>OX155971.1:11127011-11250381 GCA_944548615.1 Micropterix aruncella | reverse complement strand
CATTTGTGGTTAGATGATAGTCGATTTTATCACATTCGTGATTAGATGATATTCGATTTTTTCACATTAGTGATTAGATCATAGTCGATTTTTTCACATTCGTGATTAGATGGTAGTTGATTTTTTCACATTCGTGATTAGATGATAGTTGATTTTTTCACATTCGTGATAAAATGATAGTCGATTTTTTGACATTAGTGATTAGATGATAGTCGATTTTTTAGCATCTAGTGTACATCCATTGAATAAAACTTTTTTCTTTGACTTAATTAATCAAATTATCTGTGCGTTTGAAATCAAAATATTTGCTCTACTGGTGGTTTTTACTTTTCCGATCCACCAACCGACCAGAAGGGAAAGTATTGTGAAAGCGCAGAAAAAAAATCGAGATGTAAACGGAAGTCTATTTCGAACGCCTTTGAGACGTTTAAGACCATTTCCAGATTGAATTTTGTCTGGGTGTCTGTCTGTTCGTGTGTATGTGTTCCCCCATGATAGCGTCCAAACGCTTAATCTGATTGAGCTGAAATTTAGTACGCAGGCATCATTTAGTTATAGCAATAGTTGAAAATATTGTGGTTGAAATCGGTCCACCAGGGGGCGTACTACTCATACATCAAACTCGAAATATTGGAAATAGAGACTTGACGTTTGGTTGCAACTGGAAGTAAGGGCGCGAGTGTCAGCCAGCAGGGTAACATACCTGGCTATCTCGCGGATAAGGCGTTGGCCTCTTACGGTCATGTGGTGTACCTTGACGGTGGACAGTTTTTGTCCTAAGTCTTCTGCGCTCAGCTCACGGGTGATAAAAAGATCATATTTCGTTAAAACTTCCTGAGGTGACGGGTTCGGCCGTTGTAGTTGACAGCTCTACTAGTTGACGTTTGGTACACAGATGCATTGTTATGCTAAAATCACATTGCGGAATTTTGGTTGGAATATCTCATATACAAGCTACACTAATAATATTTAAATCCAGCCGTATATTAATCAAATAGTAACGCCGAGCCGCTCGAGGCTAGCTGAGAAACGAACCGCGTTGCTCGAAGTTGCTGTGTAACAAAACCCAAACGGGTTCGTCCGCTGGCCGAGAGCAGGCGCTCATCGATTTTATGAATGACATTTATATTCAGATGAAATAGGACATAGGCTACTTGCCGGGAATGTCTTGAAGTGACACATCCGTTTTTTTCCCTCTCTCGTGCAATAAAATTGTGACTTCTGAGAGGTATTTTTGCCCTTATCCTACTGCAATGTAATAGCCGTTTAATGTTGAACGATTTTCTGAACACACCCTTTGTTGCTTTCACTTCGTTTATTCGGCAATCCCTAAGTCCGTACCTGGCATTCGGCTCGTGACCGAAATATCGATTGTGCGGCGGTCCCGTTTTCGCAGCGCATAAATCACTCGGCTTTAGTGGGGGCTCCCACGCACATTTCTCAGGGCCGGAGCGGGATTAGCGGAGTTGGAGCGCTCAACGTGCCTCTGATATGTCAACGTCCTGGCGTTTTTTATTTATTTTATCTCGGCAGCTCCTGCGTTTTATAGCCCATTGAAGCGGGAATAGCAAGGTTTTCGATGTATTTCTTTTTTATTTAATTATTACATCAATTTTATGCACTACAAATAACTTACTGCATATAATAAAGTTGCCTAACTACTGGCTTTGGAACGTTGAGATATAACTTCTGTTTAAGTTGGAATACCATGTCCAATTAAATTTAATTCAAGTACATGCTACTCTTTTTCTAAATCAGTGAAATCCGCGCCAAACCTCTCAACCGCCTTCAACCCCCCCCCCAACTCCCTCCCCCTTCCCCAACTCCCTCCCCCCTCCCCAATCCCTACATCCCCTAACCGCCCCTAACTCGCCCCCCTCCAACACCTGCATCAAATGAATTGAATTTACTACATATTAAAATAAGTTAATAGCAAAAACACTTTTTAAAAACATAGAACGGAGTGTTATAATTAAATGTGTATACAAAATTTCGTGTCTGTGATAATGACCGTTGAGGAGTCTTCTCGTCGGGAGCCAACCCTAGGGGCAGCAGCCATGTCATGGTATAATTTTAGAACTGGCTATTATAATTTGTGGACCGGACTGGAACCATGCAATGCACCAACGAGCTGAGTGACCTTCAAGCTGTGAAAGACTTTGTCTATCTGGGCTCCATGATATGCAACGACGGAAACTGCGAAAAGGAAGTCTCAAGCAGAAGCCAGATGGCAAGATCGGCCATGAGCAAGCTAGAAAGGCTGTGGAAGAATCGGGGTATAAGCAAGCGGACTAAGGTCAGGCTGGTACGAGCTCTGATTTTCTCCATCTTTCCATATGCATCGGAGACATGGACCCTGAAGGCTCGGATACGCACCAAAATCGATGCACTGGAGATGTGGTGTTGGCGTAAAATGCTAGGAATCCCATGGACAACACACCGCACCAACAAATCTGTCCTGGAAGAACTCGGCATCCAAGTGAGACTCTCCACCGTATGCATGAGAAGGGTCCTGCAGTTCTTCGGTCATGTTGCCAAGAGAAACCCAGAGAAACTGGAGAAAATGCTTTCCGGGGGTCAAGTGGAGGGAAGAAGAAGCAGAGGCAAATCACCGGCCAGATGGAACGACCTCATCAAAGTAGTTACAAAAGGGCCAATACAATCTGCGACCCGCCATGCAGAAGACAGGTCGAAGTGGAGGAGCCTCGTAGGCAAACTGTTGTCTAGTGGCCACGATCCTCAGTAATGAGGGAACGACGGAGAAGAAGATCATAATTTGTGCAGTACAGACACACAAAATTGTGTGTCTGTGCTGTTGACCGCGAAAGAGTATCCTCTTCGGGAGCCGATTCTGGGTATGTATAATCAGGTCATGCTTACTATAAAAATGCATTATCATCGGAACTGAACCATCTTGTAAAACTTCAACTTAATAGGATAAGAGAAAGTGTATCTAATTCAGATTGCAAAATTTGACCTAAACAAAAGTTAGTAACAAACTGCAAGGTATGTAAAAACTATCGAACCATTCTCATCGGACGACGTATCGATTTATTTCAGCACTGGAGCTTCTCTATATTTGACGGTAATACGAAGGTGACTAAGGTGGCTGAAATTAAAACGTGGATGATATGGCCTAAAGTAGCTGGTAAAACGAAAAATCGCCTGGAATCTCGATGATCCACATGCATCAACGAAATTTAAAACTCTATATTAACCTTTCGAGTAGCGGCATAATTTAATGGCAGACCGCGGCAATTTATTTGAATTTCTTTGAATAAAATTATTATTATTATTATTATTTATTTTAGAGAGTCACTCTCTATAACACTTTCTCTGGGGCCTAGTCTATAACACCTCCTTCCATTTTCTGAATTTGCTTATGAAGGCATGAAAATAATCGTAGCATAGTAAGATGATACCATAACAATGTCTGTAGAATCAACGCAAACTCGAGGTTTCATTAGTATTGCATGTCATTATGATTCCAATATACGTTACACAAACAGTGCCCTCCTACATGCTATGGTGTCTTTAAAGGCGAAATTACCGCGCAGCCCATGTGAGATATGGTACTGCGTAGCGTTCGTGGATTTAGGTGATGTATATTAAGTGGCGTTAAGGGAATAGCGCCACAACGGTCTCTCGCCTGGCCGCATTCGGATAACAATGATCGTAATTGGGCGGCTGATTAGCATTCCACTTCGGCTTTAACCACAATTCTCTCACTTTGATTGTTAACCCTTCTCATCTAGCGACGGATCACGCTGACCACAGCTAAAACTTAACATGAAATTTCGCTGCGATGATCCGAGGTAAGAACACTGGAGTGTTGTCACCTACAAAAAGCGAACATGTCACCCCAGGAAGGTATAACGATATTGATCGTTCTTTCAACCTGGAGTTAAGGTAGATACTTGGGAACGAAACAGTCCACCGTCTAGCTACGCCACTTGCCCTTGAGAGACCAACGCTCTACGGTGTGGCACTGGTAAATTGAACGAGCGTTCAGCCTCGTGTCTTTAATACCAGATTTGGCCGGATATCTCCAGCCGCCCGCCTGGCTACGCCCCCGAAGTTGCTTGCGCGGCCTCTACCTGTTGTTAGCTCAGCGGTAATTCGGTTCGAATTTGTCGCGGATCGTGGCGTTCTTTGCCCGTCTTTTCATCCGGAATCGGTTGACCAGGTAGTCGTTTCAAGAGTGGCTGATAACAGGTCAACATCCACTCCCGCTAATTAGGAAACAGTATATCGTTTCCAGACTCTTCCAGTTATTCGCCGGAGTGCACCGTTGGTTGGCTGAGGCTGCACGGTGCGCAAACTGCCAAGTAGCGCTTAAAGGCCGTCCCCCAGGGAAAACTGCTGAAACCTGCCGAGGCATGGGACACAGAGTCCTTACCGGGGTAGACCTTCTTGGAGGAGGCTATTAGATAGGAGCGGGGCGGTGAAATATGCCAAGTTAACGAGCAGATCTTAGTTGCCTAACTGCAAAGGAACCGTTAGCTCTCCGAGACAAGAACAGCTGGTTTTCTATGTAACCTCATTTGAACTCCAGCTCTGACAGACTTGACTTTGCTAGTGTGGTTTATACGTACCACCGAGTTCTTCAGTCGTCGGTCCCAGATGACCGTTTCCGCTAGCTTCACGTATTTACGGGGGTTCTCATGAGCCAGGTTCATAGTCCCGGCTTGCAAGGGGCAGGAGTTGCAATCTTACCTAAATGGTGTCGCCCTCCAAGATCCTGCTGACAGGCAGCAGATAGAGCACTCTCATGTTTCTTTTCTTCCTCCTCGACAGCCAGTGAAGCTTCTGCCTAAACTCCGTGATGTGGTGAAAATATCGGCTTCGTGTATGTATCAAGGACAGACGAGAACCCCTTGGTAGCTAACTCCTCTGTGAGGTCAAAACACGCGAAATCCCCATAATCCAAAAGGTAGGAGAACAGCCAGACAAATGATATCTTGATATCCTCCGGGAGATCCTCATTTGCTTATCATGAGACGTTTTTTTTTTCAATTTCGGGGTGGGCTCATCCAAGCATCCACAGAGTGTATTATTAAATGGAGATATGCTATTGCAAGTGGTTTGTCCATCTAAGGTTGCAATGTAATACATGAAATGAAAAAATATATATTTCAACATAAATGCACTGCCTACACATGCTGAACGTCAATAGATTATAATAATACAATATTTTGTTCAGACGGATTGTATGCGTGTATTAAGTTACTACTCTAGTTCTCCCTTTTTTATATTGTTCTTCTTTAATTATATTAATAATTGGTGTACTAGAGTAGATATCATATAAAACAAAAAGAATATGTTAAAAAGGACAGAAATTGTTAGGGCAATAAAATGAAATCCTGTAAAATTCCTGCAGAAATAGAAGACTAACTAGAGTAGTCAGTCTTCTAGCATTTTTTTTTAAATTGAAGGTCTTTAATAAGATGAATAATTTGTTTTACTAGATACTCTAAAATTTATACAGGAAATCTGTTATAAAATATATACATTATCCCATAAAAAGTTCACAACTTTTTCAATCGGATCTTTTAAACTAAAAGCTTATTTCTATTTATGGTATTTATATAATAACGGCCACTGACTTTATTTAACAGCTTTAGATTTTTACGAATATATGTTTGCAAAAATAATGTGACAAGGAGGATGGTAATTTTATTAAAAGTTCCTGCTGCGTTTCTAGAACTTGTCCCATATTGAACGAATCGCGCATATTTTTTTTTGCAGTAGGAAGGTGGTTTTAGCTTCAGCAGCCCACCCCATAACAGAATTCCATAAGACATAATGCTATAAAAGTAGCTGAAAAACTGTTGCCACGCTTGTCATTGCTTGATTTTTCAAACAGTAAAGGCTGAAGTGATAAGTCTATTAGTTAAACTAGATACATTAGGACCGAATTGTAATTGAGAAACTTTTTTTGTTTTGTTTGCCTTGATTCAGGGGTGGTTTACAAAAATTGAAAAATTTTGGGAAATGGGCCACTTTCAATAGATGGCGTTCGCGGCGATCCTATTGTTAGACAGCTGCGCCATCCATAACTGTTATTCATTCCGTGCGATTGTGTAAAATTTCAAAGAGTCGAATCTTTTAATAAAAAATTGTCGAAAACGTCGAAAAAGTCTAAAAAGTCGGAAAAGTCGAAAAAGTCGAAAAAGTCTGTAAAGTCGAAGAATGGAAAAAAAATGTAAAAAGTCGAAAAAGTCGGAAAAGTTGAAAAAGTCGAAAAAGCCGAAAAAGTCGAAAAACTCAAACCGTACATGATTCGGCCATATTATAGAGATCAATGAAATGGATTTGGAAGGTTGATTAGGATCAATAAATGCTTATGAAGAGTTACAATCATATCAACTTTAGGTGGTACGAAGTTCACCGGGTCATATAGTCTTTTAATAAATACTTTTAGGAAAAATAAAAAAATAATGTTTTCTTTTTTCAACTTTGCAATGTTATTTATTAAGGAAAAGTTTCAAAAGCGTTGAACGCTGTGCGCCATCTAGCGGTAAGTAAAATATCGTCAATAAACGACATTAGCGATTTTTTACTTACCGCTAGATAGCGCGTCGTGCTCAGAACTTTTTGTACTATTTTTCAAACAAAAAAAAAGTAATTTTTGAGAAAATTAGGAATTAGATAAAAAAAATGTATTTGTATTTTCCTAAAAATTCTTATCAAAAATTGCTTATTTCGTCGTACTGATTCACCCACTACAAGGATGTCACTAATTAAAAAATCATACTGTATATGGTATTAGATTGCGCAACTTCTTAGAACGATTTGGAAACTCTTCTGAGGCGGCAGAATGCAGGTGGCGCTGATAGCATTGATGACCAAACATAACAGTTTATTTGGCCACCCATATTGCATTGATAATTATATTTTTTTTATACAAGACCGATTGTTAACCCCAAGACCCAATAATAGATCCAACGATAACAATAATAACATTCAATTGTTATTGCCATCTTTTGCATTGCTTAATATAAGGCTGATAAGGTCACAGAAATAAAACCATTACAATCAATGATAATACGGAAAGATAGAATGCCATCAATAAATGGCATTATATCTATTGTAAATATACTAACAGTCTATCTGAACATTAAAGTGCGTAGTTATTACGTATCGAAACCTGTGTACATTTTTTTAAATATATATGTTTATGTATATAATATTAAAATAAATTAATAGCTTTAAAAAAAACCCTAAATATACGCTTTTATAAATGCACGTAAAAACCAAAAAAAACCTTGAAACTTAATCGTGGTCAAAGTTCATTATACCTAAGACCTTTCTAACAAGTCCAAACACGGCTATGATACGATATTCCATCATGGAATGCCAGTGCCTATCTTCCGGCTTCATCATCAGACCTTGAAACCTAACCGTGGTCAAAGCTCATTCCAAGACTATTCTAACAAGTCCAAACACAGCTATGATACGATGTTCCATTATGAAGTTCCAGTTCATATCTTCCGACTCCATCATCAGATCAGTTTGACAGTACCATATTATTGTATTGTCATCAGAACTACATACAGCTGCCAATTTTCATGACGCTACGATCCTTGGAAGATATTTAAATTAGTGACCTTAGATTCCATTACATAGTTACATAGAGGTCGACCTAATAAAAGCGTGTTAATAATAAAAGCCATGATTGAAACATTCGTATGTTATTATATTGTATTATTATTTTATACCGTATTTAAATCGCGCCATCTACAGTGCCCCTACATAACGTCATACACGAAAGTCGCCATATTGAACATAACAATCAATTTTAGGAACTATCGGTGCCATCTACACATTGCGTTTCGTAGTAAAATACTGGTTTCCAAATCGTAATAAGTCGTTAAGCAATTTAATACGCTATATATTATACACTGAGACCCCATGAGACACTGCACGACACGCGCAGTGAAAACCCACTTCACTCTCAGGTCGCTGAGCGCGGCCATACCTCACTTCAATAAAGTAATTTGGCATCCGCGTAGAATCCTACCTTATATATCTTCTTCTTATTATTATTCTTTTATCTTCTAGGGGCGACGGCGTATGAAGAGAAGCATTGTGCCGTCTCAGGCTTCCGGGCTGTGGGTTGCTCACGTTGGTCTAGACAAGGGGTTCCCAAACTTATTGACCCCGCGACCCACTTTTTAAAATCAAAGTGTGAGTCGCGACCCACCAGTGGGTCGCGACCCACACTTTGGGAACCGCTGGTCTATACGCTTCTCGATCCGCGCCCGATAGTCGGTTTCTTGCTATTCCCAATAGTTCCATGCAACTTGGGTGATATTGGCCAAATTCTAGGCTCATGGTTCAACTCGTATCTGGTAGCCTTCTCGTAGAGGGACTTAAGCAGTCAGGCCCGCTGTGAGTGTCTGCCATGGCTGTAATCCTGCAACCAGGGTTGTCGACTACAGCAGGAGAGCCCGTCACCTCAGGAAGTTTTAACGATTAGTCGTTCATCTCCCTGGAGTGAGCGCAGAAGACTTGAGTACAAAACAGTCCACCGTCTAGCTACGCCACAAGCCCGTAAGAGGCCAACGCCTTAACCGCGAGATAGCCAGGAGTGTTACCCGGCGGGCCTACACTCACGCCCTTACTTCCGATTGCGACCATATTACTCCGGTCTCTCGATTGGTTACGAGTTCGAGGTCGCTTGCGCGTTCCTCTCCCTTACGAAGCGGTGAAACTGTGTTTACCGAATCTATCGCGGTCCTTTTCCCGGCTGTTCACCCAGGATCGGGTAGCCGATGGTCGTTTCAAGAGCAGTCGCCGTAAGGTCCACCACCCCCGCTCTATAGGAAACAGTACTGCTTCCAGACTCCCCCGACTGTTAGTCAGAGTGCACAGTCGATTGGCTTACGCCGCACGGTGCGCAGACCGTCCAGAAGCGCTAGAAGGTTGATTCCCAGGGGAAACAACCATAAGGCCAGAGTCCTACCCTGTAATCCTGCAGTCGGAGGCGGTCGAGATCAGAAGATCGCGGATTCGAAGGAATACCTGTGGCAGAACTGGGCGGTTTGCATACCAGGCTGTGTCAGCCATGCTTATGCAATATGGTGAATAACCAGAGGGGTCTTGAGATGTATGTTTCGTAAGACATTGCCATGGGGGCAGCTATCCTTAAAATGATCCATTGGCCACTCCGGTTTGCGATATATTAAAACTAAATTACCGCTTACGTCAGGTAGATACCGCGCAAGCGGCCTCGAAACCATAACTAAACCGGAGGACGAAGAAATCCGGGCATTTCTGGTAACGAGGGCGCGAGGTCGATCCGCTGTATTAACTACCCAGTACCTCGCGGTGAGGCGTTGGACTCTCACGGGCGTGTTGGCGACTAGATTGTAGACTGTAATGCACCTAAGTCTCTACTTCACTCTACGGTTAAAATCATTTTAACTTTCTGAGGTTGCTGTAGTAGTTGATAACTCTAAAATCCACTTTCCTCATTGAGGCGGAGCATAAACCTGCATTTGAAGTTTATCGCCGTAATCGGTTAATTAGCATTCGGATAATGGACTTCTAATAGTTTTAGCCATAAATTGACCAGAGGGTGACACTCGTATAAGATATTTGAAACAGTTTTTTGAAACAGATATTTTGTATTTGAAACAGGTATTTGAAACAGATATTTGAACAGATTGGGAGCTAATGGGCCCTTGCTGAGTTGGCCACGAAGACCCATTCTGTTTCAGGGTCGGTCACACTCACGGGTCAACACCCATCCGATGGCCTCCACGCATGGGGTGCGAGCCTGGGTAGGACACTGGGTCAACCAGTCTCCCCTGGGAACAATCCTCTGGCGCTCCTGGACGGTCTGCGCACCGAGCGGCGCAAGCCAATCGATTGTGCTCTCCGACTAACAATCGGGGGAGTCTGGAAACTGTATTGTTTCCTATAGAGCGGGGGTAGTTGTCTACCTTACGGCGACTGCTCTTGAAATGACCATTGGCCATCCGATCCCGGTTCAGAGTCGGGCAAAGGACGCCTTGGTCCGCGACAGATTCGGTGCACTCCGTTTCACCGCTTCGTAAGGGAGAGGACCGCGCAAGCGACCTCGAACTCGGAACCAATCGAGAGACCGGAGAAATCTGGTCACAATTGGAAGTGAGGGCGCGAGTATCTCGAGCCCGCCGGGTTTATTCCTGGCTCACTCGCGGTAAGGCGTTGGACTCTCACGGGTTGTAACGTAGCTGGACGTAGAATGTACTGTCCAAAGTCTTCTACGTTCACTGCAGGGCGATAGAACGACTAATCGTTAAAACGTCCTGTGGTGACGGGCTCGCCCGTTGTAGTTGACACCCCAAGATTTGAAACAGTTACATTTTCCTCGCCACATTTCCTGCGAATATAATCGGTCCTCGATCGGATGGTTGTGACGTGTTTGTTGAGGGCGATGTATCCTGTAATATAGTCCTGTGTTTATTTGGGGTTTGCCCAGTTTGAGCATTACTTTAGATATATTTGCATAGGGCTCATTTATGAGAGCTTTAAATCATCTCATTCCGCGTGCTACCCACCAGCAGATTTCCTGTTCTCTCTCTAGCCACTATTCCGTAGGACAACCTGATATGACTTTGGCTGCTTTTGGTCCCGGCAAGGGTTTTGAAAACCATTTATTGGCCAGGGCAAGTCATATTTTGTCTCATCGCAATATCATCGCCTTACAATTATAACATGATAACTCGAAATTGGCATTTTTGAGGTAAGTTTAAACCCAGATAATTGAAATTCCCGGCCCTTAGGAGTTAACGGTGGTTGATAAGTTGAAAATCGGCTCCAGATATAATATTAAAAATCTATAATATGTAGACTTAACTAGCTGAAATTTCGCAGCTCCACGTATTTAGTTTTAGGTTAGTATTTAGGTCCACTTATTAGTTACCACAAATCAAAACTGGCGGACGAGTTGAAACTTAAAAAAAACATTAAAACGCGTTTATCTCAGAACTACTAAATTCGAGTTATCGAGTTATAATTGTAAGGCGACAATATGGAGTTTTAGGTAAATATGTAGAATAACACCCGTACAAATTCATCTCGAATCACAGCAATCTCCTACCGCTTTTACATTGATGACCAATATAGTGCCAGTTACAAGAACTGCAATGAACCGTTTCCTGTGATACGACTAACCTCATTTATTTTACCCTTGTTGCTGAAATAGATAATCTGAAATGACGCCAGACCGTAATTTATTCAATCCCATGAATCACTCTGTGATATCGTCAGCTGTGATCTCACTGTCGTCCGTCATAGCAGGTGGACAAAGAATTCATGGCTGGGCGGCGTGCAAGGTCTTATCATTGGCGTTTTGTTAACTTTGCGCCTTGAAATAAGCCAAGTAAGTGAAAAAGTAAGTTTATAGATATTTTTACAATATTATAAATTATAATTATCGTAGTGCACCAAAGGCATGGCTTATATGAATACAATTTAAATCAGCTGTACTCTGTAGAAATACAGAACGGAGTAGGTGGAAAACAGCATTTGCTATGAAAATTACCTATTTATAGGTATTGTAATTGCACAATAATACAAACGAAGTTCGCATGAAAGCGACGCGACGGCCACCAATATGACAAACGGGTAGCATCGCATTTGTAAAATATAATCTGAGGTTAAAAATGTCATAGTAAACCTGGGCTTCGAAACCCAGATTTCAACACATCTAATCTAGATGTGATGAACAAGAGATGATCTAGATGCACAAGAGTTTACTCCGGTCGTATAATGCAACAATTTGTATGTCGAAGTCGAACCTCCAATTCTAAGGCCGGCGGCACACGCACGTTCCGAATTCGTTTTCCTTATTCGGGTACCCGAATGTACGCATTTCATACTAAATGTTCTAAATGGCGCACACGTTCGTTTATTTTCCGTTCGGAAATAATTCCTGACGTTCGTTTCGGAATCCAGCCCGTGCGTTCGTAATTCTGAACTGAAAAAAAACGAACGACGTCATACCGAACGCAGCGCTCACATACTTTTTGTGTGCGCCGCCGCACACGTACGGAAATTCCGATTCGGAATCGCGCCAGCGCCGTGCCCAGCGGAGGATCGGAGTGCCTAGCTTACGAAATTTCTCGCGTAGACTATTACGAAGCTCATCAAAGGACATATTGACATAAGACATATTGGCATTCTGTAAAAATCGACGAATGCGTCTGGGTGTACTTGTATATTTTGCCCTCTTTAGATATCATAGACTGTTTTTTATTCTCGAAGTATTCAATGGATTCCGCGATCCACATTGCCGCGAGGAGTCCCTCTACGTACTGGTAGTAGAAATTCCAAATGAAAAAAAAGCGAAAGTCTGCGTTAGGTTCGAATTGAATACGGAAATCGAATACGGAAACCGAATGCGGCAGGCCTTAGATTCAGTATTCAGTATTCAGTATTCAATTTATTAATTCAGAATATATAATAAAAGCATGAATTATGAATTATAGCTAATTATCGCTTATTAGAATTCGTCAGTTGCTAGTTATATATTAATATATGTAGATATAAAACTTTTAAAGTATAAATATTAATTCGACAATAGCGTTGACAAAGTCGGCTTTATACGGCGGACAAATAAATTAAAAAAAAATAGAGCTGAATCCATGTACATGGTATACATATAAAATAGATAATTATTATAAGAATATTAATAGTCAGGCACTTTATACAAAAAATAATCACACAATAGAAAGTATCAAAACAAAGTTGGAAAAAAACAACGTATGTATATGATCAGGTATGTTACGTTACACATTGTAATCTACATATTAAATAATAAATTCATAATTTTATTATTAAACAATAAGAACTAAAATGAGGTAGGTACCTGAAAGTTACATATTAATGTTATTCCCATTTGAAAGAATTGGCATGCTCAAAAAAATCACCCAGCTTATAGAAAGCATGACAATGTGTGGATTGTAGCTTTTGTTTGATAAATCTTTTAAACGCCTTTGTTTTCATCTTTCTTGTGGAGAGTGGTAGCGGGTTAAAGAGCTTATAGCTCAAATATCCAAAGGACTTTTGTGTCTGCGTAAGGCGTACTTTAGGCAGGATAACATCATCACGTCTGCGAGTATTGTGGGAGTGCATATTCCCGTTTACCCTTGTTCGTTAATATTTGATTTAGCATATAGTAGACATTTTAAAATATATTCAGACGTAAAAGTCAGTATTTTGTACTTAAGAAAGTATGGTTCGCAGTGCGTGTCACGGGGTACTCCTGCTATTGCTCTCAGTGCACTTTTCTGTAAAATGAAAACCCTAGAACTGTCTGTGGCATTCCCCATATCAGTATAACATAAGTCATTTTATAATGAAAACAGGCATGATACGCGTTATTGCAGCGATTTCGCCAGCTAAGGATTTAATCTTTCTTATCGCATATATTGCCGAAGAAAGCGCACTACACAGTTCATTAATTTATGGATGTTCCAGCTAAGATGCTTGGCATCTTGTCCCATTTTTAAAGTTACAATTGATTCTGGGCTACGACGGTATCTCCACATTGACAAGCTGTGTGACAAGCTTGATCGCGCATGCTTTGCACTTTGGCTTCTTGTTCCGATACTCACTCCCGAATTTCTCTTGCTATGTTATTATGCATAGGTCCACTCCTCTTAATTTAACTTAACATAAGGCGTAGATCATGGAATAGGGTTGCCAGATATGTTGGAAAAAAACGGACAAGTTTTGCTTTTTTTTATAAACTGATAAATTTACTGAAAGTGATATAAAAGCTTAAAGTTGGTAACTAATTTTCTACTGAGTGCCATCGAATGCTAAATTAACAGTATGCCTACTTTTTTATATATTTATCATCGAATTCCACTGCTTATAATGAAGGTTTATTGCCTGAGATTGTCATCTTTGAACTCAGTGCAACTAGCACTTATTTTGGGGCGTATCAAGCTCGTGTGGTGCTTGATACGCCCGCTAGGCCTCTGTTTAGAGATCTCTGCATCATGACGCTGCCGTCCATTTATATAATGGAAGTAGCGCTGTTCGTTCGCAGAAATCTAGCCGATTTTAAAGTAAATGTTGTGCATCACCACTATCCAGCATGATCCCGAATCATGCTACTTTCGGTAAGTCATGCATTATCCAAGTCGGAGAGGCTAGACTATATCGCCGGCCCAGCGGTCTACAACAAACTCAGCGAGCACATTAGACAGGCGCAATCTCTTGACGTGTTTAAGAGCCGCCTTAAGAAGTACCTCACAGATAAGGCGTTTTACTCACCGGAGGAATTATACTCTAGTGAAGAATAAAATGCTTGAGTGCTAAAGTGTTAATGATTTGTCCTTCTAATTATGTAAACTATTTCTTTTTGCATTTCTCTTGTATTTTTTTCGTTTTACGTTATTCTTGTTTTCTTTCGTTTTCTCTTTTATTTTTATTTCCTTGTGTATTTTAATATTTTTTAAAGTTTCCATTACGATAGATAAAAATGTTTGTTTGCTTAACAGTATGTATGACTTGTATATCAGTATACCAATAAAATGAATCTGAATCTGAATCTAAATCTATTAAATAAAAGGGACAATTCACTCTTTTACAGTGTAAACTGCAAGACAATTGATTTCCTCTATCCTATACCATGACGCTAAAGATTCGTTCCATAAAAGACGGTCGTTTCAGGTCGGTCGGTCGCGGTCACGTTCGCGGTCGCGTTCGCGTTTGCGTTCGCGTTTGCGGTCGGGTTTGCGGTCGCGTCGCACCGACCGCACTGACCGCACCGACCAACGAAAAAACGCAAAACTGAAGTTGACCGTTGGCGACAAAATCAATCGCAGTCGTTTATTCGTCAATTGGCGAATGCCGATTGACGATTAAACGAATCAATCATTAGTCGTCAATCGCGATTAACGTATTTTATCGTCAATCGTCAATCGTTAGTCGACTAAATTTTGCCCAACACTGGTCTGACGATACTGTTCGTACGGTAAGATTGACGACGTTAGAGTAGTCAGTAAATGTCATTGTGCCATCCATTTACAACATACTAGTGCGGCTTTTTTGTACCGGGAATAGGCTTTTATCGAAAGGGTAGTTATCGCGTAGACGAGTAAACCTGGTTTGAGTAAATACTCTGTGGCGGTGTCGCGCGGTGTAATGAATGCCATAAATTTACATCGCCTATAGAATTCGCGGCGGTGAGGGGGTGAAGGGGGTGGGTAAAGGCCGCGAATCGGATTACACGGTGGGAATCCGAGTCGATCGGTCCGCGAGCCTTGGAGCCCGGAAGCCCCGGTCTTCGATACCGTCGAATCCAATTTCCTACCTCGAGGACTGCCTGCCACTCGCCCCTGGTAATCCCCATCAATATGCAGTTAGGGGATTTGAACTCGCAGCCAGGGCGTAATAGACGAAGCCAGATGACACGCCTCGCATCGGGCTTCGACGATGATATTTTTAAGAATTCATACTGTTATATGAAAAAGGACGATCAAAGGCACGATACGATGGCAGAATATGCACTAGAATCTTCGGGAAAATAAAAACATAATTCATATTGTCTTAAAAGGCATCCCGAGCAATAAAAAGTAAACAATAACACAAAAGTGGCTAATTTGCTGAAAAATTAAAGGTCTGATTGAGTATATTCCGGAAATATACATGTATCTCTATGGATAAATTATAAACCACAAATATTTCATATTTGTGGTTTCAAAAACTGTAATTAACCCTTCCTCTCGCGAAGTAAAAATTCAGCTATCACTTTTGCGCGCGACATTTTCGCGCGTAAAATCGGCGCGAGTCGACCGACCTTGATACAAACGACGATAACTTGAAAACCACTATACGCATCATAAAAAAAAATACAGAAAAATGATCGCATTGAAATTTGACATATAAAAAATTTTAACCTGGAAATTGGGGGAGTCCGCCGTTGGTCCCGCAAGGGATGTTACGGAGCAACCGGTAAAATAATTATAAATATACACTCTATAACGCAGCCGTGTTTTTTATTTTTTTTAATATATTTAATTATTATTATTGTTGTCCCACTTGCTGCTTGCTTTTGCTTATTAACGCCACGTCGGCGGTCGCGACATAAAAATGTAAGGACCTAAGAGTTTTATTGTGTAATTTTAGGGTTTTTTTAATTTTGTTTAGAGAGTTTATCAGCGTAATGATTTAAAAATTGACAATTGAATTATTTCAAAAATTGTTATCTCAAAATCATCATCGCTTTGTCTCGTTTTTATCGATGTTTCTCCGCATATTATTCAAAGATATAGTAGATTACTAAATAAAAGTTTATTTACAAAGAAACTTAAGATTGTTATGTAACTACTAGCTAAACCTGGCCATGCTTCGCTGCTGCTCAGTCTGATATGAAATGAATAAGAAACGCACCGATGTCGAAGCGCATCGAAGGAAGACTTTTGTCTGAAATTATATGCAACGTTGAATATAAATTTACGTTTACTATAAAATACGCGCGAGTTATACTATAAAATTCGAATGCAAGGTTGTCTCAAAATTTCAAGCCAATTGACCAAATACTTGTTGAGTTTGGTGAGAAACAAACATAAGCAAGATTATTGTTTATATACAGAGTGAGTTTTAATTAACCGGCATCCTTTAAGGGGCTGAATCAGTACGAGAGGTAAGCAATATTTTTGAAAAAAAAAAAAATGTTTTCTTAATTACCGACTTAAAAAAAGGAGGATCTTAACAATTCAGTTGTACCTTTTTTTTATGTTTGCTACCTCAGAACCCTGCTATTTATAATTCCGATGTTTTGGTTCAATTCCGATGACAATGCATTTGTAAGCATGACCTGATTCTACACCCTGGGTTGGCTCCCAACAAGGGGATTCCTTAACGGTCAGACACGAAAATATTTTGCATACTCATTGAGTTATGATAGCCCTTTATAAGTTTCATCATAACAAACATGGCTGCTGCGCCCAGGGTTGGCTCCCGACGAGGGGACTCCTCAACGGTCAACAGCACAGACACAAAATGTTGTAAACGTATTCAATTATCATTTCTTGTTCTAAGTATCACCATGACATAGATGATGCACTTATTAAAAAAATGCAAGTTTTTTTTTTTTGAAAATTTTGTGTAATATTGTTTGAAAAGTTGAAGAACTTGACTGTTAAATAAAAGTTTGACAAGCGTTTGATTGCACTGCGCCATCTAGCGATTAGCAAAATATCGCTAATAAGCAATATTAGCGATATTTTACCAACTGCTATTCACCATCTTCGAATAATATTTATAACTGAAATATTTTTTTGATTATGTTTTGAGTGGTTATACGATGTGGCATTTTGGATCTTCTGCATATATATTATATATCTCCACCCCCCTCCACATTAATTATCAAAGAATCGGAATTATGCGATATTATTTTATATTTTATATTTATATTAATTCTACGTCGAACCCTCTTCTAAAAATGTGCCCACCGCCCAAAGTCGAACTCAAGGACGTAAGACAGGATACAGTGAGCAATACTCACTGAGTATTGTATGTACGACGGATATTCGAAATTCGCGCGCACCGAGCCCGCCCCCCCCCCCCCCCACCGTTATAATTTACGCAGTGGCGGAAGCGGTATGCGGCTTACCCGCGGAACAACGGTTTTTTTTTTTAGGTTTTATACTTTATTCATTTAAATTTGTACATTTAGCCACATTGTTTCAATGTTATAAGTAACTCGGAAAAATTGAACACCGAAATGCAGCTAATGCTCATTGCCCACCTAACTATATATTGAGATGTCAACCACAACGGGCGAACCCGTCACCGCAGGACGTTTAATCGATTCTTCGTTCTATCGACCGTGCAGTGAGCGTAGAAGACTTTGGACATTACAAATCCGACGTCTAGCTACGCCACAACCCGCAAGAAGCCAACACCTTTACCGCGAGATAGCCAGTATGTTACCTGGCGGGCCGACACTCGCGCCCTTGCTTCCAATTGTGACCAGATTTCTCCGGTCTCTCGATTGGTTACGAGTTCGAGGTCGCATGCTCGGTCCTCTCCCTTACGAAGCGGTGAAACTGTGTTTACCGAATCTATCGCGGACCACGGCGTCCTTTTCCCGGCTGTTCACCCAGGATCGGATGGCCAATGGTCATTTCAAGAGCAGTCGCCGTAAGGTAGGCAACCACCCCCGCTCTATAGGAAACAATACAGTTCCCAGACTCCCCCGACTGTTAGTCGGAGAGCACAATCGATTGGCTTGCGCCGCTTGGTGCGCAGACCGTCCAGGAGCGCCAGAGGTTTGATTCCCAGGGGAGACTGGTTGACCCAGTGTCCTACCCAGGTTCGCACCCCATGCGTGGAGGCCATCGGATGGGTGTTGACCCGTGAGTGTGACCGACCCTGAACACATGGGTCATCGTGGCCACCTCATCATGGGCCCGTTAGCTCCCACCTAACTATAAAAAAAATAGGACTATAATATAATATAATTACTATAATATAATTTAATATAATTTTTATAGGACTAAACTGTCCTGTATCTAGGCGGGTCAGAGTAATTAAAATAAATAATACAACTTATGTAACAATTAGCCTAATTAACGTAAAAAACTTTTTATTTTTATAATTAATTAATGTAGTTTATTAATGTTGAATAATATATAATAATACATAAATAACACTATAATACAAATCAAAACATTACATTTGTAAGAATAATGCATATATGGCTAATTCACAAATTTTATACTAGCTGACCCGTGCCCACTTCGTTGGGCGGTAAAACTTTTTACCTGTGATGAAATTATGAGTGTGGTTTGGTTAGTACTGAGTGCTATGATTTATTTCCTGACTGCCAAAAGAAGGGTTATATTTTTACATACCTATGTCGTATTATTTCTTTAACTATTTATTCAGTAAAAGGGAAAAGTCTTTTGTTTTAAACACTTCAGACGATAAATTTACTTATTTTGATAATAATTCATAATTGTTGATAATATGACCAATAAACATTACCTAACGATTTAAATTATTTTTTTAATATAAAATACTACTTTTTGTTACTTAAATATAAAAGTTAGACATATGCTGTCGACGACTTTTTTTGTAGGCATTATCAAGCTCTACAACTTTTCTCTAGATCTTAATCATATATCTCTCATCGTTAAGGTAGCGTTAGTTAGAAACGTTTTCGTTCGTCCGTTTTATCCGACTCACTTTGGAAATCCGACCACCACGAAAAAGTCTTTTCATTTTTCGGATTAATATATAGCCTATGACACTCACAATTAACGTGGCTTTCTATTGGTAAAAGAATTATCAAAATCGATTCAGTAGATCCAGAGATTACTTCCTACAACGTCACAAACTTTACCTCTTTATAATATTAGTATAGATAAATACACAATACACAGGATTGACAGCTCCTTCAGTCTATCCTAGACAACGATGGCTGCAACGTCGTCGAAACGTTGGTTGCTACAATATTCACGCGGTAAATTAGTTTTCTATTTTATTTATTATGCGATATTATTTTACGAAAATCATGAAATAATCTATGTATTATACATACTACTAATCGAGTTAATTTCTGTCTGTAAAATATATTTTAGGGTTGTATATTATTGTAGCTCGGATATAATTTATCATTAATCGCTATCTCCGTGGACGTAAAGGGACTAGATACAGTAACACGCCGCCCGCGGGACGAAAACAAATGGGTTAAAGTAGATGATATCCATAAGTTATTAGGATAACGCCACTAAATCTCGACCCTTTACGCTAATGAATATGCATAAATTTCAAATTCACCATTCAACCGAGGAAATAATATATGAGTATTATAGTGAGGTTAGTACCTACAAAGGAAAGTGTGCATTTTTGTATGGGAGTTGTACCCAGATTGCAACAACTAGAGACTTATAACCATTTAATGTGCTTGTGTTTAATGTGAATTAATCCATGTCGTATTAGAATTATACTCATCTGAAAGTTTGTATATCTGGATGATTTTGTTAAAAAAACTAATTATTAAATTTTGTTAAATATGGTATATTATGAAAATAGGGTTTTTTTATGTCGTTAAATGAATCAACAGTTCAACTTAAATCCAGTCGTAAACCATAAATCAATCAAGTCACCGGACTGGCAGTCGGAAAGCAATAACGAAATCACATGAAAACAGAAAACACTCAGAACACTATAAGGTAAAACAAAGGAATGACAACAGCACAGTTGTAACATATTACCTGCCTCCCAAACACTGAGTATCTATAACTGTCTTGCTAATTTACTTTTTCTCTTTAATCCATTTTTTTAAACAACCTCAACGTAAAACAAAATAATACCGATGACCCAGTCGCCAAATCTCACCAGACACCCGCACACTGATCGTCTAACTCTATCTTACTTATTAGCTGTTTGTCTTTCATCCATAAACTTATTTATCGTTTTTGATTTTTGGGTACGATATTAATACTCACTCGGTACTATGCAGTTATTTTTATTATACATAGTTGATATTGATATTGGTTTAGGTATAGTTTGTGATATTTTCTATATATTTTATTTATATACCTTGTATACAAATAATAAAACCAACTGCAATGTTAAAATTAAATGAAGTAACTGAGGTAATTTACTTAAAAATGTATAATTATCGAATAAAATATTTTGCAATTTCAAAACTATATTTTTATTCCGCATAGCTGGTCTATAATGAAATGTTACACTTGTGATAAGTATTCGGGTTTTATATGTGATAAAGTGTTACAACAAAATTCGCAAAAGGTTTCGAAATTACTCGTTTCTAGCTGTTCTCGATAATTTGTTTGTTGTGTTTATAATAGCTCGGTGCTCGGGAATAAACAGTTATTGACAATACTGTTCAAAGACATTTTCAGCCGCTTTTTGGTATTCGAGATAAGAGAATAATAAATGTTGCCATAAGACAAATTAATTGTGTACCTTTCCATCTCGCTGAATAATCGGGCCATTATAGTGTTATCTCGCAATTTAATGGCAACTGGAATATGCCGCTAAATTTTCGGCTGTGGGAGGAAAGTCTTTGCTATGATAGGATTGTTCAAAAATGTATCACTTATAAACTGACATAAAATATATTTTACTCATGTGTATCCTACGAAATTACAATAAAAAAAAATTAAATGTTTCTTAGTTGTTTCATCTAGTATTTCAATGAGAATGTCGTTAGTATTTCAATGAGAATTATATTTGATATGGTTTGTAAAGAAATCCTTTTATAGGATGATAATTCGATGTAAAATAAAATTAGTAAAAGCTACATAAAAAGCAGCGAAGGAAATCCCAGCTTGGATTGGGAGATGCTTATGTTTGAATGAGATATACTTACGGGATGTGCATGACTATCGACTGTGCAATGTAAGTTTAAGGGTCCCTTTACAGTCGACTAACGATCACTATATCTCAAAAATAGGGCTTATCCTTATATCTCAAAAATAGGGCTTATCCTTATGCAACACAAAATGCCTTCAATTGAGACGAATTAAGCGAAAAAACAAAATTAAAACACATTTATCACTTCGGCAAAAGCCGTTTTAAAAATGAAGGATGACACAAGGAATTAATTCAAATTTTCGAATGTATCCAACATTTAAAATATGATACTATTAGCCTGCGTTCGTTATAAACGAGCCATTAAATCGATATAAAAATAAAAAAACCTCCATATGCTTAATAAAATGAAAGAAGAAACTTCAATCCTGATTTCTGGCAGAGAAGTTTGTACTAAAAGTTGTATAATATTATCAAATTAGGGTAAACTTGTGTAAAATAAAACCCACTACAATGATGTCACCAATTAAAAACTCACCTGTATACCATGTCATTTGTGTATTACAATCCAATGCTGATGCTATCAGGCCTACTACAATCTCAGTGCTACCTTTCATAAATACAAAAGTAAAAGTCGGTCAAACCGCACAAATAATGAGATTATCCCAAACGCATTCGTCCATTCGCGTGAAATGTTTGAAACGATCCGCGTCCGTTTTAATACGCTTCGACGAATTACTTGGCGTTCCTGAAATTCTGTATTTATTCACGAATATCTCTCTATTTCTACTAAAATAATGATCCCGTTCGCGATTTCAGTGGGTTGATAGCAGTCGATTCGAAGGCTTTAATGGTTAATGTGGTTATCGGGTCTACCGCACACGTTTCAATATTTGCGATTTAAATTCATTTGAGCCGAAGTGATACGCGGTTATGGTGAGATTTCATCAGCATAACGGGTACCATAGTTATTTGTCGTTGGGATTAGGTATGTTTTATTTATGAAGTAGTGTGTGTAGTTTTGAGTGTGTAAGATCATAATTCGGAGAATGGTAACACTAGCCATATATATTTTCGGATGATACAAATCCGGACTGATAATAAACGGATATGTTTTTGAGTATACTCCTTAAGTATCGATTTCATTTAAAGCCCCGGTATGATAATCTGATGGATATTAAAATCGAACGTTAAAACGTTAGCAAAATGCGTTACGTTTAATGTCAGTGAAGTTCGAAAATTAAAAAGAGTGCAACAATACTCAACGGGAGACCATAACTTCGATGAAATGTGCCAGCTTCCGAGTCAACCCATACTGACAACCCATACATTTCTTCAATGATGAAATGAGACAGATATCAAATCAGCAAATTACAATATGAAAGAATCACATACCAATCGCGCGTCGGAGCTTTTTTATATTTACCAAAAATGCCTGATTTTATATTTACCAAATTATATTACCTTATATTTACCTTATTTTATAATTTGATTGATTAATGACGATTGATTGATGATGGCTGATGATGATTGATTGATGATTGATTGATGATGCTTGATTGATGATGATTATTTGATGATAATTGATTTTTGATAATTGATGATGATAGATTGATGATTATGATTCATGATTTTTGATCCATGGTGATTGGTTGATGATGATTGATTGGTGATGGATTATTGGTTGATGATGGATTATTGATTGCTAATTAATTGATTTATTATTGAATTATGATTGATTGATGAAGATTGATTAAATATAATTGATTATCATAATTGATTGATAATGACTGATGATAATTAATTGATGATGATTGATAATGATTAATGATGACTTATTTCTTTAATTCATTTAACAATTCATTTACAATGCATAGGTCTCACTAACAATCATATCAATAAAAAAATATAATATTAAAATTTAAATTTAAATTGAACACGGCCGATATGAGCATTACCAGGTATGTACTGCTGCTGCCCAACTAAGTGCCAGGGTTTGTTTCAGGGCAGCGATTTCTCTAGTTTTTATTCACATAGTTCGGCAATTTCAAAAAAAATAAAAAAAAAATAAAAAAGAAAAAAAATATATATATTACCGTCACCATTACAAATTATAACTAATAATCACTAAATAAAGATCACAATAGGAAATATTTAAAATAAAACACAGAAAATAAATAATCGTGTTAATAAAATCGTGTTAAAAAAATAACATTAATTGTCAAATAATATCAAACAATAGTCACCAAAATTAATGAATAAATAATAGTAATAAAAAAAAGTCAACGAAAATAATAATAATAATAAGAATTGTCAAGGATAGGATTTATGATGGGGACTGTCTCGGTATATTAATTTGTGAATATTTTGCCTGGCGCCATGTTTTAGCTAGGAATCAATCTTGGCTTTAAAAGAAGAAGAAGACTTATGCACATGCATTTTTAAAGCTTCGTCTAGCATATTAAGATTGATTGATGATGATTGATTAATAGTGATTTATTTATGATGACTGATTGATTATGATCTATGATGATTGACTGATGATGATGATTGATTGATGATGATTGATTGATGATGATCGATGATGACTGATTTATTATTATTGATGATGATTGATTTATGATGATCGATGATGCTTAATGATGCTTGATTGATTATGATTGATTGATGATGATTGATTGATGATGGTGATGATGGTGATGGATGATGACAGCCATGTCATGGTCAACATCAGATACTCAAAATTTTGTGTACTTACGCATTCAATTATGATAGCCCCTTCGAAGTTTCACCATGACATGGCTGATGTACCCTGGGTTGGCTCCTGATGAGGGGACTCCTCAACGGTCAACAGCAGACTCAAAATTTTGTGTACGCATTCAATTATGATAGAAACTTTCAAGTTTCACCATGACATGGCTGATGTACCCTGGGTTGGCTCCCGACAAGGGAACTCCTCAACGGTCAACAGCAGACAAAAAATTCGAAAAGTCGTAAAGTCGAAAAGTCGAAAAGTCGAAAGTCAAAAGCCGAATAGTCAAAAAGTCGAAAAAATCGAAGTCGAAGTCGAAATCGATTTCGATTTTCAAGGATTAAAGGGTGGCGCTAGGTTGGGGGTAGGGGGTTGTGGTAGGATTAATGATATTAATATTCAGATGAATTAACTTCCCGGCTACTTGACAGGAAAGTTTTGGGGTGACACAACCGATTTTTTATAACTTTTACGGATTGATCTAGCCTACAATGATAAAGTGGAATATCTGCTTTTAGACACTGAAATACTTGTTTTGAGATTTTAGTGTTTGGAACTGGTATATAAGGTAAAATTTAACAGTTTTGCATACTAAACTCAAAACTGATGTTTTTTTTAGTTTTTGTAGTTTAGAACTGGGGCGTCGATATGTTCGAAAATACGTAATTTATTTATTTATTTATTTTATTTATTTATTTCAAACATAATGATAAAACACATAAAAATGGTCATACCAAGTAATGGTGCGAAGAAACAACAGCCCACATTCACATTACCATGCTCAGTGGATACCCAACTAGGCCGAATATAATCTGTATCTGGGCATACGACTTATTTTCTGACTTAGGTGGAGAAGCCTAACTGACGTATGTAGGTACTCATATAGATACATATATACATACACACATACATATACATACATACATAAATATATAAATATAACAATCTAGATATATTATAGTATTATTCTTTTGCATTATATTACAATATATTACATTTTGTGTAATATCATATATAATATTATATAGTATAATAGTAAAGTTATGCAATAATATTCTTTTTTTAAGATATGACTTGCAGAAGTTCGTTCTCTGTCCTTGAGTGTCGTTAAGAAGCCATTTTTAAATATTTTTTTGGAATAAAATGATATTTTCTATTTCTTTTATTTTTTCATCAAGGCGGTTGAATATTTTCGTTGCTATATAGTTGAATTATCTTTGGGCAAATGAAGAATTAACTCAGGAAACGGCATAATTCAGACCTGCAGATGCTCTTGTAGTTCGGTGTTGCTGGCTTCGTGGTCGTTTATCTGAGGTTCGATGGAAAAACATGACTGACTCTTTCACAAACAACTGGCGTATATCTAACACCTTACTTTCTTTGAATAGCATGTTTGAAACATATCGTTGGGGCCTTCTATTGATTACCCTTAAAAAAAGCTGTTGGGCTTTCACTAGAGGATCCAAGACAGATTTCGCACATGCTCCCCAAGCTATTATTCCGTGTAGCCATAAACCCTGACACAGGGCCATATAAACTTGATTTACGGAGTGCTTAGAAAGGACGTTGCGTAATTCTCTAAAGACGAAAATTAGTTTCCGAGACCTTGAAGAGAGTTGTATTAATTGGATATCCCAGCTCAATAAAACGAAAAAAAAAAACAAATTGAAAAGGTCGCCGTAAATGTTATATTTATTTATTTAAAATCACCACAGTTCGTTGGTCATTTGCGATATTTAATAAAATAAAATACGGTATTTTTTAAACATTAATTTATTTTCATTTGCTAATATGAATATTCTGATGTCTCTTGCTAATTAATATTTTAAAAAATGATTGCTAATAGACAATGATGTCTCATGGTCCTTAACGCTTCCTATTTGAGTTAACCATTTTTGGTTAGACGCTTACAAATGCTAAAATTGTATCTAACCAATATTGGTTAGGGCGCTCCGCGCTGCGTAAAATGCCAACTTTTTAAATATTTATTCATTATTATCTTAATTTTTTGACGAAATAAGGTTATAATATTATAAATTTCAAATTTCAATGCGATCATTTCACAGTTATTCTTTTTACGATCCGTATAGTAGTTTAAAAGTTATGGTCGTTTTTCTCAAGGCCATCGACTTCACGCGCAAAACTGTCCCGGGCAGAAGTGACGACTAAATTTTTACCCCGCGATAGGAGGGCTTAAAGGGTTAAAAGAATGATTACATTTCGTCACACCTCCCTGGCGGTTTGCCCGTAGCAGTTGGCAGCTCTAAAGTGCTTTGTCATAGAATACAATCACAGATCACAGCTTTGACGACAAGATTTACACTTATTTTTACATTTACATCACAATAAACTACATTCACTATTCTCGTCGAGGAGTTTGCGTCATCGTTCCAGAGCACGACTTCGAGAGGGCGGCCCCTCGACGACGACGGGCGACAGAATTTACTCGAATTCGCGATTTCGAGAGGCGAATTGTTGACTGACGCTTTTCTACCGCCATGCGAAAACGTCCGAGTAAACATGGTCGATCGGGGCACGAATACTAACACATTAAAAGCAGATAGGAAAAGTGTGGATAGGGCATTGCAATCATTTAACGTAGTTTATTTATTTATTTATTTAAAGCAATGTACATAATAAGCAACAAGCGTAACAAATTATATTTAATATCTACACTTAAATAAAACCCACAGCAAGTTGTGTCACGCTTATAGTGAAGATCGGTCCCATGTCGCCCAACTAAGTA
The DNA here is from genome assembly GCA_944548615.1 of Micropterix aruncella. Lineage (NCBI taxonomy): Eukaryota > Metazoa > Arthropoda > Insecta > Lepidoptera > Micropterigidae > Micropterix > Micropterix aruncella. The sequence goes on along the minus strand of OX155971.1, from coordinate 11,223,586 downwards.
TGAAGACTTGTTCTGGCAGACATATTAAACAAATACTAGTTTTTAAAAAAAACATAATCAAAAGAAGAAAAAAAGTAGTTTAAACAAATAGAAAAAAAAGGAAATTGAAAAAAAACATTGAATTAAATAAAAATATGCATAAAAATAAAATATGTAAATATATAATTATAATAAAAAAATTATAATAAAGTTTAGTAGTAGGATTAATAATGGCTCAAAGTAAGGTCATCTTGATTTTTCTCGATTGTATTTAATATTATTAACAAAAAGGTATCAATTTTTAATTTGTTTATATAGGTTGAGTTTTTAATTAGTGACATTCTTGTAGTGGGTATATATACGTACAAAAAGTATGTTAGCAGGTATTTTTTTGAAAAAAAAACGTTTTTTTTTTAAAGATTGTTTTTTACAAATGTGTAAATCTTATATATTGAAAAAAGTTTGAGAAGCGTTGAGCGCGCTGCGTCATCTAGAATAAGTAAAATGTCGCTAATAAACAGTATTAGCGAGGTTAAGTGGCCCAAGGTCATTTCAAGAGTGGCATGACAACAGTTCAACATCCATCCCCGCTGCTTAGGAAACAGTATATTTCCATAGTCTCCAGACCCCTTCAGAAATTAGTCAGAATGCACAGCCGATTGGCTTCGCCGACCGGTGCGCAAACTGTCCAGTGGCGCCGGGAGTACTCACATTATTACATTATGACTGGCTCCATTGTAAATAGTTGCAAAAAAGTGAGTACTTCAGCCCAGTATTTCTTCAGATCAACGCCGCCTAACTAGGCCTAGGCCCGTACTAAAGCAATCGCAACAAGTAAACAAAGGCTTGTGCATGCTTCAAACTTCGTAATAAACACAATAAAATAAAGTGTCTAATAATATTAAAAATAAGTAATGTATTATTTATTATTATTAAAATTAAAAATTAAGTAAACTATGCTAATAAAAAGTATAAATAAAAATAAAATACAAACGGAGCTACCATGGAATTAACCGACCGGAGTCGGGCCCATCATAATACTAATTTTTACACTTCTGGGGGTGAGCAGTGGATTCCGGAAATGCGCAAACCGCGGTTTCAGATATTTTTTCAAGGAAAGAGTTCATTATTTTTCTGGAAAGAACAAAATCTTTAAAGAGCTGAAATCGAGATTTAAGCTGGCAGGCCACGAGCGCCAACTTCCACCGCGTGAAGGTGATCACTGAAGCCGTTCTTGGTTACGCCATTTGCGTGATCATGGTATTTATTTAATTTGTACTCGTGGTCTTTTGGAATATTTGATTCCCATGTAACAGTTAATTTTACAATAAGGGCCACTTTCCGAGATAGAGTATATAACAAAATACTTTTTAAATACTTTTTAATACTTTTTTTTAATTTCCACGTATATAACAAAATTAGCTTAATTTTATCATCATTGTTGAATATAGTTAGAGGGCCAAAATCAATGTGATCTTATTTATGCTTTTGATGTTGGTAGATTGCTCTTCTTACGACTTGGTTAAGTTGGCAACCCTGCGAGAACTGTGAAACGTCATTGATGATTAATTGATGGCAAATAAATTTCAGAATTAGGAACTGCGTTACAATCCCTAGGGTGAATAATAAAAATTAAATTTCAAACGATGTCTTCATCGTGTAATTATAATAATTTGGTTTTCACTGCATAAACCGTACCCCCCCCCCCCCCCACCACTAGCTTTATAAACCGTAAACAGAATGAAATTTCCATAGTCTCCCCTCGCCAATAATATTTGACTTGTTTTTCAGTCAAGGGACTGTTCGCCCTGTTTTCGCAACGCGTCTGGATGAATATTTAAAACCTCGTCCAACCGCTGGCGGCTGTATAGATTATTAAGTCAACTTAAGTATAGTAAAGCGATTTATATGCTTAACCCTTGGAGTAAATGGGTATTTTCATGGATGCATCTGTCTCTTTTGCAGGATTTTCGGCGACATCGACCTTAAAGTACTATAACTACGAAACTACTACACCAATCATAAAAAGAACAACTGCACAATGATTGCATTGAAATTTCGAATATAGAATATTGAGATATCATTTTGTAAAACAATTAGATAATTATGAATAAATATGAGAACGTCAAAGAAGTGAAAAAAACGCGGAACCAGATCTGGTCGTATCATACTCAACGGATAATTGTTTCAGAACCAGATTTGGTCGTATCATACTCAAGGGGTTAAGTTAAGTGTTATTTGGTGAAAATATCTTAGTTCGCAGGGAAACAAAATTGGAGGTGTACTCTAATAGTATACCATCTGTTGCAGTTAATAGCAACATTAGAATATTATGTTGATTTATTTGTCATATGGCAACAGAGAAAAAAGGGCTTCTTCCAGCGATCTCGGGGGGGGGGGGGGGGGGGGGGCTCGGGGGTAACCCTGACCCCACCCCCCCTCCCCCCCAGGGTTAAATTTTAAAAGACCGCTAAATACTTTCCTATCTATTTTAAATTAGAGTATTTTATCCGAGTTTCCCTTTTATAGCTTAATCGGTTGAAGAGATGTGGATTTACCCCTTTAGGGCTTGAGTATCAAAAATTTCCTAATTTTAAAAGCCTATTTTTTATAGATTACATTTTTCTAGTTCAAAGTTAAATATTTTTTCAATTTTCAATTCCCGATTATTCCATAAAAGAGATGTTTACAAAAAACATACAAAATAATTTCTAGGCATTTATATTAGGAATCTTTTTTTAGCAAAACATATCTGATATTTAATCGGGCTTAAGAGATATTAAGAAAACTGCATCCCTTGGAGGTTGAATTTCGCAAAATCCTTTCTCAGTGAGTCCCTACGCCCGAATAGGAAAATGTGTGGAAAAAATCATATTTATAGTTTCAGCGGTTTCGGCTCGGCGATGATAAATCAGTCAGTCAGGACGTTGTTTTATAGGTAAAGATTTTCATCAAAGTTTTCAGACCTTGGTCCCAGACGAAAGAAAAAATAGAAAAACTTCCAGTGTACCGAAGGTAATTTTACTTTCTCAAAAAGGAACGTGGTGTAAAAATACACGTATTGTTAGTACCTTTTGTTATTATCAATTAATGCGAGAAATTACACTTGGGGTCTTGAGCCAGTAATTTATAGTTGGGTTTTCACGGGTAAAAACTTATGCGATTAGTGTCTTCGGCGTCTGTTAAACTTGAACTATATAATAATTTTTTGAGACATATATTTCGCATATATATGTTGAACCTAATTCAGTAGACAGTTTATTCGCTAGTTTCTGACCAATTTACATACTTCTAAGAAACATGTTATCTGGCAAAGATAGATGCCTTGCTAATTTCTGGCCCTCGTAAGGCTTGGATCTATGACAATTATTTAACTTCACATTTGTCATGGCTCTTTCTTATTTGCGAGTTCACCAAAACCCAACTGTGTCGTCTGGATGCAAAGGTGACAGGTAGTTTAAAATCCTGGTTGTCCTTAGCCAAACCAGTGGACCCCTCGTCTCTCTTCAGATCCAAACACAATTTTGGGCTAGCTCTAAAACTGCCCTCTCTGCTCTACGCCAACTCCAGAATAACCAAAAATTCGATTCTAAGCAATTCGAAGGATCCGGCAATAGCGACTTCGAACCTGTGACCAGACGGGAGGTCGGCGAAATCCTACCAAATCTGGTTGTTAGAGACTCTCACAGGCGTGTCGGCATATCTAGACTGTTGACTGTTTCGTCCTCAAGTCTCTGTGTTCACCCCATGGTTGGAAGAACGGTCAATATCGGCAAGATTACGATTTGTTAGTCTGCTCTCCTCCCCCTTCTGGATTATGCAGATGTCGCATTTCTCGACCTCACAGAGGAGTTATCCACCAAAGTTGAGCGTCTCCAAAATGTTTGCATTCGATATATCCATGTCCTCAGAAAATTTGACCACATCACGGAGTACAGAGAGAAGCTTAACTGGCTGTCGACCCGGGAGAAAAGAGACATGCGAGTTCTCTGTATGATTTTCAAGATCTTGGATGGCGTCGCTCCCAATTATCTTACCGGCAGATTTAATGCACTATCGGCTCATGGACGCCCTCTGAGATCAAGTACTCTCTATCTCTAGTCACAGCAGTGACTTCTTCTCATTCTCTTTCACCGTGCATGGAGCCCGTCTTTGGAATGCTTTGCCGAAAACGAGAACCGCGCCAAGCATAACATCTTTTAAAAACAGACTCAGAGAGCATTTGAAATCCTCCAGATAAATTCCCTTTCCCCTCCCATTCCCCTCCTTTTAAAACTTTAGCGTCCTTATAGGTGTTAGATTATTTTAAAGTAAATATTATATTTCTGTAAAGTAAAGTATATATTTAAAGTATATATCCAGTATAGTATATATTTCTTTCTATAAGTAAAGTGAATGGATACGCCGGATTTAAATATATATAAATTTCGCATTTAGTAAAACGGCTGCTGTATCGATATTAAATATGCCTGCGCGATTTACTGAATTGGTTTCTAAATTCTCATTCCGATAGTGCATCTCCTTTTCCTATCCCCTCTCGTTAACTGAAGGAAAGAAGAAGCAGAACGTCGCCGGCGAGTCAGTCTATCACCGAGTGTGTTCGCTTCGATACCGCCCGCGAGACGTTCCGCCGCCGCGCACCCGCGCTGTAACCCGCCTTTAAAACCCGCAAATAAGAACATTTAGTGCTCGTGAAATATATATTTGACAATTAAATCACCGCCGCGCTGTGAAGTGACTTGAGAAGCTGATTTACGGAGCTGCAAACGGACATTTAATAAGGTAAACGAGATCCCATTTTTTCCAAACTTTTCTATTCCAAACTACCGCAAAATACAGTTCACTGCCCTTTTTTATTCCTAAACCAAATCCCCGCGCTACCATTTGATGGTCCTTCGAGCCGGATAAAAGCCAATTCAGTATATTATCATATTATTTGTGTAAAGTTTCAGTTTATATCAAAATCGTTTCAAACGGGGTTTCGTTTCATATAAATAATTGTACTGATTTCGCAGTTCGTTCTCACATATTAATTTATTGTAAATTTATAAAACATATATTATATATAATATTAAATATTTATATACATATATTTATAAAAAAGTAATAATTTAACTGATTTATTCAGCCGCTTTTTATTATTTGCACCGCTCATATATTGTATACCGCTCATATCTTGCTTCACAACCGCGCTAATTGCCTGTATGTCTGTTTGGTAATTATTTATCGAATCAATATGTAGGTACAATTTATTTCGTTATAATAAAATATTACTTGCGTATAGGTATATTTAATAATTTATTTATTTGTACTAAAATATTATTTGAGTATATACATATTGCTTGAATATATTTAGGTATTTTATTTAATCGCGCCGCTAGCCTGTATATAGGTTTTAATTAATTGATAATTGAAACTATATAAAGGTAACCGTACACTATACTACTGTAGTATTTTATTTGGCATATAAATAAACATAAAATTCCTTGCTTCAATATAATTACAGTTTGTCTAATCAGTTTTTCTGTGATCTGTCTTCTGCAATGTCGGAGAGAAGGTTAAAATTATTAATTGCGAAGAAGGAAGAATTGTACTTTCGCATAGGTAGTATTGCAAATCATGCAAACGAAGTTGACACATCGGACCTTTCAAAGGAAAGTTTTTTGAACGAGTTAGAGTCACTCGAAGAATTAAAGAGTAAATTCGAGCTAATTTTAGATGAAATAAATAGCATCGAATTAGAATTGAACCCTAAACACGCAATTAACTACCAACCGCTTTCATCATTTGATGATTTATATTGTCGTATAAAACGAGTCGCAAAAACTTTATCTTTTAAGGAAATAAAGCCACAAATACCTCAACGCGATAGACCGAAATTGCCTGCCATACAAATACCAGAATTTAATGGTGAAGTTAAAAACTGGCCATTGTTTTATGCTAGTTTTAAAAATACTATACACGAAAATCCGGGTTTGGCTGATTCTGAAAAACTCTATTATTTAATCGGTAAATTGACCGATAAGGCCCGTCTGGTCTGTGCAGGAATAAATCCGTCCCCTGAAAATTATTCTTTAATATTAAATGCTCTTATTGGAAAATACGAGGATAAAAGACTTCTTGCTACTACATATTTAGATCAAATATTTAATTTTAAACCGCTTATTAACGCGTCGGTAAACGATCTTGAAAATTTTATTGATAAATTTGCTTCGTCCGTAGCCGCTATTAAAAATCTTAAATTCAGTGATTTAAGCGATTTTATTTTATTATATACAGCACTTAAAAAATTAGATTCGCATACAGCTCGCGCATTTGAAATGGAGAAACGTCATTTAGAGTTACCCACCTTTAATGATCTCGTTTTATTTTTGCGCGACCAAATTAAAATAGTGCATAGAACACCCACTTCCACATCTCCATCACAGATATATAAAAAACCAGATGTGGCAAGTAAAAATAAAATTAATAAATTTACGCATTCTTACATTAATACTGAGACTTCGCTCGCGTCTTCTCAATCTCAGTGTTCATTATGTACTTCGCGTCACGAACATCTATATAAGTGTTCGGGATTTCAAAAATTATCGCCTAACGATCGCTTTAAACACGTTAAGATGAATCACTGTTGTATTAATTGTCTCAGTGCCAAACATCAAATTTATAATTGCAATTCAGATAGTCATTGTCGGAAATGTCAACGCAAACATCACACAATGCTTCATTTCGAAAATACCGCTCCCAATATTGGAAACAGGGCGTACACTGCAACAGCGACAGCCGTTTCGCGCGGCGTAGACGCAGGCTTACCGTCTCGAGCGGACGACGTAGCTTTGTGTACGTTGTCAGCTGACGATAATGTCAGTAACTTTATCACTCCCGCTTTCACAACTGTTCTTCTCGCGACCGCCCGCGTGATAGTGGTTGACGCATGCGGCAACAAATGTTATGTTCGCACGCTATTAGATAGCGCTTCGCAAAGTAATTTTATTACCCGCGACTGTTGTACACGTCTTGGTCTGACATCTTTTAATCTACCCGCATGTACTCTCGTTAAAGGTATAGGAGGATCGGTGAAGCCTATACAAAGCTCAGTCCGAATAAAATTTTCTTCCCGCTTTAATAATGACGTCAGTTACGATGTCGACACATTGGTTGTAGACAAAGTGACTGAACGCTTGCCCTCCGCCTCGGTCGACAGTTCCGCACTATGTAATTTTAATCATTTACCGCTGGCCGACGATTCATACGCAACTCCTGGTGACATCGATATGTTAATAGGAGCTTCTTTGTTTCCGCACCTCTTGTTACCTAGCAAGGTTCAAGGTCAAACCACAGGTATTTCTCCATACGCGTTAGAGACAGTTTTAGGCTACGTTATTCTAGGAACCGCACCCGCACTGGTTAACTCGTGTGTTACCGTTTCGTGCTGCGCCGTAGATCCTCTGGACAGTTTGGTCAAAAAATTCTGGGAAATGGAAGAAATAAATGGACTGCCCATTCTCAGCCCAGATGACAGAGACTCTGAGGAGATTTATTCTCGTACTACGACTCGTGACGAGACTGGTAGGTATTCCGTCGCTCTACCGTTCAAAGGAGACATATTGTCTTTGGGGGACTCCGCGCGTACCGCCGAGAGGCGATTTCTCTGTCTGGAGCGCAAATTACAAGCTTCTCCTACCTTGAGACAAGCCTATGATGACGTCATAAGAGAATACCTAGAAAAAGGTTATTTATCACCCGCCCCTCCTGACACGGAGGCGAACAAAGACCATCCCGCTTATATTATCCCGCATCACGGCGTCATTCGAGAAGACAAAGTGACATCGAAGTTACGCATCGTGCTCGACGCGAGCGCCAAAACAAGTACGTCTGTTTCGCTTAACGATATTTTATATAACGGTCAAAATTTACAAGGCAATCTTTTTAACATAATTTTAAATTTCCGCTTGTTTTCTGTCGCTCTTTCAGCAGACATACGACAAATGTTTTTGTGTATTGGCGTACACGAGCGCGATCGCAGGTTTCAGCATATATTTTACCGTTTTTCGCCCGCAGAACCGCTTCAAGTATACCAATTTAACCGCGTTTGCTTTGGGCTAAAATCCAGTCCCTTTCACGCATTGCGCACTATCAGGCAACTCGTCTCTGATGAAGGTGCTTCTGAGGCCTTCAGTCAGGCCACACAGACCATAGACAACGGTTTATATATGGATGACTATGTTTATAGTGTGCCGGCCGAAGATCAGGCCATAGATGTCGCTAGACAAATGATAGGATTGATGAAGGCAGGCCAGTTTAATCTTGTGAAGTGGACAAGCAATTCTCAGTCCGTTTTGTCGTCAATCCCAGAGTCACACCGTCTTATCGCAGTTAACCCGCTGAGCACGTAACATCCATTTGGGGACATGAATGGCGGCCGCCGAAATTCCGAAACGTCCACTACTGGATATAGCGCTCGGCTCTTACGAAAATGTCGTTTAAATTTCGAAATGCGATTGTATATTCTATCGAATGATGCCATAATATAGCCAAATATGCAACACTATGAAATTGCTCGATTGCCGCATGCGATGTTAGAAATATGAATTACTACATCCCTTACAAAATCGGTGACCTCATTTCTGACGACAGTCGCTAACTGCCCACCGCTGGCGGCGTATAATTCCGCGATGTGTTTGTGTTGTGAATTGTTTTGTGTATATAAGTGAAGTGTATACCGGATAAAAGTAAGTAATTTCCATTTTTAAGTAGTTTAGGCCTTAGGATTAAACAATTTACACAGCCCATTTGCTGTTTTTCACGAATTTTCGAAGAAAACACTTTGGCAAAACGTAACGGCTCGCGAAAGATGGCCGTTTTTATTTTGTAATGTTTGTGAAATATCCCGTTATATCGCGAAACATGACGTAATGTCGCTTTAATTTACTAATAAAATAGGTATTGCTTCATTTACATCCTAAGTTATCACATAATTAGGCGTATTTTGAACATTATATGTTGTTTTCAAATATGGCTCGCGAAAATGAAACTTGTTTTGATAATTACTATGAGAGAAAAAAGTGTGATTTTCCATAGTTTTTCGATGAAATGTGACTCTTTGGAGTATAGTAATTAGTTATTAGACATATAATAAGTCTATGATAAGACAATATAATTGAAAAAATCTAACGAATTTTATATTATGGGCATTCAAAGTTTATTATTAGGTTCGGAAGTCGGAAACTCTCAAAACTTTAGATTTTTCTATAATATCAGACAAAGCTCAAAGTTCTGGTGTGATTTCTAAGAAGAAGTGATGTAGTAATAAAGTTATTTTGAAAGAATTTCATATAAAAAAATACCATAAGTAGTCACAAATTAAAAATTAAAAAAATTTTTTTTTACGAGAATACATACAATTTTTCTTGGCTGAATAAATAAATATTTTTTCCGTATTTTTGTATGCAAATAAGTAAAAAAAAAATATCGCTTTGGTAAAGCATTTAATAAAGAACATAACTGTATTTACAATTTTTGATATTTACAAAAACTGTATTTACAAAAAAATCGAAATGATTTTATAGGCGAGTTTTTTCAGTTTGCCAATTTTGTAATATTTATTCATTATTATCTTAATTGTTTTACGAGATAAGGTTATAATGTTTTATATGTCAAATTTCAATGCGATCATTTTTCTATTAATCTTTTTTTAATCCGATTAGTGGTTTATAAGTTATGATCGTTTTTCTCAAGGCCGTTGACTCGCGTCGATTTTTTGCGCGAATATGTCGCGCGCAAAAGTGATGTTTTTGGGCGCGGTGAGTTTTTACCTCGCAACGTGAGGGGTTAAGGAATTCGATATATCCGCGCTACATAAAGTTCTTGGCCTATGTTGGTCGCCCGCAACCGATTCTTTTACTATAAAAATTTCTTCGCCAGCTGAAACTTGCACCAAACGCGCCATACTATCTTGTGTCGCTAAATTATGGGATATTATGGGCTTCGTGGCTCCTGTTGTGCTATTCGCTAAGCTCCTTATTAAACAGCTTTGGCTCGAAAAGCTTGAATGGGACGACCAACCTCCCGCTCATATAATTAAGCTATGGAATCGATTCCGCACCGAGCTTCCAATGCTCAATAAAATAAATATACCGCGCCACGTAGGTATCACGGTCGGTAGTGTTGTCACTGTTTTGGGGTTCGCGGACGCCAGCGAGAAGGCGTACGGGGGTGTTGTATACCTACACGTTCACAATGAGGGACAACCAAAATCGGTTCATCTAGTCTGTGCTAAGTCCAAGGTGGCTCCTATGAGAAAGGTGGTTTCTCTCGCTCGGCTCGAACTCTGCGCCGCATTGATACTTTCAAAGCTCATGCGCATCGTTATTGATGTTTGCTCAGCTCGCCACCCCATTGGTGAAATTTACGCGTTCTCAGACTCGACAGTGACACTATGCTGGATTCACTCTTCGCCACACCGTTGGGACACCTTCGTTGCCAATAGGGTTTCAAAGATACACTCTGAATTGCCTCCTAATTGTTTTTATCACATACCAGGAGTGGACAATCCCGCTGATTGTCTCTCGCGCGGGCTCATGCCTTCTCAAATATTAAACCATCCGCTGTGGTATACTGGTCCACCGTGGAGCAACTCACACCCCTCGAAGTGGCCTATTGTTACGTTCAATGCGTCTACCACTTTGTCTGACCCCCCTGAGGAGAAGACTATCGCTCTTGCTATTTTTGAGCAAGAAACTCCGGTCATCATAGCTCTGTCTAAACGTGTTTCATCTTGGAGTAAATTTTTACGCATTGTTGTGCATATTTACCGCTTTCTCAAAATATTACCGCTTCGCAATTATATAACCGCTTCTGACCTAGACTTTGCAGAGAATAGGGTTCTCCGCGAGGTTCAGTCATTTTATTTTTCGAATGAAATCGCATATTTGCGAGCTGGCAAGGCTTGTAGTCGCAGCTTCCAGCAGTTAAAGCCGTTCTTGCATGATGGGCTTTTAAAGGTCGGTGGTCGCTTATGCCATTCTGATCTCGATTTCTCACATAAACATCCTGTGATTTTACCACGAAAGGATCATATATTGGATTTATTAGTTGATTATCATCACAAGTTCAACTGTCATGCTGGTCCTGACTTGTTGATGTCTATTTTACGACAGAAATACTGGATTCTGTCCGCCCAAAATTTAATACGTAGCAGGGTGCACAAATGCATGCCCTGCTTCCGGCTTCGCCCTAAGCCGAACTATCCGGAAATGGCTGATCATAAGTATTTTCGTGTAAAGCAATCCGCAAAGCCCTTCGCTCATACAGGCACGGATTTCGCTGGCCCTTTGAAGGTGACAATGTCTCGTGGACGCGGTATTCGTTCCACGAAAGCATACATATGCCTGTTCGTATGTATGACGACGCGCGCTGTACATATTGAACTTGCCGGTGATCTTAGTACGGCTAGTTTTATGTCAGCTTTCAAACGTTTCTTAGCTAGACGCGGCCCTGTGAGTCGTGTGTACTCAGACAACGGAACCAATTACGTTGGCGCTAAACGCACTATTTCTGAGTTGCATACGTTCTTAAAGTCTAAATATTTCAACACTGACTTTTCCCACGTATTGTCAGAGAATCGAATTAGCTGGGTTCTCAACACGCCAGCCGCAAGCCATTTTGGTGGTAATTGGGAAAGCAACATAAAGAGTCTAAAGACTCATTTGTTTAGAATTATTGGGGAACAGATTCTCTCTTTCGAGGAGCTCAGCACCGTCCTCGCCCAAGTCGAAGCTGTGATGAATACGCGGCCGTTATGTAGGACGCTCACTAGTGATCCATCTGAACCGCTAGCTCTAACACCCGCACATTTTTTAAATTATACTCCGCTGAAATATTTACCCGCACCTGACATTGAGGAAGACAGGCTTCACGTTCTCTCTCGTCACGCTTTGCTCGATAAGTTAGTCCAGTCGTTTTGGAAACGATGGAGAACGGACTATTTACATACGCTACAAACACGCCAGAAGTGGAACACTTCTGTTAACCCCATCGCAGTCGGCAATATCGTCGTTCTTATAAACGATAACGCACCACCGCTTCATTGGCCACTTGGCATTGTAGACGAGGTATTCCCGGCGTCAGATGGTGTTATCCGCGTTGTTAAAGTAAGGACCGCAACTGGATCTTATCTGCGTCCAGTTGTACGAGTGTGTCCTTTGCCAAACTAACTTATTTATCAATTACTAATATATATATCTATGTAGTTTAAGTATGTATATTCTAATTTTAAATAAGTATATTTATTTTATATTCCGCATCATATCCGCATTTATTTTAAACTCATTTTGTCGCACTCTTTGAAGGCGAGCCTTCAAGCCGGGGGGGAATGGATACGCCGGATTTAAATATATATAAATTTCGCATTTAGTAAAACGGCTGCTGTATCGATATTAAATATGCCTGCGCGATTTACTGAATTGGTTTCTAAATTCTCATTCCGATAGTGCATCTCCTTTTCCTATCCCCTCTCGTTAACTGAAGGAAAGAAGAAGCAGAACGTCGCCGGCGAGTCAGTCTATCACCGAGTGTGTTCGCTTCGATACCGCCCGCGAGACGTTCCGCCGCCGCGCACCCGCGCTGTAACCCGCCTTTAAAACCCGCAAATAAGAACATTTAGTGCTCGTGAAATATATATTTGACAATTAAATCACCGCCGCGCTGTGAAGTGACTTGAGAAGCTGATTTACGGAGCTGCAAACGGACATTTAATAAGGTAAACGAGATCCCATTTTTTCCAAACTTTTCTATTCCAAACTACCGCAAAATACAGTTCACTGCCCTTTTTTATTCCTAAACCAAATCCCCGCGCTACCAGTATATATCCAACGTATATATATAAGTAAAGTATATATCCAGTAAAGTATATATTTCTTTCTATCCTCCTGTATTTTATTTGTCATACTCTTTGTATAGGTTAGGTTATGTAGTCTACTCGCAAATAATGTTCTTACAATAGTATAGGTTAGCTCTAAAATATTGCCTGCAGGCAATAAGCTCGGCTTTTCTTAAGAATAAAGAGTTTTATTATTATTATTATTATTACTATATATTCCTAGGGTAGCGGTTTGCCCGTCGTAGGCGAAAATTCCATAGTGTTTACCTTACGCGGTCTGGATTCCTACGTATCTATGTATATATGTACGTATCGTATCTTGCGGTGTCAACTACAACGGGCGAGCCCGTCACCACAGGACGTTTTAACGATTGTTCGTTCTATCGCCCTGCAGTGAGCGTAGAAGACTTTGGACAATACAATCCAACGTCTAGCTACGTCACAACCCGTGAGAGTCCAACGCCTTACCGCGAGTTAGCCAGGAATAAACCCGGCGGGCTCGAGATACTCGCGCCCTCACTTCCAATTGTGACCAGATTTCTCCGGTTTCTCGATTGGTTCCGAGTTCGAGGTCGCTTGCGCGGTCCTCTCCCTTACGAAGCGGTGAACGGAGTATACCGAATCTATCGCGGACCAAGGCGTCCTTTGCCCGGCTGTTCACCCAGGATCGGATGGCCAATGGTCATTTCAAGAGCAGTCGCCGTAAGGTAGGCAACCACCCCCGCTCTATAGGAAACAATACAGTTCCCAGACTCCCCCGACGGTTAGTCGGAGAGCACAATCGATTGGCTTGCGCCGCTCGGTGCGCAGACCGTCCAGGAGCGCCAGAGGTTTGATTCCCAGGGGAGACTGGTTGACCCAGTGTCCTACCCAGGTTCGCACCTCGTGCGTGGAGGCCGTCGGATGGGTGTTGACCCGTGAGTGTGACCGACCCTGAACACATGGGTCATCGTGGCCACCTCATCATGGGCCCGTTAGCTCCCAAAATACCCGTTAGCTCCCTCCTGTACGTATCGTTATATATAAATGTGTATATGTGAGTATGTATGCATGCATGCATGTATGTATTTATACATGTACGTATAATTATCCAGTTGAATTGGATGGCCAATCACTTCAAAAGCGCGAGATAAATCTCAGTTCAGAGCAACCACCTGGCGGTCAGCCTGATAGTGTGACGCACGTCTGACACTCGAACGTGGCACTGTACTACGTCCGAAATATACTGCCAATTAAATACCGCAAATTGTTCATTTAAAAAGTCCACGTACAAGTACACCATAAAAATGCTGTAAATTAATAACAATGTATTTAACTGACGCGTAGAGTTTTTGCGTTGTCTGTCAATCAGTTTGTTTGCAGCTGTTTGTTAGGTTAGTCAACCTTAAGTATGCTCTGCGATTTTCTTCGAAAAGCCACCGCGAAAAGGTTGTGGGAGAAGTGCTAGAACAAGGAAATTCGACGCTAGATCAAGGTAGCTTGTATACGTAAAAACTATCAAAGCTTTGATAGGTTTTACGAATGTACAAACGTCCAAACACGGGTTTATGAGTTTTACATGCAACCTAGCCATAAGCCTCGGAATTGCGATTCGCTAGCGAGCCGAATCCGAAAAAACCGCATCAAAGCCGCTCAGAACTAAAAGTTTTGTTGGCTAGCGGGATGTTGTCCACTCCAATTTCCTTCCCGTGCTGGAGAGGGGCAAACAGACCAAACCAACAATATTTATTGTATGATGAGAGACCACGATGACAACGAGGTGAAGGACAGATTTCTGAACTAAATTATTCAATAATTATTGGATATTGGCACTACGATAAATCGTATTCGACAAATAGGCCCCTGTACATTATTTTTAATGTTTGACACAGTCGCCTAACTAGGTATAGGCCTGTTCTAAGGCAGACTTTTAATGACCAGATATTAAGTGTGCACTGTCAACTTAAACTATATGTTATTACTTATTTTTAAGTCGACAAATATGAAACTATAAATATTTACGCATATATGTACAAATATAGATACTCATATACATACATCTAAAGATAAAATATATATATCCATATATGCACACATACACATACATAATGTATACGAAAATAATAATAAAACCAAAATAAATAAAAATTAAAACTAAAATAATATATTATATATTAATTACATATTGATATAACGTTTACATACCTATAATAGTCATTTAAAATTATCATGGTAAAAACTAAATACTAAATACTATCATTCAAAATACAACAGTAAGCATATTCACTAAACCGTCCCTACCCACCTCCAACAACCAATCGTTTAGTGATTTTTTAAAAGTGGATATGTTCTCACTACTTTTAATGGCTTCGGGAAGATTGTTGTACATTCTAGGGCCAATGAATGTGAAATGGCGTTGGCCAAATGCTGTGTAAGTTCTTGGCACCATCATATCACCAGTTTTTGTTGCTCTCGTCTTTCCAACTCGTTGTTAATTATAAGCGGTCATTTTATTTTTAGTGTATATTAGGGGCATGCGAATATAAAGCCGTCTTACATCCAAAACCTCGGACTGGATGTAAAGAGTGTTTGACGGAAATCGATACGGCTTACGTGCGATTATTTTAAAAATACATTTTTGCGCTACTTCTAGAGGATGTACCTACATATTGAGATGTCAACCACAACGGGCGAACCCGTCACCGCAGGACGTTTTAAACGATTCATCGCTCTATCGACCGTGCAGTGAGCGAAGAAGACTTTGGACATTACAAATCCGATGTCTAGCTACGCCACAACCCGCAAGAGACCAACGCCTTTACCGCGAGATAGCCAGTAATGTTACCTGGCGGTCCGACACTCGCGCCCTTGCTTCCAATTGTGACCAGATTTCTCCGGTCTCTCGATTGGTTCCGAGTTCGAGGTCGCTTGCGCGGTCCTCTCCCTTATAAAGGGGTGAAACGGAGTGCACCGAATCTATCGCGGACCAAGGCGTCCTTTGCCCGACTCTTACCCGGGATCGGATGGCCAATGGTCAATTCAAGAGCAGTCGCCATAAGGTACGCAACCACCCCCGCTCTATAGGAAACAATACAGATTCCCAGACTCCCCCGACTGTTAGTCGGAGAGCACAATCGATTGGCTTGCGCCGCACGGTGTGCAGACCGTCCAGGGGCGCCAGAGGTTTGATTCCCAGGGGAGACTGGTTGACCCAGTGTCCTACCCAGAATTCGCACCCCATGCGGGGAGGCCGTCGGATGGGTGTTGACCCGTGAGTGTGACCGACCCTGAACACATGGGTCATCGTGGCCAACTCATCATGGGCCCGTTAGCCCCCTAAATTATAGAATGGGGCGGTTGTACAAGGTCCATTGTAGGATGTACCTACAGTGGACCGTGTACAACCGCCCCATTCTATAATACTATAGTATAGTATTGACTGACACAATGCATAGTAGGTGTTTTTCAGTGTTCCCGGGTCCACAATATCTCTTATTTCCCTGAATATACATGCGAGTTAACGCACCTTCATCGTCAGCTTATCAATATGTGGTTGCCAACGCATCTTATTGTCGATCGTTATACCCAGGTATTGTACCTGTTGTTTTCTTTCTATAGTAGTGCAGTTGCAATGCTGATTATTTCTGTCGCAGTCATGAATGGTCAGTCTATGGCTTAAATATGGTTGGCCTTTACTATTGTTGCTGAGCGTAAGGTACTTAGTTTTATGTATATTCAGGCTAAGTAGAGAATTGTCTAAAACATAATTTTGTATCTCCACCATCCCAATTCCTTTCCCGTCCTTTTCCTGATTTCTTCTTCTCCCTGGCTTATTTAAGTATTTAGATTAGCGTTTAGGCTGTCTTAGCGTAATTTAAATATTAGCACCGTTAGCTATCAGATATTAATATAAGTTATTAATTAGCTCGCGTTTTTGTATCTAATAAAAAATATTATTACTATTATATATTAGGTATTGCTAAAACCGTAACCAATAAATCTATTTAAAATAATCTTCCTCAGCCGTGAAAACAATGAAATATATGTACAACGAATATCGTATCAGGCGTAGAGGCAAACGTAGGCCCGAGGCTAATGTTTGACATGGCGGATAAACACTACGCTTGGCACGTCTACGCCTCGTAGCATCGCAGATGTTGTAGCCTCAGGCAACTTGTAGTATTGCCTAGTACGCTACGCTCGGGCCATTTTCCCACGCCACAGATCTAACAATGAATTACCTATATGTATTCACAACAGATACGTCATGAAATTACAATCGAAGAGAAGGAAATGGAAAGATAGGGAATTGGGAAAATGTGCTTTTGATATTTTGTCCGTTTCTACAGTATGGTGTAAAATTCGTGTAAAATAGTTAGAAGGCTTTGAGTAACACTGCCCGCAAACTATCGGCCTTTAATCTTCTGTGTTCAAAGTGTTTTGCTTTCCCGGCAGAGGGAAGTATTGTGAACGTACTTCTTTGTGTCTGTGTGTCTGTGTATATTCCTCCACGATAGCGCCCAAACGCTTTATCAGATTGAGCGGAAATTCGGTATGCAGACATCATTTGGTCATGGCAAGAGTTGAAAAGATTGTGGTTTTTGTCTATCCACCAGGGGCGTGCTAGTTATACTTCAATCTCTAAATATTGGTCTTAGAGACGGTCTTTGAAATTCGGTACACAGATGCGTCTTAGGGCCGAAATCGCGTTGTTAAATTTTGGTTGTAAATACTCGTATCTCTTATACAAGCGACACAAAAAAAAAATGTTAAGACACTCATTTGAATCGAATAATAACGTCGAGCCTCCCGAGGCTAGCCGAGAAACTAACCTTATTGGAAAATCGCCATTTTAATACCACGGAAATACAACAAAAATACTGTAAATATACTAGACTTTCTGACATAATCAATCGCTATCAGAGTAGGGGGGGGAGGGTCCTATTCCGCCTTATCAGGAGTACTTTAACTTTGAAGAAACCAAGTAGTCAGTATGTATAAAGTACCGTATGAAAGTATTCTTCTTCTTCCGATATTTTTATTCTTCTGTGGGTTCTTACTCCGCATTATAATGGGCCACGGGGATTTGGGGGTGGTGTTTAGGGGGCGGTTTAACCCCTCAAATGTGAGGCGTCCCTTAAGGGATGCCTTGGCAAAATGTATACAAAATGTATATAAATGTAAATATAAATGTAAATGTGCGCCGCTTTATAGTAATCCGCTCTATAGTAATGCTATAGCTCTATAGTAAACCCCGCTCTATGTAAATGTAAATGTAAATGTAAATATAAATTTATATACATTTTGCCGTAGGCAACCCGAGCTAATCGCCATTCATTTGAGGGGTTAAGGAGGAGAGGGTTGGTGGTGAAGGGTGTTTGGGATGGAATTGGTGAAAGGTGGAAAGGGTTTATGGGGGGTTAGAGGGAGGTGGTTAGGGAGGCTTTTGTTGGGGTTGGGAAGGAGGTGGTTTGGGGGGTTGGTTGGTGTGGGAGGGACTGGTGTGGGCGGAGGAACGGGGGGTTAGGGAGGGGGATGTGTGGGTGGTTCAGGGGGGATACTACAAAATACTGAAATATGCTACTTTTGCTATCATAATCACTTGACACAATCACTATCGGGTGGAAAGTGGTGGTTGGAGGGTGGGAGGGGGGGGGGGTGACGAGGTAGAGGGGGATTGGAGGGTTGTCTGCTTGACGGAAACGTCTTGGAGTGACAAAACCGTGTTTTTTAGGTTACAGAAAAATAGAGCAGAATAATAGATTAATTTCGTTTCTGACTCTTCGATCGAAATCAAAGATCATGACTCATCTGAAAAATCGTGACTCATCTGTTATATTCGTATAGACATCACCCGTCTTCTGTGCCAGCGCCTCGATGCCGCGGCGCTGCTGTGAACAGATGCTAGATTGCTTTATTATGGTTTCGACATGGCAGTACTCGTTTAACAGACAGATTAGCAATCTCAC
This sequence comes from Micropterix aruncella, assembly GCA_944548615.1. Classification (NCBI taxonomy): domain Eukaryota; kingdom Metazoa; phylum Arthropoda; class Insecta; order Lepidoptera; family Micropterigidae; genus Micropterix; species Micropterix aruncella. The sequence continues at coordinate 11,204,782 of OX155971.1, read as the reverse complement.
GAAAGATAATAATTTTGTTATGTTCATCTTCACAAGTTATTGTGTCTTATATCGTGCTCAATCCACGCAAGAGTACTTAACTACAACACGTTAATCCTCTTCAGCCAGATATTTTGTTCCTTAAAATAATTGGCAATATGTAACATTTTCATTTTTATAATACTAATACTCTTTAATTAATTTGTATAATACTAATATATACTTATTCTCTTTATGTGTGCCCATCGATCTTCCAGCAAATATGAGAAACCCGCCCTTCTTAGAATCATTTAAGACTGACCTCAAAAGTGCTACTTTTTATAAAGCAACCAATTCTTCCGTTTCCCTCTCCTTTCTCGCCCAATTTCTCATTTTCAATTTCGCTCCTCGAGCATTCTTAGTTTTAAATATAGTCATTTGTAGACACACTTATAAATATTTATTTCCACAACGCGCGCATGTACCACTGCACTGCGGTAAGTTGTAAGATATTGCCAGGTGGCAATAGGCTCGCCTTTATGTATTTACATTTTACAATCTTTTATTTACCTGCATGTTCAGCATGTTTGTTTAGTGCAAATCTTGCAAGCTGAATTAGAACTACTTCCTCTTATCCCATGAATTTGAAATTGTGCACGTTAGTTCAGATCCGATGACAATGCATTTTTATGGTAAGCATGACCTGATACTGGATTGGCTTCCGACGAGGGGACTCCTCAACGGTCAACAGCAGAGATACGAAATTTTGTATAAGCTTTCAATTATGATAGCCCCCTATAAGTTTCATCATGACATGGTTGCTGAGTCCAGGGTTGGCTCCCGACTAGGGGACTCCTCAACGGCCAACAACACAGACAGCACATTTTGTATACGCATTCAGTTATGACAGCCCGTTCTAAGTTTCACCATAACATAGCTTTTTGTTAAAATTTACAAAACATTTAATTTCCCTCTATCGTATTTTATATACTTCAACACGCTTTACTTGATTTTCTATTGAATCTCAAAAATTCGTACCCTGTCCCTCCGAAGCCTGAAATAACACGTCAATCGATTTCACCAAAAGAAACCCTACGTGACCTTTACGGCAGAACGGTATGTTCTTCCATCTGACCTATCTTTTAGTTGAGGTTGGGTGATCACTGACCTACTATAACCGGTTTATTTATGTAAAAGTAGGTCAGACATGTTAATTCTGTATTAGTCGCTCTGCGGAGTATGCAGTCTTAATTAAAATGGTTAAATAAATTATTATCGTAATGTATGATATTATTTCTGTAGAAATAAAAAAAAGGTGCTGATAACCGGGTCTTAAAATCATTAATTATGTTATGTTTATTTATTTATTATTTGTTTTGTTGCACGACTTTTATTTTGTGTAATAGGTGAGTTTCTATGCTTGAAATTGAGGAATGTTTTCTCAAAATGATACATCAACGCAACCATTTCTTGCAGTGGAAACCGAATCGACATAGTCGCTGATAGTCGCTGTATATTCATAGGTATTACTAACGGTTACAAGTAAAATATCATCGAGTGTCCGTCTCTAGATAGGAAACTATTGATTTGTAGATGTACTCTTGTCGCGGTGTTTGAACCATTTAGGTTATTACTCGTATAATGGCAAGGAAACAAATTTATGCCAAAAAACATTTTTAAATCAAGCTTTTATTAAAATGCTAGCTTACTAAAATGCAAGCATTTATTCAAACGGGATATCATACTTGAATGCGTATGCAAAATGTCGTGTCTGTGCTGTTGACCGTTGAGGAGCCCTTCATCGGGAGGCGACTCTGGATAGAGCAGCCCTGCCAGGGTGAAGGTCGTGTCTCTGCTATTGACCGTGTAGGAGTAGCATCGTCGGGAGCCAATGCTAGGTGTAGAATCGGGTCATGCTTATGTCATTTAAATGCATCGTCATCGGAACTGAGCCAACAAGTAAAATTTCAACTGCATAAGATAAGAGGAAGTGGTTCTAATTCAGTTTGCAAGATTTGACCTAAATAAACTAACATTGCAAGATAAATAAAAGCTTGCTACAAAGCTTGAAATTAGAAGTTATAATGGAATAAAGAAACGGAAAACATACATATATGAAACCTGAACATATTGCACTCTTTTTTATTGGGCAGTCGTTAAAATACTCTTTTTTTCAGTCGCAGTCGTGTATAAATTATAAAATTTCAATAACTATAACTGTTGTTGATAATTAATTTATCTATATAAATTATGAGTAATACGCTGAGAAAAACCTATAAAACCAGACAAAATTATGACATTTAAATTCAAATTCAAATTCATTATTTTACAAAAATCATAATAACAGTTACAGATACATTGAACCTAACCTAACTGTATCGCACGAGACGTCCGCACTGAGGTAGGCTTAGATTCGTAAAATTAAGTACTGCCTAATGCTAAATAAAAAAATACATTGAAGAATGACGTTAATAATAAAATCAAGTAAACTAAAATTTTAGTAAAAAATAAAATTTCAAATTAGTTTAAAAGGTATGTGATAATAATAATATAGAGAACAAAAATCATGCCAACAATAAATAAATAATAATTCAGATAATAATTTTTAAAATGACATTCTTGTATTATGAATATTTAAAAAACGGGAATTCATGAGAATTTTATTGAATTTATGATTGAAAATACGAAGATATACATTTAGATATAGGAATGTTTAGATATATAGGAATATTTAGATATTAGCCGTCACCAGCAACGGCTTCACTGTTCACCTTCACGCGGTGGAAGTTCACTCGTGGCCTGCCAGTTAAATCTCTGTTTCACCATTTTAAAGATCTTGGTCTCTCCAGAAAAATAATCAACTCCTTCTTAGAAAAATTATCTAAACTGCGATTTTCGCAACTCAAATTCTATGGCTTCGAAGGAGGAGTGAATGGGTGGTAAGGTGAACGCTCACATGTGGCAAGACAGCTGTCCTAAACCTACCACAGCCGGTCTTGAGTCCGGAATCCACTGCTCACCCCCCAGAAGTGTAATAGCACTATATTATGGGCCCGACTTCGGTCGGTGAATTTCATGGCAGCTCCGTTTGCATTTGATTTTTATTTATAGATCTTTTTTATTTTCAGATATATTTAATAATACGTTTTATTTCCTGTATATTCACATTGTCTTACTTTCTTTGTTGTTTCTAAAACTGATTTTCTTTAAAGTTGGAGAGTGTAGAATTGAATTCTAGCGAGCTTGGCAAAATGCGAAAGCTACGAGCGAGACAATTCCGGGGCGCTGCGGCGACGCCCGACGCGGCGGAGACGCCAACAAAATGTATTCAGCGCCCGAGGCGCAAATCCAATTGTGGCCGACACCAGATTGTCCCCGGTCCTTGCGACGAGCGCAAAATAAATAGTCGTACCTAGCAGCTCCGCAAACGCTGCATTTAAACAGCTGCATTTCAGAGTTGGCGTATGCCTAACGTGATAATTTATTTTTTGTCAAAGCGGGACGCCTGCAGTTTTGTAGAAAAAAAAACTTATTGGTCTTTTACTACTTTTTATTAAAAAATGAAAATCATGATAACAATATTACTAATAATAAGTAGATATCTACGCAGTTGTTTTATATTTGTTGGAGAAGCAAATTTGTTTCAAAATATCGGGTCTAGTTTTTAAGTAAGAATGGAGCTGATTACATTATTTATTAATGTTATTCTTGGAAATCAAAATGGCTCTCAAAACTGCGACACTGTGTTTTTTCGATTGTCCATATTTTATTCATTAGAGAAAAAACTCTTTCGGCAGGTGCGTTACTTCCAGGCAGACATAAAACGTACTCAATAATTATACGAAATTTAGTACAGTTGAGATTGTTATCACGGAAGTGTTTGAACAACTCCACCCAACGGTCTTTAGCAGCAACATTCTCAGAATTCCAGCTTGTAATTTTTAAAATCTTTTAGGCTTACATTATCTTTTGGTGTGTTTGCGAAAGCGGGACATTTTTGCTGTCGCTGTGGACAGCGGGACAGACAGCTTGAAAGCGGGGCTGTCCCGCCCAAAGCGGGACGTATGGTCACGTTACGTATGCCACAATTGCGTCTTAAATCTCTCACTGTGTAATCTTTACAGTGCTTGGATATATTATTAAGCACACCAGGTGTTTTCAGTAGGTCCATGAATTTCTCAATATTGTCAAACTTTAATATATTGCTTAGGCGTCGCCGTCCATCTATAATATATAACAGAAGTAGGTCTATATAATGGGTCTTGCAGGAATACGCTATATGATCAATAATAATAAGTAGCAAATCCTCTCACGAAATCATCGGTCCAATGAATTTATCCAATTTTATCGTATATGGACGACGTAGCTATTAATTACATTGTCTGGATGTGACGTTGCAATTTGCAGCCAGTTGACTAGAGCGCGTCAGAATAATAGTCGCCTATAAGCAGAGGCAGCTAGCAAACTAGTAGCAAACTTAATCAATCAACGCGGCTGTCAATATGTTGCCTGGCTTAATTTCGTAGCCAAGTTGAAGTTATGCAAGCGCAAACTTCGACTTGCCGACACATTTTGATCATTCGCCAAGAAGGGCCCGGATACGTGGTCGAGGAACCGCCGGATGTCGATGAGAGCAACGATATATTGTAATAACTGGATGGGCGAATTATTTTATTTCAAAATATTTGCATTTTTTTCTCCGGCCCACCAACCGACCAGATGGGCGGTGTCGACTACAACGGACGAACCCGTCACCCCAGGCTGGTATAATGATATGCGATCGTTATTTCAGGATCAGCGTAGAAAACTTAGATAATTACAAACCACTATCTAGCTCCGCCAACTAGCCCGAGAGAGACCAACCCTTTCCGCCCGAAACCCGGTAGTTAACCCAGCGGGCAGACCAAGCATCCTCGCTACCAGTTATGGCCAAATATCTCCGGCCTCCCGACTGGTTACAGGTTCGAAATCGCTTGACCGGTCCTCTTCCTTGTATAGCGGTGATTCGGTGTCTACAGTATCGGGTAGCCGATTGGTCGTTCCAAGGGCAGTTGCCGTAGGGTTAACAACCACCCCCGCTCTATAGGATAGACAGCCATTTCGAGACTCCCCCGGCTATCAGTCGGAGTGCACAGTCGATTGGCTGACGACGCACTGTGTACAAACTTTCCAGGAGCGCCCGAAGTACAATTCCCAGGTTAACTAGGCCCGCAGTCACAGAGTGTCTTACCCAGGCACGCACTTCTGCATGGGGGCTGCCGGATGCACAGACACGATTTTTTTGTATATGCATTCAAATACGACAGCCCGTTCTAAGTATCACCAAGACAGGACTGCGGCACTCAGGGCAGGCTTCCAACGAGGAAAGTCCTCAACGGCCAACAGCACAGACATGAAATTTTGTATACGCATTCAATTATAATGCTGCACTTTAAAAAAAAGTTGTAGTCGTTTTTTTTTGTTTAAATTTTCTATTATACATTCCACTCTAACGCACTGCTCATTCTTGTTCGTATGAACTATTTTTCGGTATTAGTACACGAAGAATCGCAATCGAGCCCACTGACGTCTCACCTAGTCGCTATTATTGTATCCATGATAGACATACCGTAAAGTGGAACTACAAACTAAATCAGAAGTTTCACTGAGTTACGCGTGTGAATAGTTTTAATTACACTTGCCTTTCATTAATAATAACAGACTTTGCATGCTGTGCACATCACTTCATAAAACCATTTTATTGTGTGGTTCATTGTGTTAAAGACATAGTTTCTCGCAAGCTTCTAATATATAGGAAATTAAGAAACATCCTTGTTCTTTTGGTATATTAAAATTGAACAATAGGTCGTAATTGCAGTTGTGTCTATGTATGTTCGGTCAGTATTTGTATCAATATTAATTTATTCATTCAGAATATACAATAAAAGCATGACGCAATAATCGCATAAAGCTAATCATCCTATATTAGAGTTGGTCAGTTGTTGAAATCATTTTTACATAAAATGAATCTAACTGAATATTAATTTGGGTTTAACAATATTAGCATTAAACATCATTTAAACATGATTTCTAGTAAAATGTATCTACTTACAACAGAAGAAAGTAAAGTTGATATTATCACAAATTTTGTAGTTGTTAAGTTACTGTGATAACAAAGCGACAGTGGCATTGAAAGTCGACTTTACACAGTAATTAATTAAAAATAAAAATAACTGAATTATTTCCATTTACATGGGTAAACATACAAAATAAATAATGATCAACAAGTAAATACAATTAAAATAATAAAAAAACACGACTGCCGTTACAGAAAGTGAACTATTGTATATAATATAGTTATTTTTGTTACGGTTTTTTTTTTTATATTTGTGGTTTATGTATTTACAGGTACGTGTATATTTCCGGAACGTACTGAATCAGACCTTTAATTTGACACTAAACACGATGTATATATGTTAATTTATTGACATTTAGACTTTTGGACATGTACACAACTACTTAATTGATATTTGGATGGTTAAGGTACTCTATGAAAATCGGAATGATATAGCGATTGTAAAAATATAAATACACACGTCTAAATCGGTTCAAGCGTTTAGAAGTTATGGTGGAATAAAAAACGGAAAACATACATAGATATTAGATATACACTCCGAAGATATTACACTACTTTTTGTTGGTAGGTCGTGTAAAAAGTATTAGTAGCCGACTAAGGTACTTTATACAAAAAATCACACAATTCAATAAAAAGTAACAAAATAAATAAAAAACAACGTATGTAGATGGTCGGGTACGTTATGCTAAACATTGTCGTCTAAATATTTTACCATGCTGTTAAATTTAGAATTGTATTTTATTTAATTATTTAAAAGTAATAAAAATCGGTGCTGCATTTGACAGCTTATTGGAGACCGCGCGCCACTTCATCTTCTTTTTTTTCGTATTTTTTTGTGACTTTTGTTACTGCAGTGTACGTTACAGTGAAGTGCAACTAAATGTCAAAGGAATAGTTTTCGTATACTACTAAATATTGCAAACGGTTTGGCAATGCCACTTGCGCCATCATCATGTTCGTGTTATTCTTGTTTTAGAGCCCGACAAGCCCGATTTAGTTGCTGAGAAGAAACGGAATACGGACCAATATCATGTGAACGTAAACTAATAATTTAGTTTTTATTTATTAGATTATCTTATTAATATCAATCGAATGCCTTAGAACGAAGCTAATATAAATAAAAATGTAATAAAACCTTCGGATTTAAACACCTGCCAGTTTAAACTGCACGATTTTAAATTTTTCTTAAATTAGTCCCGAATAAGCTCCATTTTAATCTTATCAAGAACGGAACGCGGAAACGTGCCGAAGTTGTGATTAAAGTTATTTTTAAGACCATGTAATGTCTGTATATAGAAGTCATATGTAAAACCCGTGAAAGAGAAACCGAAACGTCAGTTGAAAATCAGTTGAACTGGCCACTTATATAAACAATTATAAACAAATAAGTATAACATTTGAAGACGAAACTGTTCTGCTATATCATAAAGTATGCTTAATCTAACTATCATGTGTTTGGCATCTAATGGGCCTAGTGTAGTTGAGTCATTATGACCCATGTGTTTAGGTCAAAAGAACTCCCATCCGGCAGCCTTCCAGCAGAAATGCGAGCCCGCGTAGGACTCTGACTGCGGGCCAGTTCTCCTGGGAATCGTAGTTTGGGCGCTGCTGGACGGATTGCACACCATTTGGCGTTAGCCAATCGATTGTGCGCTCCAACATATAGCTGGAGGTCTGGAAACGGTTTTGTTGCCTATAGAGCGGGGCGTTTGTTTACCTTGTGGCAGCCGCTCTTGAAACGACCATTACGCTACCTGATACCGGGTGAACAGCCGGACAAAGGATGGCGTGGTCCGCCATAGATTCGGTAGACACTGAATCACCGCTAAACAAGTGTGAGGACCGCGCAAGCGACCTCGAACCTGTAACCATTCGGAAGGCCGCAACAAACTGGTAGCGAGGGCAGTAAAGGTTGGTCTTTCGCGGGCTAGTTGGCGGAGCTAGATAGTGTATTGTCATTGTGTAAGTTTTCTACGCTCATCCCACGGTTGAAAGAACGATCGCATGTCGTTATACCAGTCTGGGGTGACGGGTTCGCCCGTTGTAGTCGACACTGCCCAACCTGTCATCTGTTTTGATTATAGCATCACTTTAAAAATTATGTGGATTTGATTCGTGAACATCTTTACTGCGAGATGTAATAACATTTTAGGTGCAATTTTACGGCTTAGCACAGCTACCCTCGGCTTCAAACTACTCTTTTGGCAATGAAGCACCAAACCAGACGCCAATTTTTTACCGGTTTGCAAAATTAAACATGGTCGTGTCTATCTCAAAATAATCCATAATATCAAAATGAGGTAAATCCTAAGCGATTTATTTTTAGCCAGGGCGTACTGTAAACTGTGTCATAAATAATCCAGAAATATCGGTAAAGCCTATCTTCACTGCAATTTTTGGGATTCTTAAAGTGATTCCTGGATGCACATACAGATAACAACGCATGCTATACTTTGTGAAACAAATTAAATTGGTTGCCAAATATAAAATAATAAAATTTAAATAAATGTTTCCAAATAGTCATCTGCTTTCCACCTCAAAACTCAATGTCTTCCGAGAAATCAAAGCCCAGAGTCATAACATCAAACAGCGAGATCTCGTTCCTATGCAGCATCAAATTGCCACTAATAGCATCTGGTGGACGGTAGCCGAACTGCTTTCGTTTATAGCTCACCGTGCAATTCTCCTTTATGTGTTTATACTCGGTTGTTATTGAGAATTTTCAGCGGCTGTGTATTGCCTGCTTTATCTCTATGCTTGTTTGCCTGAGTAAATCGCTACGATTCAGCTTAAAACTGCAAATCGGGACAGTTTCGTTTTATTCACAATTTCGATTTACTATTGCATATTCACATTGTGCTATCATTGATTATATAGGGTATAATATTACTTAATGCCATATGACGTTTTGGCAACCCTTCTGTGCCGGCAATATGCTATTGGCACTGATAGCCAGAGAAACTAATAGCAATATATTTGCCATCTATATATTCAATTCTTTTTTTTTTCAATTCATTCTCTATTGAGAAATCACACAGTATTACAGTAATAATATTTTTTTTAATGTATGCAGATTTACAACAAATAAAACCGGTTACGGATTTCAATAAAATTACATAAATTACGTTTTTTTTAACTACTTAATAAAACTAACGTACCTTCAATTTAATTTTTTTCAATTTTAGAAGTACATAAGAGTCGAGTATGCAGGGTGTGTGTATGTGTTTGTGGGAGTGTGTTGAGCGTGTAAGTGTGGAGTGTGAGCGGGTATGATATTAGTAATGGCGTATATAAAATATAATATTAATAATAATAATAATAATAATCAATAAAAATAGCTAAAAACCAAGTCAGCTTATTGTATCGTTTAGGGTTTGATTTACGGAGTATTTGTAAGTGATTATGGAATTATTAAACATATCAATACCATTTGAATGGGTATTATAAAGCTCACAACAGCGTGTATAATCGTTATATAATTGTTATAATCGTTATATAATTGTTATAACAATTTTTTGTTTTTTTAAAGGAATTATTAATTATAAAATACCTATTATTTAACCAATCATAACAATAATACCATTGAAATATTAATGTCATGTATCACTTTTTTATGTAGGTTTATTAAATCACCGAAATAATATGGAGAGACAGAATTCCATTTATTAGTCTATCTGAACATGAAGTGCGTAATTATTACGCATTGGAACCTGTATACCAAATAGAAAAATGACACCTTTATGTAAATGATTTTATAATACAAAGAGCTATGATTTAAAAAAATGTTTTTTATTATATTATTATTTTGTTTCGAGAAGATTATATTATTTCGAAAATTTAAATTAAATGTTATATTTATTATTAGGTTAGTAAGTATTTTACATAACTGATATCCACTTCTACAATGCCCTCTCTACACGTTGGTCAATGCTTGGCCGCATCGTCTATGTCTCCGTCGCGCTTTCCCATACATTTTTTACACATAACATGTGATGCCGACTCGCATCCACCCAATGCGGCCGAGTATTAGCCAACATGTAGAGGGGGCATTATTAAACTCAAATATACATTCTATATACACAAATACTGTTTGGAGAGAAGGAAAACGTGTAAACGATCTCTCCGGTCTTGGCTTCAGTTTCAAACAAATTGATTCCTTTTAACCTATATTTGTACATATTTGTACGAAATTCCTGCGGCGAGGCGGCTTTTAATATGCTACTTGCGGCTTAGAAAATTCAGCGATAACATTTTTCATTACAAATCTTGCCCGCAATCAATCTTCCTCAGGGAAAGCCTCTCGTATCTCCTTACACTCACTTACGATCATTTTTATTTTCCTTCCTCTCGCTTTCTCCGTGCACGTAAATGGGGTTAGTTGCAGTTGAGAGTAACTGAGTTATTTAGTTTGTCGCGGAGCAACAAACATGCACAAAACCCACCTACTCAAAATACTATAAAAGGAAAGGACCGGAAGAAGACTCCACCCGAAGGCGGCAGGAAATGGTATCGCCGAGGTGCAATGGCAACACCGGAATTAAGGAGATGGCGATGTGCAATGCCATCACTAGGAATACCTACCCCGAACGCCCAATAATCAAACACGTCTTAAGTGCCTCCAACGAGGCGTTTATTTTATCATCACAAACATGCCTTCAACGAGAAGCTAAAGCAAACATCGAAATAAATGGAAGAGAACAGTACAAACCGTCGCGAATCTATCCGCCGTGTTTCGCACGCAAAACGTCATGAAGAAAACAAACAACGAAAACCACATCGCAGCGACTTCTCAGCAGAGAGCTTTTCATCTTATACCACGGCAGTCCGAAGACTGGTGGCGAAGGGGAAGGTAACAACTGAGGGCGCCGCGACACAGTGTAAACTCAAAAAAACACTTCTGGCGACTTTCCAGTCCAGAGCCTTTCATCCGGTGGCTACTCGAAGTAGGTCGGGGGAGGGGTCGACCAGTGGCGTCCAAAAGCGATAAACGTGCGAAACTAAATGTGCGAAACACGACACAACTGAAGCTCAAGCGCTGCCTGAGGAACGTCAGTAAGCGAGCGCAGACGGCGGGCGACTGCCGCACCACGCACCGGACCGGTGTATATCTAGCGACCCGCGAGTGAAAGAGACGGCGCGAGGCGCGAGGGAGACGTTGCGACCGCGATCACGACGAGTAATATATATAGGCGATAGTATGTAAGAGAAGGCAATCAATCTGTACTCGGCATTTTGAGCAAAATAAACGGCAACTGCAATTCGAACATCGATCGCGAGTTTCATTCTGAACGACGGAAACCCTTGCGACAAGTTGTTACATACATTAATTATTCACTAGTATTGAGTATAATTTATCATGCATACACTAAAACTTAGGACCATCGTCAATATCACAGGACATCGCAATCAAAACAAGCAACTTCACAAGCAACTTCTCTAAATTCTCTTGAAATACTTCCCATCATTTTTCCCTTTAATTATTACACATTGTTGCTTAAAACAAATTAATCGTCACATAATTATACCAGGAAATCCTAAACCGTCCGCGATTAGTAGTCTGCTGGACACGGTCTCGTGAGCAAATAACGCAGCATAAATCCGTTGGCATTTCGGGACATCACGGTCCCCTAACTACTTAAATACGGAAACGTTATTACGCGGCCCGCTAGGCATGCTATCCTAAACTAACATCCTGTCTTATTAGTAACATTGCACATTCGTGCAACTTGGCATATTAGCCGGTTGCGCCACCGGTGGCGCTGCTCTTCAATGAGCATTGATTACTGCAGGCTATTACATTAGGGCAGCCAGTGGTTCAGCAACAAACTGGCTGCCGATCGCCCTTGTGGGTGCGTGCCATTTCACAGGATCCCGGTCGTCGACGTCTCCGACGGCGCCCCTGCCGTTTGCTGCCCGTTTTTTCTTTTTCTTTTTTCGACATGCCGCATGGAGCATAACTTCCACCGCCTCATCATTGCAATTAAAATAATAATATATTATACTATGTAAAAAATTAAATATGTTACCGCTTAGTCTCCTAGTTTAGTTAGTAATTAACCCTTGGAGTAAATGGGTATTTTCATGGATGCATCTGTCTCTTTTGCAGGATTTTCGGCGACATCCACCTTAAAGTACTATAACTACGAAACTACTACACCAATCATTAAAAGAACAACTGCACAATGATTGCATTGAAGTTTCGAATATAGAATATTGAAATATCATTTTGTAAAACAATTAGATAATTATTAATAAATATGAGAACGTCAAAGAAGTGAAAAAAACGCGGAACCAGATCTGGTCGTATCATACTCAACGGATAATTGTTTCAGAACCAGATTTGGTCGTATCATACTCAAGGGGTTAAGTAATTAATTGTAATAATTTTGAATTTTAAATAAACGGTTTACGGGGTGCCGGCGGGGGCTGAAGCCCGGAGAATCCCTCATAAGGTCTCCGTTCGCTCACCCCTCACGCGCTACCCTTCCGGCACTCGTGAGGTTGTCGTTGCATGACATCCTGGGCAGATAAAACGACCCACGTCGTTAGAACTGCCCGGGTGGTGGGCGGGGTTTTCAACCCTCGCCTGTCGCCGCGTAAATATTGAATGGCTGCCGACTGGCTTTCGTGTCCCGCGACCACCTCGGCAGTCACTTGCGACGGAGAGTCGTGGCGTGGCATCGTATCATACCGAGCCTATTATATTAAACTGGGCGCCCAGGCGGCGCAGCTAATTTTGCCACTGCTAGCTTTGGCCATTAGGGAGCTAATGGGCCCTTGCTGAGTTGGCCACGAAGACCCATTCTGTTCAGGGTCGGTCACACTCACGGGTCAACACCCATCCGGCGGCCTTCACGCATGAAGTGCGAGCCCGGGCAGGACTCTGGCCTTAGGGCTAGTTTCCCCTAGGAGTGAACCTTCTGGCGCTCCTGGACGGTCTGCGCACCGTGCAGCGTGAGCCACAGAGTCGGGGGAGTCTGTAAGCAGTAATGTTTTATATAGAGCGGGGGTGGTTGCGGACCTTACGGCGACTGCTCTTGAAAGACCATCGGCTACCCGATCCTCGGTGAACAGCCGGGCAAAGGATGCCGTGGTCCGCGATAGATTCGGTTACACCGTTTCACCGCTTCATAAGGGAGAGGATCGCGCAAGCGACCTCGAACTCGTAACTAATCGAGAGACCGGAGTAATCTGGTCTCAATTGGAAGTAAGGGCGTGAGTGTATGCCCGCTGGGTAATATACCTGGTTATCTCGCGGATAAGGCGTTGGCCTCTTACGGGCATGTGGCTCTTGACGGTGGACTGTTTTGTCCAAGTCTTCTGCATCCACTTCACGGGAGATCGTAAAACTCCCTGAGGTGGCGAATTTACCCGTTGTAGTTGACAACTCTATTTGCTAGATTTGGCCACCGCGTGTCAGTCTACTGTGCGCTAGTGGTGAGAGTACAAGTGGGGCAAGAAGTATACAGATATGCTCCTCCTTGTACTATTAATGAAAAGGAGAAGACGAGGGAGAGGAAGGTGCATGCACACGCTACGCTATCGTTAAGGGAATTTTAAGATTTGTAGTATACTGTTTTTGACGAACTGCGTTCGAAAGATATTTTTTTATTTATTTATGTGTGTTTAAAATATCTTTCTTGTCGTTGAATGATTTCCGGGAAAGATACGAAAAGGAGAAAGTGTATCACACCAAAAGAAAAACTCGTAGTCATTATACGCCTATTGCCGACTAAGTCACCGGTGGCGTAGCTGGTTGCGCAGCCTGACGGCCTAGCCTTAATACAGGGCGAGTCACCGGTGGCGCAGCCTGAGTATAGTCTAATACAGGCCTAATTGCCAAACACTATCCAAAGTACTATTTAGCTCCATAGAGCGATTTGCAAAATGTAGGTGGCGCTGATAGCATTCGGTCAAACTAACAGCAATTTATTTGGTCATCTATAATAACTTGGATAATCAATGTTTTTTTTATATAGGATCGACGGTTATAAATAACCATTTTTTTACCAGTGGTAACAATAGTAATATTCATTTTTATGTGCCATCTTTCGCCTTTTTTATTTATGCTAATTACATCACAGATATAATACCCCCTCCAATGTGTAACCTCCCGCTCGGGACGATCGCCTACCTACGGCAAAATGTCTAATGGGCATTTTAAAAAATCATATTCAATGCGATCATTTTACAGTTCTTCTTTTTATGATCCGTATAGTGGTTTATAAGTTATGGACGTTTTTCTCAAGGCTGTCGATTCACGCCGATTTCACACTCGACGGTTTCACGTTCGTAACGGTAAGGGCGAGTTTTTACTTCACAAATTAAAGGCTTAATATTTTATACCGTAGGTATATGCGTGATTAGAGCGCCATCTGTTGTTCGCCGTTATACTTATATCCCATGAAAGTTGCCGTATTGATTATAATAATAAAATAATAATATTTTTCACCGATGAATGCTATATACACGCTGCGTTTCGTAGTAAAATTCTGATTGTCAAATTAAAGTACGACGTTGATCAATCTAATTCGCTTAATGATAATCAATGGTACTATCGAGGATCTCTTCGCGCGGGAGACTTAATTTGAGACGGAGGCAGAAAGTGAACCTTCCATTCAGAGTATTATTAAATATTCTTTGTCTATACGGCACCTGATCTTTGACATGTTGCATACGTGATGTTTAGTGATATCTGATACAGAGTGACTCTCGAGAGTGCACCATTAATGTAAGCGATCCCCAAACTAAGCCTCCCCTATGAAACATATTGTAGGGGTGTTCCGTTTCTCGTTCTCCCCGGAGAGCGGTGGGGGGGGGGGGGGGAGACAACTTCCGAACATGCGTGGCATCTTTGACGTTGATTTTAATCGCCGTTCGACATTAGAGCGCCTCTTGTCTCGGCCTTGGACCCTTTTTCGTTCCACTTTGGCCTGGGAGGGAATCAGAAGCCCTTCGATATTGCCCAGTCGACGTGATCCTTATATCAATTGAAGAAAATTGCCTTTTTGTCCGTTTTACGACGGGTGTGGGTCTTTAATAACTTAAGTCGGTTATTTGTGGGGTCTAAGTCTTGACGACATAAAACCAAGCCGTGATTATGGGAACGCTCCTCGTATTACAACTTAGGCAGCATCACCAGGTATACGCTTCCTGAGAAAATACACCGTAACATTTTAAATGTTAAATAAACTGGAATAATGTAGTGACTACTTATGATACACGATTCTTGCCGAGTAGGCGCGCGAATAAATCCATTTCTCAACGCAAAATATCACCAGAAATTATCACAACCTAACCTCTTCCTGTCAAAATCAGTTTGACGGATCAATTTATTGGACGAATAACTCGTTATCTGACCTTCGGAGCAGCGTATAACTTTATTCAGCGAATATTAACTTTATTCCTTTGATAACCGTTAACTGACTATTGAAAAATTAAATTTTGTGCTATCTAATGAATAAGTCCTATCCGACTGTTTATCTGACGATTGAAAAATCGGCCCTAAGTTATATGTCGTTACCTGATATGACGTGCTTATCAATGTCATTATACGTATTGTGATTAGCTCATCTATGTAGATACAGGCCTTAGTTGACCTAGTTAGATGAGTTTTAGGCAGGTGCCAAACACGATGTGACGGTTTCTCTGAACTGTTTATGTTTGATTCTTGAACTTGTTTGGTATAATTAGTCGTAACCATTGTAATAATAAATAATTATTGCCAATAACCCGAATTCAGCAAGCATATCGCACATCCGATCAAATACAGTAATACCTTGAAAGATATCACAGGTATGGATGGTGTTTCTTTATAAAAAATATCGCTATTTCTCATTTTTACTCTCAAAAAGATTAATAACTGTTACTTCACTAATTCGTCAATGGCACTAGCGAAGTATGTTTTTTAGGAGTGTAAAATCAGAAATGGCGATATTTTTTTATAAAAAACACCATAACTGTAATTTTTAAAGCTATTAATCTATTTGATCGGAGGTGTGATATGTTCCCTAATTATTGTTTTCTCAACCTTTAGGTATATTTTCAGCCCTCTTTTATTTCTACTGTCTGATTTGATTTAAAAATTCAGTAGTTGGTGGTAAATGTTCCCAAACGACCCGTTTATCTTTTCAGAAATATCACCGCCATCTCTAGCTTTGCCTTGCGGCTATTGAGAAATGTTGAACTCTCTAGAAATATTCTTCATTGACATTGTTTTGCCATTTTAACTTTTTTATTTAATCGAATTTTACATACATCGTCGCCTTGTTAGTTTCAGCGTTCCCTGTATGTATTTTTTATTCTTTTATCATTATTATTATTTTATATCATCGTTATTTTGATTAGCTTTTAAACTATTGTTACCGATTTTTTAAATATTAATTTTATTAACTCTATTTTGACTATTATTTTTATACCTACCCATATTTTTTTAACGCCTTGTTTTTAATTTTATGCAGATAATTATGGTTATTTTATTACAATTAAGTAACACTAGCTGCGCCCAGCGGTTTCACCCGCGTGGTGATGGAAAATTGTGATAATGATGATAGAAAACCATATATCTTTATAAATTATAGCCTATGTGTTATTCTGATGTGTAAGCTATATTATTGTAAAGTTTCATCAAAATCCATTCAGTAGTTTTTGCGTGAAAGAGTAACAAACACCCATACATATGTACATACAAACTTTCGCGTTTATAATATTAGTAGTAGGATAGTAGGATAGAATTTAAATTTCGAATGTCAATTTCTTAGCTTTTTTCCTACTTACTTGACAGTTATCGTTATATTTTATATAATTCACACTATATCTTTATAAATTATAGCATATGTGTTATTCTGATGTGTAAGCTATATTATTGTAAAGTTTCATCAAAATCCATTAAGTAGTTTTTGCGTGAAAGAGTAACAAACATCCATACATACATACAAATTTTCGCGTTTATAATATTAGTAGGATGATGTTTAATAGATTTCTCAAGATGTTAATGATTAAAATAAATTGTCAAGCTTAGAACAGATGACAGCATAGTAAGGGTTTGAATATTGTATAGATACTATTGTAAATTTGAAAATGACTAAATTCATTGGAATTTGAATTTGAACTATATTCTATATTATAATATGAACTATATTCCCAGAGACATATATTCTACATAGCCCCAAAATTATATAATTCCCTTAGTGAAGACATGAAAAATTATCCTAACATAAAAATATTTAAAGCAAACCTTAATAGATGGCTACTTAACAAGGGATATGTAAAATCTGATCAACTTCTTTGCAACGCACGACAATTTATTTAGTATCACTTATCTATTTTTCTTAATTAAATTTTATTAAATTACAACTATAAATGTATATATTTATTACATAGCTATATTTTTTTATAAAATTGGTATATTTATATATATATATACAGATGGTGGGTCCAAATAATTTATTTTAAAAAAAACACTTCATTTCTTAAAATTGCATAAAAATATGGACATCTAGAGATGGGCCAAATTATCGCCTAGTTAGATGTGCTATTGGCAGTAAAGGTCATGTAAGATGTGTTAAACCTCCCTATATTAATTATCAAATAATTTATATAATTATTCTAAGATTACATGACCAATGAATGAACTGTATACCTAATCCTATGTACCGAAATAAATAAATAAATAAATAACTGCAAACGAGATTCCTACTTAATGTGACCTTTGGAAAACTCCTGCAACGCAAGTCTAAGAACCAGCGACCAGACCCGTCCGAGCTTTCCAGACTCAATCAACCCTAGTTATGCACTTTAATTTATAAAACTTACGTTCCGCACGCTGCGCTCCAATTTTTATGTAGCTATTTCATGGAACTACATAAATAGAGAAAATATCTGATTAATAAAGCAGTATTGTTTTTTTGTTTCTAGTCTTTATTGTGAAATTTCACAATGGGCGGGTTTATTATCATGACAATCTCTTACAAGCAACCCTACTATGACGTGTTTGTATGTATGTGTCCGTGTACCATGTGTGTAGGTAACTGTGTGTTTTCTTATTGCATTCGATCGACAGAAATGAAATGTAATTCCTGTAATTTTATCCCGACAGCAAATGGTGACTCAGCCGCGAATCGAACCCGGGACCTTATAATGTAAGATCATGCTACCTAGCTACTAGGTATGCCACCGGAGCTTGTCGGGTTACGTTAATGCAATAACAAAACACATACATATAAACAATTCATAGTAGGGTTTGTTGTAAGAGATTGTCGTATTATAATATACCTGTCGATTGTGATATTTCGGAGTTTCCGCACGTGCTTCAAGAAGCATATCTTCAGTAACTTGGGTTGTCGACTACAGCGGGGTGACGGGCGACGAGCCCGTCACCACAGGAAGTTTTAACGATTATTCGTTCTATCTCCCTGGAGTGAACGTAGAAGACTTGGGGACAAAACAGTCCACCATCTAGCTACGTCACAAGCCCGTAAGAGGCCAACGCCTTAACCGCGAGATAGCCAGGAATGTTACCTGGCGGGTCGACACTCACGCCCTTACTTCCAATTGTGACCAGATTACTCCGGTCTTGCGATTGGTTACGAGTTCGAGGTCGCTTGCGCGGTCCTCTCCGTTACGAAGCGGTGAAACGGTGTATACCGAATCTATCGCGGACCACAGCGTCCTTTGCAGGCTGTTCACCCAGGATCGGATGGCCGATGGTCGTTTCAAGAGCAGTCGCCGTAAGGTCCGCAACCACCCCCGCTCTATAGGAAACAGTACAACCACCCCCGCTCTATAGGAACAGACTCCCCCGACTGTTAGTCAGAGTGCACAGTCGATTGGCTTACGCCGCACGGTGCGCAGACCGTCCAGGATCGCCAGAAGTTTAATTCCCAGGGAAAACTGACCATAATTCCTGAGTCCTACCCAGGCTCGCACTTCATGCGTGGAGGCCGTCGGATAGGTGTTGACCCGTGAGTATGACCAACCCTGAACAGAATGGGTCTTCGTGGCCAACTCAGCAAGGGCCCCTTGACACCCCATATCTTCAGTAGTAGGCTCGACACGGTCCTCCATCTCGTTGAGCTATTCAAACTCAGTCCTAATTTTTAATATTAAGTCCTCGCTCGTTTCACTCTCCCAACCGCTTAGACTTTTTAGAAGGCCCTACTTTAATTAAACTAATAATGATTTTCTCTGTTGTTTCAGGTCAGCAAGTCAATCACCTAACAATAAAATTACATATGCAGGTAAAATAACATTGTTGCAAATACTATTTCCTTTAAACGTCGCAAAAATTACGATTACCGGTTTTTTTATGAGATGTAAGCATTTTTTTTTAAAGTAAACATACAACATGAACAAATTATATTTTTTAAAGTAAACATACAACATGAACAATTAATACATTGTATTAGAAATTGGCAATATGGGTAATATTTTGGAATGTAATAAACCTTTTAGTTTGGAATGTTTAAATAAATAATTAGGCCTCAAACTTAGCTTTTGTTATTCAAATACGTTTGGAGTTGATAAACTAAAAGGTTTTTATATAAAAATAAGCCGGGATTTAGGTATAAATTCATAAATTTTTAATATTCTGAATAAATTTACTTTTTATCCAAATATTTTTTTATTTCTATCAGTCAGCAGTTCTACTTTATAACACTTGACTATTATTTATTTTGAGTGATTTTTGTAGAAAAGACGTTATGGTTTATTTAAGCAATGTACAAAATCAGAAAATCTTACTTATTACGACCTCTAGATTAATAAAATAAATTGTTTTAGAAAAATATGTCCAGCGTCACATCTTGTCAGTCAGATGTGAGTGAGTCAAATTTTGCGCTGAGTTTTTTTTGTCATATCGAATTAGTTGTTCATATATTAATTAGTTTACGAACTAAACTCCAAGGTAAGCGTATTAGAAGAAAAAGGGCTAAGTTTGAGGCCTATTCGCTCATTCCAAAATACCAAACTAAGAGGTAATAAGTTTTTAGTAAAAACAAATTTTTAAAAACAAGCTTTGCTCTCTCTGTCTCGAGCCAACCCTGGGTGCAGCAGCCGTGTCATAGGGGAACATAAAATGGACTATCATAATTGAATGCTATACAGAATTTTGTTTTTGTGCTGTTGATGGTTTGGGAGTCTCCTCGTTGGGAGCCAACTCTAGATACAACAGCCCTGTCGCGGCTAAACTTAGAATGGGCTGACATAATTGTATGCGTACATAAAATTTCGTTTCTGTGCTGTTGACCGTTGAGGAGTCCCGTCATTTGAAGCCAACCCTGGGTGAAGTAGCCCTGTCGCAGTGAAACTTAGAACGGTCTATCATAATTGAATGCGTATACAAAATTGTGTGTCTGTGCTGTTGACCGTGGAAGAGTATCCTAGTCGGAAGCCGATCCTGGGTGTAGAATAATGTCATACTCGCCATAAAAATGCATTGTCCCCGGAACTGAATCAACATGTAAAATTAGACCTTCATGGGATAAGGGGAAGTGTTCCTAATTCAGCTTGCAAATTTTGACCTAAAAAAACATACATACTACATTGCACGGCAAATAAAAGCTCGTAAAGAAAACATAAAGATTATTCGTATTCCCAATTATCTTATAAAATATATTTTTTTTTCCTTTTTTTCTATTACTATAAAAAATAAAATATGTTTACATTACATCAAAAAACAGTTAAACGTAATTAATGAAGAAGAAATGATGCGCAGAAATTATACTAAAAATTATTCTCCGCAGACAATATCGCCATCCCACCAATGAACTTTATATGGAAGCTAATGTCTTTAATTGTAGGCAACTTTTTCTAAAAACTTCCCTCTTGAAGCTATTTTTGGACAATAATTTAGGAATAATTCAGAACCGAAGACCAACGAGACAAGTTTAAGAAAATAGCTTAGTAAAACCCAGGATGAAAACATCATCTGGACAAAGACATTACTCTTTCATTACGCCTAGATAGATTTCAATCTGATCAATATGGAAAAAAAACTTACTTTGACATTTAGGAAATTCAAAAAGGAAATAAAGAATTGGTTATCGAGTCATGACAGACTAACCATACATCAAATGTTAGAAATTATAATTTAATAAAACTTAGGTGCTCACATTATTAATATATTTTTAAATATGTATATTGATTATATTTTAACATTGATCTAACTAACAAAAAATATTCAACTTTTTTGTTATATATTGCTTTGAAAAGAATTTTTTTTTTGACTAGGTGATTTTATATTACTAAACATATATTAAATATTAATGACTATTTCTTTCTTTTCTTACTTATAACTTTATTTTTATTTTTATTTTAGTTTTAATACTATTCTGTTTGTCATTCTCGAATGTTATGTTCCATATAATGGAATCGCGTTTTATTTATTATATAGTTATTTGAGGACCATATTTTAGGGCAATTTAGTGTTATTATCATGTTACTAAAACTTGTACATAATTTATTGTAATATAAGAGTCCTGTTCACCCCAGAACGGGCTAGTTCCAGTTGGGTGACTGAATTATATAAGCAAAAGGTTAAGGTTTTGCCATTCGGTTCCTGTTATTTTAATAAGCAAACTCAATGTTTTATAGTTAATAATTTTAAATAAATAATATGAATACTGAGGCTTTATATAATAATAGCGATTGCTATGTGTATATAAAACTTTAACCTAATTTAAAATCCAGAGCACTTCTATGTAATGTCTCTGGAATGGATAAGATAATCCAAACGTAGAGATAATAAAACGCCGCTTCCATCCGACTTTTATGGCATACAATTGTAGAGCACTTCTGACTTTATTGCACACCGCAGAAAAGATTGCGAACTGAATCTCTAGTATCTGGTGGGGATAAATTAAATTTGGTAAAATAAATATCTGACTTTGGTATAAATGAATTTGGAAAATAGAATTTCTAAGAAACTCAGAAACTTCATAAGGATTATTAGAGACAGAGGTTCCTTTAAAATGCTAATGCTATTTATATTGCATGTAAGTCCTCATATCCGTGACGAAATGTTAATAAGTTGTATGATTGTTTAATAAATTCTTCACACTAATCAAAATATATTATTTCCACCATCTACTGTATGTGTTTTACTTTTCCGACAGAATGAAAGTATTGTAAACGCACTTCTGTGTATCTCTGTGTATGTGTGTGTAATCATCCACGATAGCGCCCAAAAGCTTCCTCCGAATGTGCTGAAATTTGGCATGCATGCATCATTCGGTGATGGCAACAGTTGTGTGGTTGAAATCGGTCTACTATACGGCGCGCTAGTCGTACTCCAACTTCGTAATATTGTACTTGGAGACTTTAAATTCGGTACACAGATGCCTTGTTGAGCCTAAATTGCATTGGAAAATTTCGGCTTTGAATATGTCATATACAAACGACACAAATAAAATTTTAATCCGCCATAAAAATATATGGGTAATCAAATATTTAAATTAGCGGCGTCGCGCGTACGTTCGCAATATAAAAAAAATTTCATTGTGTTGTGTCGCTCACATATAATCTCATCTTATGAATAAGATTTCATGCCACTTTTGCAATAAATACGATAATTAGTTAGGAAAAATATTGCAATTTCAATTTGGTAATCTCTGAGACTAATATTTAGTGACAGTGCTCCTGAAAAACATGTTTAGTGATCTAGGTTAAAGCAGAATCAGGTCATGCTCATCATAAAAATGCATTATCATCGAAACTGAACCAAAATGTTATATTTAAACTTCATAGAATAAGAGAAAGAGGTAATTTCTTCCATTTAATTAATTAATTTATTTATTTATTTGTTACAACTTGGTAGAGAGTTAACAAAGAGATCGTACAGATATAATTTGTAACTATTTATATAAGCAATAAGAAAATGAACACAACCCATACGATCATTCTAGACGAATGCCCAACTAGACCGAACAGCCTGTATCTGGGCATACGAAATATATAGCCTTTGTTTTTGAGTAGTACTGACGTTTGAGTAGTACTGACTAATAGACTACTTTCAATACTAACACTAAGATAATGGCATAAAATAGTACCTACACATATTAATACAAATATGTATGATAAAGGGTTAGTTACATAGATATATACACATATACACATACAAACATACATACATACATATATATATTTAATTTACAATACCAGAATAAATATTATGCAATACATTGGACGTAACTGTACCGCCGAAACGACGCTCGCAACCAATTCGAGCTTAGCGTAATCTCGTAGTGAGGAAAATTAAATCAAACCGAGCAGGGCAATGGCGGAACCAGTTGTGTAGCGTTATGTCGCAAACGGGGCAGCAAAATATCGTCTGAGCTTAGGTCGGCGAAATACAAGATTCTTGTCAAATCAAGGTAATCTTAAGGTGTGTTGTTAAACTAAAATTTAATATTTCAGGTTATTATTTCCGTGGTCCATGCAGTTGGGGAGCTAATGGGCCCTTGCTGAGTTGGCCACGAAGACCCATTCTGTTCAGGGTTGGTCACACTCACGGGTTAACACCCATCCAACGGCCTCCACGCATGAAGTGCGAGCCTGAGTAGGACTCTGGCCTCAGGGTTAGTTTCCCCTAGGAATCAAACTTCTGGCGCTCCTGCGCGTCTGCGCAGTGCGGAATTAGCCAAATGATTGCGCACTCTGACTAACAGTTAAGAGTTTCAAGGCGATAGGTGAGGGCAGCAAACCCCGCCCACCGCCCGGGCAGTTATAACGACGAGGGTCGT
This sequence comes from Micropterix aruncella, assembly GCA_944548615.1. NCBI lineage: Eukaryota > Metazoa > Arthropoda > Insecta > Lepidoptera > Micropterigidae > Micropterix > Micropterix aruncella. The sequence goes on along the minus strand of OX155971.1, from coordinate 11,180,971 downwards.
CTTGTCTGCCCGGGATGTCGTGCTACGACAACCCTGCGCGTACTAGAAGGGTAAAACGCGCAGAGGGTGAAATAGGGTAAACCACCCCCCCCGTACCGCCCCGAGAACCCATTTATTCAAAAAATAAAACTTATTTACAAAAAACATAAAAAAATTACAAAATATTACAAAATTTAACGAGAAAAGAAACAACAATATCGTAAATTTAGGAGCCGGTAAGCGGGGTAGAGGACGCTCCAGAACAATGAACGTGAAGGCGCACTGTCCGTGGGCAGGTCTCGGAGCAGCCACGGGGGGGAGGAATCCCTGGATCCTGCAAAGAACGAAACGTCCCTCGGGGCGGTAAAGAGACGGACACAAAGACGGGCACTTCGGGCTGGAAGTAGCCGCCGAATCACGCCACCAAGGAAGAGGGTACCCCCTGGGGGGTATCCCGAAGCCTCATGCTTTCCCAAGAAGCCACCCAGTGCCCCACAAACTCGCCAAACGACTGGAAGCAGCTCCTACAACTGACCAAATCCGGGTACCAAATCGGAGAACGCCCAACGCACGCGCCCACTGCATCCATCAATTTCTCCCGTGCAGCCGCTAGAATTGGGCAAGACCAAATTACGTGTTCCGCAGTTTGGCGACCATACCCACAGGCGCACCGGGGGTCATCGGCAAGTCCAAAGTCAAATAGTTTGGCTCTGAACTCTCCGTGGCCCCCAACCAGCTGCGTGGTATGGTGGTCGAACCGCAGAAACGAATTTGCCATCCGCACTGCAACAGACGGGAAAAAGCAATGGGTGAGGCGGCCCGTACCCCCGGCGTCCCTAGCCTGCCAGACACGCAAGGACTCCACCCGAATCAGGCGGGCAAACTCCCCAGCTCGGTGCGCCACCGGGTCGATCGATAGGCCATGAAGGACTACCGGCTCGCCCCGGCGGTACCGCGACAACGCTGCACGCTCCAGAATTTCCAGGTCAATCGGCAAAACGCCAGCGATGACGGGTAACGCAAGAGTGGACGTCGTTCTGTACGCCCCGGTCAGGGCCACGAGAGGGATGCGCTGTCCGCGCAGCAGCGCGACACGCGTCGCCTCAGGAACAGCAGACTCCGTCCAAGCGCGTGCGGCATAAGTCGCACGCGGGACGAAGACGCCCTTATAGATAGTCATGACCGCCGGGAAACGAATTCCCCAGTCGGCCCGACTTACTCCGCGGAGCGCAAAGAATAGATCCCGAGATTTTTCGGCTGTAATCTTTGCGTGCGAAAGAAAGGAAAGGGAAGCCGTAAGCGTCACCCCCAGGTATCGAACGGTGGCCGGGAAGGATACCGGGCGACCGTTCATCCTGATAACAGGGTTCCGCTTAAGATGTCCCTTCAGGAGAAGCGCCTGAGTTTTCGTCGGAGAAAAGGTGAGTCTGTTTCGCTGACCCCATCCGAGGATCAGGTCCAGCGAGTCAGCCACCCTTCTTTCGACCTCTGCGCGACTCCTGCCGCCCACCAGGAGGAGAGCGTCGTCTGCATAAGCGCTGACGGTGCACCCCTCCGGGTAAGGTAGACCGAGGAAATCATCAAAGAGAATGTTCCAAAGGCTAGGACCCAACACTGACCCCTGTGGACAGCCCATAGTCGGGGTTTTGGTGACGCTGGTCGGGCCGTACCTCAGAGTAACAGATCTGTCTGAAAAGTAGCTCCTCACTACTTTCAACAAATTGTTCGGGCACAGGCGGGCGCGAAGCTTGCATATGAGCATCGGCCACCACGCGTTGTCGAATGCACCGGAGATATCCAAAAATACGCCTACCAAGTAGCGGCCGTCATAGTTGCGGACCCAGTTCTTCGCAAACAGGATGGCGTCTTCCGTGCTTTTCCCTCGGGTAAAGCCAAACTGACGCTCGTTCTGGGGAGACAGAGTCCTTTCCAGCCGTTCGCGCACAAGCACTTCGAGCACCTTACCCATTATGGGAAGGAGCGTGATGGGCCTGTACGCTTTCGGATCCGAGCGCGGCTTGTCGTTACCTTTGGGAATCACCCGCAGGAGGCCAGCCTTCCAGCATAATGGGAAATGACCGTCCCTAATGCATTTCTGCATCAGGACAGTCACCTCCCATCTTGCGAATTCCCACACCCGCTTCACTATATCAGACGTAAGGTTGTCTATCCCCGGTGCCTTTCTGCGCGATAGCGACCCGATGATGGTGCCGACCTCGTCCGCTGTTACCTCTGACAGATCAGGTACGCGCGAGTCTACGGCAATAAGCCGCCGCAGCTGCGCGTGGTGGGGATCGTCATTGTCATTCCGATCCGATGGACACAAAGAACCGAGGAGAACTGAAAGAGTGCCTTCGGTGTCAAGCGGGGCGGAAGTACCCTCGACAATGCTAGAGAGGTAGTTCCCACCCCGCTTGGCACCTTTGTCGATGACGTTCTTCATGTCCCATGGGTTTGCATTCCCAACTCTGACTAACAGTCGGGGGAGTCTGGAAGCAGTACTGTTTCCTATAGAGCGGGGGTGATTGCGGACCTTACGGCCACTGCTCTTGAAACGACCATCGGCTACCCGATCCTGGGTGAACATCTGGGCAAAGGATGCCGTGGTCCGCGATAGATTCGATATACACCGTTTCACTGCTTCGTAAGGGAGACGACCGCGCAAGCGACCTCGAACTCGTGACCAATCGAGAGACTGGAGTAATCTGGTCGCAATTGGAAGTAAGGGCGTGAGTGTAAACCTGCTGGGTAACATTCCTGGCTATCTCGCGGTTAAGGCGTTTTCCTCTTACGGGCTTGTGGCGGAGCTTGATGGTGGTCTGTTTTTGTCCAAGTCTTCTGCGCTCACTTCAGGGAGACAGAACGACTAATCGTTAAAACTTCCTGAGGTGACGGGCTCGCCCGTTGTAGTCAACAACCCTAGTTATAGTTGGTGCATGCAGTTAATCTAGTCGGTCCTCCACCAACGCCCTTGTTTCTATTATCATGTGTCATTCTCATAAATATATTAAATCACATTAACCAAAACTTTATAATATATGACAGGTTACTATTTCCGTGGTATATGTAGTTGATCTAGTCGGCCCGTCATCAACGCCCTTGTTTCTCTTATCGGCATATCAGTGTGTCAGTCATATACATATATTAAATCACATGGATTCAATTAAGGCGACGACTATTGTCAACGGCCTTGGGCGATTGGGCGGAGCCAGCGCATGCTGAGAGAACTCGCAACACCGCGCGCGCCGAGAGCGGAAAATAGTGTCCGATCAAGATTCTAAAGTATCAAATAAATAAAAGTACATAATGTAAAATATTATTCGGATTTGTATTGTAATCATTTCCTTATTCTTAGAAATTTTGGTAAACAAGAATTACGGAATTACGTAAACAAAAACGCCCGCAATTAGCAAAAAAACATAGGATAAAGGTAACATAGAGGAATAAGAGGAATATTAATATGATCATTAGAGAACAATGTTATATAGTTAGTGCTATACAGGGGCGCAAATAGAAAAGGGAAGAGGAAATCAAAATAAAAAATAAAAAACACTGTTTACTCATCTATGAATTTACGTCTTGGAAATTAGTGTTGTTTCGTATTCGCCTAAAATAAAAACAGTAATCATGAAATAAAAGAAGTATGTATTTTATTTTATAAGTGTTAATTAGTTAACTTGTTGCACGAAGCCTATTCGTGTGGTCACCCCAACTTGACGACAGGCAAGGAGCATCAGAGTAGACAAATGGTAATAATATACACGTAATAATACACGTTACTTACCTTGATAATCTATTTTTCTCCAATATACGGCGTTTAAGTTTTAAAAAATTTTAGTTTCTAGATATTTTGTTTTTAATTAACGTAATTTATTTCGTCTTCGTTCGGAGCGCAGCGTCAGCATCCCCCCGTGACAGTGGTCGCGGGCATACTGACTCCAGTCGCCGGCGAGGCCCGCTTTATAACTCGCGCACCAATTTTGTTCGAAAAAGCAAAACCGGATATTATTCTTTGACTTTTCGAAAAAAATCACAGATAAGGAGATAGATAATTAAATTATCTTTAAAATGGTGCAGGTTTCATAATAATACGTCAGATAGTATTTGCGTTATTCTCGTTTTTGTTTTCGGTTAGACCTCATTTCACAAATTAATTACACTATGTGATATAAACAAAATCTAAAATATTCACTGATAAGAATATTAGGAAAATGTTCTTGTTTAACATATATTTTTTTCGAATTGTAAGCAGTACTCGTTTAGACGTAATTATCAGTTGAAATCATTAAAAGTCGTATATCAGCGCTTTAAGGTAAAATACTATAAAAAATATTATGCAATACATTGGACGTAGCTGTACCGCCGACGCGACGCTCGCAACAAATCCTAGCTTAGTGTAATCTCGTAGTGCGGCCAAAATAAATCAACGTGAGCGGGGCAATGGCGGAGCCGGTTGTGTCGCAAACGGGGCAACAAAATGTCGGCTGAGCTTAAATCGGCGCGCGGCGACTGCCGCTTATCTTGCACGGGGAGCGCTTTGACGCACGCCATTTTTGTTTCGACCGGATACGCTATCGCCGCTTCCGTCCTCACTTCCGCCTCCGCCGTCCGCTAACCTGATCCGTCTCAGACGCGGTCGCTCGATATATGTAATCAGTAATGTACGGATTTAGATATGTACTTTTTGTACAAACCGCGATGTTCTTTTTGTCGCGTTTGACACTTGTTGTGCTTTGTAATTAACGGACTGCATTTTTGTAACTATTCTTTTTGAAATAACCATGGCATTACAATAAGACACAGAAAGTGAGCTGCTCGCCTTATCACAAGAGTACCTAGCACGGCGGGCTCGGTTGCACTTTACTGAGTATATTGTAAAAACAATCATTTACATTTAATTAATGCGCTATTTAAATTAGGCTCAGACAGATGTTTACCTAAACTTAGAAGCATATAACTGTATTTTCTTGATCACAAATTTCTTTTCTGTTATGCCATTGCATTTTAATATTTATTTATTTAATTTATTAAACAACGCCCTAACAATGCCTATCTATCACTAATATTCATATCAATGAACAAGTATATTATTACAATAAAAATAAAAATTGAACACGGCCGATATGAGTATTAGCATGTATGTATGTACTGCTGGACTTGTTCCAAGGCAGCGAGCTCTCTAGTTTCATATTCACGTATATTTCGCGATTTGTAAAAGAAGCAGAAAGGAATATATATTACCATCACCATTACAAGTTATTACTAATAATCACTAACTAATGATTACAATAGGATTTTTTTTTTAAAATACCTAAAATAAATAATCATTTTAAGTAAAATAAAATAAAATATCAAATAATATTAAACAAAACTAACCAAAATTAATTAATAAGTAATAGTAATAAAAAATTCAACGAAAATAATAAAAATTGTCAAGGATACCATTTAATTTTGGAAACTGTCTGGGTATATTAATTTATGGATATTTTGTTGGGCGTCATGTTTCACCCAGGAATCAATTTTCTCTTTAAACGAAGCAAGAATATGTATCTAACTAATAAATAAATATATTCTGTACAAATACTAGATTGTTTCCTTTAGTATAGCAAAACTCAATTATTATTGTAAGAATCGTTAAAAACAAGTCAAAATTATCTAAGACTATCGCGGTTGTTCGACGTTATAAAAAAGATAGAATCAAATTTACCGCGTGAAGTTTGTAACACCCGCTGTTGTCCAGGGTAGATTGACAGTCTACCCTGGACAACGGCGGTTGCATCATCGCCGAATCGTCGGGGGCTACAAACTTACGCGTTAAATTCGTTTTTATCTTATTTAAAAGATGAGATTCGCCTCACGTCACCTCAGAAAGTTTTAACGATTAGTCGTTCTCTCTCCCGTGAAGTGAACGCAGAAGACTTGGACAAATTAATCCACCGTCAAGCTCCGCCACATGCCCGTAAGAGGCCAATGCCTTAACCGCGAGATAACTGGGTGTGTTACCCAGCGGGCTTACACTCACGCCCTTACTTCCAATTGCGACCAGATTACTCCGGTCTCATGATTGGTTACGAGTTCGAGGTCGCTTTCGCGGTCCTCTCCCTTACGAAGCGGTGAAACGGTGTATACCAAATCTATCGCGGACCACGGCATCCTTTGTCCGGCTGTTCACCCAGAATCAGGTAGCCGATGGTCGTTTCAAGAGCAGTCGCCGTAAGGTCCGCAACCACCCCCGCTCTATAGGAAACAGTACAGCTTCCAGACTCTCCCGACTGTTAGTCAGAGTGCACAGTCGAATGGCTTACGCCGCACGGTGCGCAGATCGTCCAGGACCGCCAGAAAGTTGATTCCTAGGGGAAACTAACCCTAAGGCCAGAGTCCTACCCGGGCTCGCACTTTATGCGTGGAGGCCGCCGGATGGATGTTGACCCGTGAGTGTGACCAACCCTGAACAGAATGGGTATTCGTGGCCAACTCAGCAAAGGCCTGTTGGAGACTCCGTCCAACATACCCACAACAAAAAAGTAATTTCTATAGAATCGAAATCGCAAACACGCTCGAATATACACGAGTCAGCTGCAATTGATTTCCAACTAAATTCGGCATTTTATGCACAGTCAAACGATTACTAATGTCATTTCTTCTGATTGATACGAATTAACACTCTTATTCCTCACCCCACTCATAACTTTTGCTCATTCACACGATATAAAACGCAGTACATTTCGATCGATCAACGATGATTAAACGATGAAACATACCCACAACACGCCCAGTAGTTCCCATGTGCACTATCACAAACGACGATACTTACCTTATTCAAAATTTATAAGTATATTTTCTTAATTACTCATTTATCAGCAAGCTAATTTTGTGTTATTTTCTTACTGCCATAATGACGTTCGTGAATGCTTGAAAGTCAAAAATTATAATTGCCAGTGATTTTTCTTTGTTTAAAATATGTAAATCATTCATTACGCCAACCAGATTTTTATTTGTGTAGTAAAATTCTTATATATTTGAAAGTGTTTGTAATAAAATTAAATAAAATAATAATTAATGAAAGCACATCGATTCAATTAAAAGTAAAATATTAGAAGAAATATTATGCAATACATTGGACACGACTGTGTCGCCGACGCGACGCTCGAAACAAATCCGAGCTTAGTGTAATCTCGTAGTGGGGTAAAAATAAATCAACGCGAGCGTGGCAATGGCGGAGCCCGTTGTGTCGTGTTGTGTCGCAAACGGGGCAACAAAATGTCGGCGGAGCTTAAATCGGCGCGCGGCGGCGGCGCTTATCTCGCACGGGGAGCGCTTTGACGCGCGCCATTTTTGTTTCGACCGGATACGCTATCGCCGCGTCCGTTCTGACTTCCGCCTCCGCCGCTCGCCTCCCTGATCCGTCTCAGACGTGGTCGCCCGATCAGTGTAATCAGTAATATACAGATTTAGTCCAGACAAGTTTTAGTCTAAATATCGATAAAAGCTCTGCGTTTTAATTTTAGAAGCACGTATTTTGCCAAAAAGAATATTGGTAAAATACAATTTCGTGAATTTCAATCCGCGTCATGTTATTTACGGTGATGTAAATAACATGACGCGGATGACGCGAGCGACTGCCATGGAATTCAGCAAGACATCTATTTGCACTATCTCTAAACGCATCGAAATGTAATTCTGTTACTTTCAGTCGAAAGAGTGTATCTGTCCAATTTACGGGGAGTTAATGGGCCCTTGCTGAGTTGGCCACGAAGACCCATTCTGTTCAGGGTTGGTCACACTCACGGGTCAGCACCTATCCGACGGCCTCAACGCATGAAGTGCGAGCCTGGGTAGGACTCTGGCCTTATGGTCAGTTTCCTTTGGGAATCAACCTTCTGGCGCTCCTGGACGGTCTGCGCACCGTGCGGCGTAAGCCAATCGACTGTGCACTCTGACTAACAGTCGAGGGAGTCTGGAAGCAGTACTGTTTCCTATAGAGCGGGGGTGACTGCTCTTGAAACGACCATCGGCCAACCGATCCTGGGCGAACAGCCGGGCAAAGGACGCTGTGGTCCGCAATAGATTCGGTAAACACCGTTTCACCGCTTCGTAAGGGAGAGGACCGCGCAAGCGACCTCGAACTCGTAACCAATCGAGAGACTGGAGTAATCTGGTCACAATTGGAAGTAAGGGTGTGAGTGTAAGCCCGCCGGGTAACACTCCTGGCTTTTGGCGTAGCTAGACGGTGGACTGTTTTGTCCTCAAGTCTTCTGCGCTCACTCCAGGGAGATAGAACGACTAATCGTTAAAACTTCCTGAGGTGACGGGCTCGCCCGCTGTAGTCGACAACCCAAGTTGTCCATTATACATATGTATAAGATAAACTGGGAAATAATTCCTACTGAAGATTGTATACGGGATCTTAGTGTGATATTAGACAGAAAACTGTCATTCAACCAACACATCATGAGTGTGGTTGGTAAAGCAATTAAAACTTTGTGCCTAATCACAAGAATCTTTAAGCCGTTTACAAATACTAAACCTATTACTTCACTATATTGTGCTTACGTCCGTAGTGTTTTGGGATTTGCGTCATTTATCTGGAACCCGCAATACAGCGTCTATAAACAAAAAAATTGAGGTAGTCCAGAAGAAATTCTGGAGGCATCCTAACTTTCGGCAATATCTAGGACTTCAGTCTTATTAAAGCAGACTGAAACACTTCCATCTTCACTCGCTCGAGAACAGCCGCACGGTTGCGGATATGGTTTTCCTTTATAAAAAGAATGAATAATAGCATCTAGAGCCCATACCTCGTGGAAACCCCATTTTTCGTCCCACCTCGAACATCCGAATTACAACGCGCAAATACAAACTATGCACGAAATGCCCTTATTTATCGTCTTATGACCTTATATAATACTAGGTTCCAACATGTAGATATTAATTTATTTAATAAATCTGCTTATATAATAGAATTATATTGAACCATAGAAAATGAGCACAGAGTTTAATTAAATATTTATTTTTTGTAAATTTTTGTATGTATGTATTTATTTTCTGTATTTATTTATTTATCTATGTATTTCATTGACATATGTATTTATGTATGTATGTCTGTATAAATGTATGTATGTATGTATGTATGTATGTTCTAAATGTATGTATGTATAAAATACAAACCATTTAATCCCAACTCCTCTCGATCCTTCACTTCTAGATAAAATCAATTAAAATTACAAATCATTTATTGTAAAACTTTGAAAACAATAAACGGCCTTACATTCATTGTTACCATCACGTATGTAAAATTGCTTAAGGCAACGCTGTATGTTTTCTTGAAAAATAAATAAATAAAACAACATGTAGGTACATCAATTTTGTGAAAATTGGTTTAAAGATTTGCAAGTTGCATTTTTTCTGAAATTTGATAATTTTGTTATTTAACTAAGCAATCATACGTACTAAAAAATGTACTGATCGAAAAAAATCCAATTGAAAGTCGCCATAAATATTTTTCACATTTTTTTTTCAATTAAATGAGGAAAGTCTTGTGTCGACGGACAAAAAAATCTATGACTTAGAACTCCGATCCTGCATTGCTACGTCTTGCCAGTGGTTATGTACGGCAGCGAAGCGTGGACCATAAAAGAAGACACCAGACGGCGGCTATAATCTTTCGAGATGTGGTGCCACCGTCGTATAAGCTGGGCCCATAAAGTTAGCAACGAAAAAGTGCTTCAGCGTGCTGGTACGACGCGAAAATTTTTGCACACCGTCAAAAAGCGGAAGATTGAATATCTGGGGCACGTGCTGCGGCATGACAGATGTCAGCTACTTCAACTGATATTGATGAGCAAAATTGAGGTTAACGACGCCGTTGAAGGAGGAAAAAGTCGTGGTTGTGCATGTCAGAGAGTGGACCGGGATCATCAGTACGAAACAGCTTTTCCGGATGGCGCAAGACCGACAAAAGTATACAGAGCTAACGGCCAACCTCCAGTAATGGAGAGGCACTTCAAGAAAAAGAATAAATATTTTATTTATCATTTATTTCATTTGCGATATTTAAAAAATAATTTGCGATATTTAAAAACAAATACGGTATATTTTAAATAAAAATAAATATTTTTTTGCTGATAATAAAATGTTGATGTCAGTAACATGTAAAATAAATATAAATTATTCGTATTCGATAATTTATAAAATATTTTTGAAATTATGGTATACATATGTCCATGGGCCTGGTTTAGAAAGCCATTAAAAACTAATTTTTCATTTTTTTTTCTTAAAGTTGAAATCTGATCATATATCTTTTATATCAGTTTGATTAACATTTTAAAAATATAAGTACTTTTTGCAATAGTAAAAAAAATATTTTTGAACTATTAAATTGCTAATGTTTCTACCGCTGCAGCAATTACGGTATCTGTTTGCGCCGCGGCTCCCGGTACTAGCGAGCGAAATTTTGCCTGAAACAAAAATAAATTAATAGTTTAAAAAAAACACTAAACACAAGCTTTTGGGCTATGATACGATATTCATATACACACGGCTATGATACGATATTCCATCATGGAATGCCAGTGCCTATCTTCCGGTTTCATCATCAGACCTTGAAACCTAATCGTGGTCAAAGTTCATTCCAAGACTTTTCTAACAAGTCCAAACACAGCTATGATACGATGTTCCATCATGAAGTTCCAGTACATATCTTCCGACCCCATCATTAGATCAGTTCGACAGTACCATATTATTGTATTGTAATCAGAACTACATACAGCTGCCAATTTTCATGACGCTACGATCCTTTGAAGATGGTTAAATTATATATATCCTCCTAGCCGTGTTCGGCCATAGCGACTGCATTGTAGATTCTAGTGACTTCTTTAGTCTTCTTAGAGTCCATTGTTCAGAAGCAGTCAAGTGCGCAGGCTATATTATAGTGCACAGGTGGGCGCGCGACCACGGGTGCACTCTCTTTTCCTCCCTCTTCTGAACCCGATGGAACGGAGACCGTTACGACCAGAGAAAAGTTTGGATGCAGATAAAATAAAATTAATTAATTAATCGCCAACACAGCAATGGCTGTCATTGTTAAATTTGTACTCAATATTGCAGAGCTATTTTTTTCGGATTTGGTTCGTTTTTCCACACTGTCATTTATGAAATTGGTAGTTAGGGCTTGTGGCGATGTTTAAGGTTTTTATGGAGCTATTATAGAGATGACCGGTGACTTATTGGTAGTTGTTGTAGTAGGCGGTGATGTAGAAGATGCATTATTGGATTTATCCTGGTTTTTTGATGATCTCATGGGGCTGTGTTGAATACAGCATACAGTCTCTTGTTCCGACATTATACAAAATTGTGATAGTTTCCCTTTTGGCAAATCCCCGTCAGTTTTTGGTCAATTTTCCGGCGGTAGATATACTCCTAAAACGCCATTTATTTCACATGACTCTTCACGGCAGTGTATATGCCAGGTCCCTTGGCACTTCCGCAAGGGCTCTTTCCAATACTGGTAACGGCGATTATGTTGAAGAGGTATTGGTTGTCAGCTATCGTCACTTGCAGAGGTCCACCACTATCGCCCCCACAAGAGTCGCGTCCTCCTTCTAAGCTTCCAGCGCACAATTGATCGTCCGTTATACCTTGCGGTAACCTCTTTCTGAGAGTCTGGTTAAATTAATTACCTTAGATTCCATTACATAGTTACATACAGGTCGACCTAATAAAAGCGTGTTAAAAAGTAAATTAAGATAATAATTTTTACATAATAATAACAAAAACTCATTAATATTAAAATTTTTCAAGGATTTAAAAAATAAAATCGATCCTTGCCCCAAAATTTTGTGTTAAACTAATAAAAAAATATATGTATACAAAAAAACCTTCGTCTGAACTATAAAGTTCATATAGAAGAGAATTCAATAATCATTTTTTTTAACTACTCGAGCCTTCAAGTACATTTTTTTATCATCAGCGCAGAGCAGAAAATGAGATTTTGAGAAAATCCCTTTCAAACTTTTCTTTAAAGAACAGTTGTGAGTTTATTATTTTTACAGCAATCTCATATCATATCAGCGATTCCAGGAATAAAAGATTTATGAATAGATTTTAACTTTAATAGAAAGAAAGAAAAAACATGTTTTTTTGCCGTCTAAATCAGCCGCCTCCCCCCCCCCCCTCCCTTAAAGTGCCAATGCGACTCTTTTAGTTATTCGAAGGATTTGATAAAGCACGCGGAAGCATCTAAAACGACTAACTTTAATGCATTAAAGTTTGCGTTCGTGGATGAAATTAACTGGAGATGAACTGACGAGAAAATCTCTAGAATCGTTTACATCACAGAGCCTGAAAATGGCAACAACAAATTCACTCTCTTATCCCGTTTCAAATGGCGCCACTCTACCATCCCGTTCCGTCCAATTCGACGGCCGCGAAACTCCCACGAATTAACTTTTCCATGGGCGGGTAGAGAGGCAAACGTCCGCAAACTTTTTATATTAGTCTTCAATTTTGTCGAAAATGTCGGCGCTTCCGCAATCCGCCTGGTAATTCTGACGGACGTTTTTACTCCACGCCCGCACAATTTACCTTCGCCAAGTTTTTTAATGAATCTTACCAGAATGGCTTTGCGAGATTAGCGCCTATTTTGCGCGGTGTTTCGTCGAAAATTTATCTGACCCAAATAAAAAAAAATGCCTTGTTTTTACTTTCCTTGCAGAAGGAAAGTATTGTGTACGCGCTATATTTTTTTTTCGAGATGAAAACGGATATACGGGGTGTAATTACTGCACGGGCATTTTTTTCTGTGGGTAAATCAGTACAACGTGGCAAACAACTTTTGATTAAAAAAAAAATTAAAAAACAAAAAAAAAATTTTTTTTGGATAAAAATTTTTCATTTTTTTTTTTAAATTGAAATGTTGACTGTTAAATAAAGGTTTAAGAAGCGTTTTAGCTCGCTGCGCCATCGAGCGGTAGGTAATAAGTCGTAAATAAACTACATCATCGACATTTCATAAACCGCTAGATAACGCATCGTGGGTACCTATAGGTTTGCAAAATATTTAAGAATCGAATAAAAAAACAAATAAAAAAAAAAATAATAATTTCTTATTTCGTTGTACTGATTAACCCACAAAAAATGCCTGTGCAGTAATAACACCCCGTATACACACCCCTCCCGAGACGATTAAGACTATTTCCAGACTGAAGTATGTCTATGTCTGTGTGTGTGTTTGTGTTTCTGTCCGTTTGTATGGCTATGTGTATTCCTCGACGATAGCGCCTCAACATTTCATCCGATTGAGTTGAAATTTAACATGCAGACATCATTCGGTCATGGCAAGAGTTGAATATATTGTAGTTTAAATCGGTCCACCAGAAGGCGCGCGAGTCATACTTCAATCTCGAAATATTGAACTTAGAGACTTGAAATTCGGCACACAGATGCGTCGTAGGGCCAAATCTCTTATACAAGCGACACAAAAAAATGATTCCCTTGTATTTAAGAAAATACTACCTACATCATATTGGAAAATAGCCACTTTAATACCACAGAAATACTAAAAAATACTATAAATATACTACATTTGCTATCATAATCAATCGTTATCGGGGGGGGGGGGGGACTCGAGGGATGTCTGCAGAAGGGGGTCGCTTCCACCTTTACACAAGCGCTTTAACTTCAAAGAAGATAGACCAATAAGGTCTTCTTGCGATATTCTTCTTTTTCCGTGGGTTCCTATTCCGCCTTACATATGTATAGTTCTTTAATAGATACCGAAGTAATCAGGCTATATAAAGTTTCGGATGAACCCACGTTAGCTATCGGAGGGGAGGGGGAAATTTTCAGATATTCCAATCCTTGACTACTTGCCGGGAAAGTTTTGGGGTGACACAACCGATTTTTAAAAACTATACCTATTATCTAATTATCCATGCTGCAGAGTAGGTATTATTTTTTATTTATTTTCAAACCAGTTGATGGGAATTCCTAACGTCAAAAACTAATAAAAATAATAAGTACAATATTTCAATATATTGGTACCTATTAAGGTACAGGCGACACAATAAAATGATTCTCTTGTATTTAAGAAAATAGTACATCATATTGGAAAATAGCCACTTTAATACCACGGAAATACTGAAAAATACTAAAAATATACTACATTTGCTAAATATACTTCATAATCAATCGCTATGGGGAAGGGGGGGGGGGTGGAGGGGGAAGTCGGGGGATGTCGGGGGATGTCTGCAGAAGGAAGTCTTTTCCACCTTTACACAAGTGCTTTAACTTCAAAGAAGATAGACTAATAAGGTCTTCTTGCGATATTCTTCTTTTTGCGTGGGTTCCTATCCCTGCTTATGTATAGTTCTTTAATAGATACCGAAGTAATCAGGCTATATAAAGTTTCGGATGAAAACACGTTAGCTATCGGAGGGGAGGAGGGAATTTTCAGATAAAACAGTCCTTGACTACTTGCCGGGAAAGTTTTGGGGTGACACAACCCATTTTTTAAAACCGTATATATTATCTAATTTTCCATGCTGTAGAGTAGGTATTATTTATTATTTTATTTTTTTTATTTATTTTCAAACCAGTTGATAGGAATTCCTACACTTGGTTATGTCAAAAACTAACAAAAATAACAAGTATAATATTTCAATATAAACCTATTAAGGTATAAGGTATGAACGTCGGTATTGCAAGGTTTGAACGTTCAAGCGCAGATTTTTCTAGGATAGAAGAAACAACATTTTCCAATATTTTCAATCAAAATTCTTACATAATTTCGTAGAATTTTCATGTCGACAATAGTACTAAATAATCAAACAAATATTGGATAATTTCACAAATTATCATACGGGAAGATATTTTAAAGAAAAACACAAATACAAACAAACAGTAATAATAGTAATATTCAATAGCCAATAGTTAGAAGAAAAAAAAAACGCATTTTAAAATAGTCATTAATAGAAAGAATAAGGATAAGAATAATCAAGTAGGTCATAGAGCTGCGAAAAAATGATGTTATCGAAATCCTCAATGCTATATATGGGGTTTATAATCGAAATACCCTGCACAAATACGAAACACACTTCCACAAACACATACACACACACCCTGCATACTAGACTCTTACCTATATAGTTCTAAAATTGAAGGTACATTAGTTTTATAAAGTAGTTTTTAAAAAAAACGTAATATATGTAATTTTAATGAAATCCGTAACCGGTTTTATTTGTGTAAATCTGCATACATTAAAAAAAATATTATACTGTAATACTGTGTGATTTCTTAATAAAGAATTGAATTGAATTGACCCTTTTTCTTAAAGTGAACCTCCTCAAGGCCCCTAATGTGTAATGGAAGTTTTTTGTAGAATGAGTAAAATTGGCAGAGAAAGCTATTCCGAACCTTACTCAGTCGCACCTTAAAATGACGCAAGTCCTCTTTATTTCGCGTATTATACGAATGAATATTTGTGTTAGTTGAAGTAGTATCGATATTTTTTCTCGTATACATGATGTTTTGCTATATATACGCAGCGTACAAAGTCATGATACCAGATTCGATGAAGTACTGCTTGCAAGATGTTAGCGAGAACATCAACTTGAAGGATAATACCAGATATCCAGGTATTCTTTGGTTTGTTTGTTTGTTAATGTGTCCGAGCCACATTATGACATGCCTCTCCAAAAATTTGCGGCCTGGATGGCCTTGTCGTTCTCCTCTTGTAAGTCCTGATGTGTGAAGCTGCAAAGGTCTGCATCCTGCAGCATTCCACATTTTATATTGGTTCTATGTATAGCCCCGGCAAAAGATATTGGCTCGACACCTACCCTAAAGGCCTCGCCAAACAGAACGCGTACCTAGCGCCGTGTTAAGCGTAACTAGCGTCGCGTTTTAACGTCGCGTACTTTGGATGTCACACTGAAATCGAGTAGATATTGACGCACACAGAGCGTACCGCAGATCGATGACAGTCTTTGGAGTTCAGATGTCAAGTTTCTTTGTTGTTTAGATGTCAAGTGATTCAAGTGATTCAGATGTGTAAGAATTATTACTTTTGTTCGCTATATCACGATCGCAGATAAAAAAAATCGGTTGTGTCACCCCAAGACTTTCCTGACTAGTATCCGGGGAGGTGCGAAAAAACAGCGACATTTTTTACTCTAGTACCCCAAATTTGTATGGCAGGTACCCCAAACGTTGGTCGTAAGTACCCCAAAAACTAATAGGTTCTTCCGATGGTTAACAGAAGCTTCTATGCCAAATTTTAACTTAGACAGATTAAGCGTCTGGGCGCTATCGCGGAAACAATTTTTTCGCCGGGAACCTCAAATTTGTATGGGAGGTACCACAACCGTAGGGCGTAGGGACTCCAAAAACTAATGGGTTCCTCCGACGGTTAACAGAAGCTTATATACCAAATTTCAGCTCAATCCGATTAAGCGTCTGGGCGCTATCGTGGAAGAATACATACATACAGACATACAGACATACAGACATACAGACATACAGACATACAGACATACAGACATACAGACATACATACAGACAGAGATCGGTCTGGAAATAGTCTCAATCGTCTCAGGGAGTCTCAAAATATATATTCCCATCTTCATCTCAAAATTTTTTTTTAGCGCGATCACAATACTTTCCCTTCCGATAGGTCGTCAGGAAAGTAAAATGTACTTGAAGGCTCGAGTAGTTCAAAAAAAAATGATTATTTAATTCTCTTCTATATGAACTATAAAAATCAGACGAAGGTTTTTTTGTATACATATATTTTTTTATTAGTTTAACACAAAATTTTGGAGAAAGGATCGATTTTATTTTTTAAATCCTTGAAAAATTTTAATATTAATGAGTTTTTGTTATTATTATGTAAAAATTAATATCTTAATTTACTTTTTAACACGCTTTTATTAGGTCGACCTGTATGTAACTATGTAATGTCATACAGACATACAGACATACATACAGACAGAGATCGGTCTGGAAATAGTCTCAATCGTCTCAGGGAGTCTCAAAATATATATTCCCATCTTCATCTCAAAATTTTTTTTTAGCGCGATCACAATACTTTCCTTTCCGATAGGTCGTCAGGAAAGTAAAAGTATGGGTACACGACATTAATAAAAGGAGAAAGGAATTAGGAGAATATCACTGTTTGTGTCGGGAGCTTTCATTACATAAAGATCGTTTTTTAATATGCTTTTGTATATCGCAAGATTTTTTTGAAGAATTACAAGAAATTCGTGAAAAGTTTGTAACTTACTTTAATAATCAATAAACAGACTGTTAAATAATTACTAGTCATATTAATTTCTTTTCCAATTTCTTCCCACAATTTTGATTTTATCGCTATTTTATTTATTTTTTATTTAGTAGTAACACATCTAGTAAAAAGTTAATGTCATATTTGATTAAGATGTTAGCAAGAAATTGATGCGACATTATTTTTATGATTGACACAGTCGCCTAACTAGGCCTAGGCCTGTTCTAAGGCAGACTTTTAATGATGATATTAAGTGTGCACTTTCAACTTAATCTATAGTTAGTACCTATTTTTAAAACTACAAATATTTACGCATATACAAATATGGATAGATACTTATATACATCTATAGATAAAATATATATCCATGTATGCACACATACACATACATATATTTATACGAAAATAATAATAAAACCAAAATAAATAAAATAAAAACTAAAATAATATACATAATAAAATATATAAATCAATTACATATTGATATGACGCTCACATACCTATAATAGTCATTTAAAATGATGATTTTATATGAATTATCATTCGTATTATATAGGCAGGGGTGTCTCCGAACATATTCTATCAGATTTTCAGTCATAATGCTTGTATTTTCACGCGTACGTCGGACGTTTTCAAGAAATTTGTAAACAAATACAACGCCCGGCGACAAAGCGTTCTAGCGCGACGTTAGAGCGCCGCGTACTGCCAGCGCCCGCGCTCTGTTTGACAGTATAATACCGTCACAGTACAACACAACTCGGCGTTATAACACCGCGTCAGGATTTACGCTGTAGCGCTCTGACACGCGCTAAATACGCGTTCTGTTTGGCAAGGCCTTAAGTGTGTTCAAACTACGCCGCGTGGTTTAGGGGGATGGAACCCTCGTGATATCTCTTCCTTTACTTCCTCGCTAAGTGATGTCATCCACAAAGTGGTTCAGTTCGATGATTACAGGCCTTGAAACGGTTGTGCACGGCTCATGTATGATTTTCGGGATATTAGGCTAGTGTGGTGTGGTTCTTGTCCGCGTAGTGGGAGACTTGGGTCATATATGGGCGTACCTCCAGGCGTTCTAAATTAGCCAGGACATTGCAATGTTTTACCCCTTTACGAGAAACATCGGTCTCACAGACCTCTATGGATTTCTAGAAATGCTTCCAGTCCGTCCCCCCACCCCTCAGCAACCCACCGCACCCAGTAGTTACCCGCTGTGTCGTCGCACGCAGCGATCGTTTCTGTAGAAGCGTCCGTCTTTTTCATTGTTTTAAATATAAATATTTTATGTTTTTTTGCCGTTTCAAATAGTCGTAATTATTAGTACCGGTCTGTGAGACCTTCTGCGGAGGTACCGATGACCATGACGGACAAACTTGAAAAAAGAAAGACTTGCAAACTCTGTCCATACACTAAGAAGCGCAAGACAGGCTATAAATGCATCAAATGCTCGGATCTTATATGTTTAGAGTGTTATATGAAGGTCTGCAAAGAATGTGCTCCGAATACGACATAAGTGTTACTAATAATAAGATATAACTGTTATACCTAACTTTTTCTAGTTCATAATATATCAGGCTTTTGATATTGGTACTCAAATAAAAAGTTGTGAGTTAGAAGTGTGTTTTATTATCTATACTTCAAAATAGCGGTCCCACAAACCGTTGTTTCCTATTACGTAGTTTAAAATCATGTTCCCAGTAAAGGGTTAATATCGTTAGTAATACGGTAAAAGTAATAGCATTGATTATATAGCGTAATGCAGCGGAAGGTATTGGGCCCTGTTGCAGTTAGGCCACTAAGACCAAGGTGTTTAAGGGTTTGCCAAGCGACTGATAGCCGGGGGAGTCTGGAAGCTGCCTTGTTTTCTATAGAGCAGGCGGTAGTGGTTTACCTTGCGGCAACCTCTCTAGAAACGACCATTCGTCTACACGTCTACGTCTAGGTTCGGTAGACACCGGATCACCGCTACGTAAGGGAGAGGATCGCGCAAGCGACCTTGAGCCTGTAACCAGTCGAGAGAGCGGAGTAATCTGGTCGCAATTGGAAAGGGCGTGAGTGTAATCCCGCTGGGTAAGATACCCAGTTATCTCGCGGATAAGGCGTTGGCCTCTTACGGGCATGTGGCGGAGCTTGACGGTGGACTGTTTTGTCCGAATCTTCTGCGTTCACTTCACGGGAGATAGAACGACCAATCGTTAAAACTTCCTGAGGTGACGGGTTCGCCCGTTGTAGTTGACAGCTCTATTTGTCTAAGTCTTTTACGCTCATCTCAAGGCTGAAAGAACGATCACATATCGTTATACCTTCCTGGGGTGACGCGTTCGCCTGTTGTAGTCGACAACGCCCAACTATGGAATTGAGCAAACAATTTTTGGAACCAGCCAGCCAGGATTTTCGTAGGAAAATCCTGGCTGCCAAATCATAGTACGACGTCGGCCGATCTATTATGCTATATGATCAATGGTTTGACCATGAAATTCAAATATAAAAATGTTGCCAAATGGGCACGAATATACGAGAAATTGTATGAAACACACTTTATCAGAATTAATATTTGCCTCAGATCGTATTATTCAAGAATTACGCGCGGTTTTTTCGCCCAAATGATGTTACTTCAATAGTCTAAGCAAGTGCCCAAATTAAAGATATCATTTTTTTGACGCTGTTTTTTATGCCTTTATTCCCTAAATTATCAAGTTGAATCATGCCTTTGAATCAAGAAATGTGCTCGAACAAAGCCAGAGGGTTTTCCGGTTTCAATCTGGGAGAGAGGAATATAGGACTAATGCGATTGGCCGGGAGAAACGGGTTGATGCAATTACTTTTCGATTACAGTGGCCAGATGCTCGCTGGCAGAATTGAGGACGATTCCAAAATACAGCTGAAATTACCCAAATTTTCCTCTGAGGTCGAGGAGGAGAGATTTAACGAGTTGCGCAGAATGAAAATGCTAAATATTTTGACCGACAAAATTTAAAATTAAAGTAGTCAAACAGACGAACAGACTATCGCGGTTGTTTAACTTTATAAATAGGATAGAAAACGAATTTACTGCGTGAAATGTGTAGCACCCGACGTTTCGGTGACGTTGCAGCCGCCGTTGTCCAGGGTAGACTGAAGAGCTGTCAATCCGTTGTTTTGCGGGTAGGCCGCATACCGCTGCCGCCACTGCGTAGGCTATAACGGTGGCGGGGGGCCGGGCTCGGAGCGCGCGAATTTTGAAAATTCGTCTTGCACACAACACTCACTGTATCCTGTCTTAAGTCCTTGCGTTCGGCGTTCGGCGGCGGGAACATTTTAAGAAGAGGGTTCCACGTAGAAGAGAGTTTGTAACCGTCGTCTCTATTGAAGTTCGGGGTTCTTCTTATTACAATGGCTTCCCGGAGCATGCGAGGAAAGTAGAATTGTTCCTTGAAATAGCACAATGTGATTGGGAAACTGCTTCCAGTGGTTACTTCCGCTATCCAATATATGTTCGCAGATCACCGATTTTTCTCGCTGGACATTTTTAACAACTTTGATGTGTTCTGTCAGTCGCGTGGCTATGGGCCGTTTCGTTTGTCCAACGTAGGCTAGACCGCAACTGCATTCGACTTTATACACACCCGGGGTTTGCAGTGGTATTACATCCTTTACAGGC
Source organism: Micropterix aruncella (assembly GCA_944548615.1). Lineage (NCBI taxonomy): Eukaryota > Metazoa > Arthropoda > Insecta > Lepidoptera > Micropterigidae > Micropterix > Micropterix aruncella. The sequence goes on along the minus strand of OX155971.1, from coordinate 11,160,077 downwards.
CGTAAAAATCGAGCTATATTTTGGGTCGGTTTGAAGATCGTTTTTATATTGAATCTGTTTAGCATCTTACTTATTCGATCTGTCACGCCCTTGACGTATGGTAAGCATGCTCTTAATCTGCTCGGTTTCTGAGTTTCGTCTGTACGCACATATCTAATACAGACAAAATACAATCTAATAATAACGGCGGCTGCAACGTCACCTAAACGTCGGGTGCTACAAATTTCACGCGGTAAATTCGTTTTCTATCCTATTTATAAGCCGAACAGACGTTTTTTAAAATAATATTTAGCGATTCAATATAAGCATGAGAAAACTGCTGCTTTAAAGTTCATTTCGCCCATATCCACGTAACGCTCATGTAAAAGTTATAAAACTCAGCCAGCACTGAAAGAGAAACTATTTTGCAGCTCTGTGTAAAAAAAGTATCAGCCCGTGTCGCTCGAGGCGTTCGCGTTTAAGATCGTTTTCATATTATTCGATTGTAACCGTTCCGGTTGCCGGTAACGATATTTCAATATTGTAATAATTTAAAACTCGGTATTACAATAGAAGTGCTATATTAACCCTTCGGCTGCGTAACGACTAAATTTGGTAGAATATTGGAACACCGTTGACTACGTAACTACCAATATTGGCGGCTTGCTCCCGGAGCGCACAGAAATAATATTTTCTAATTCGAACGCATCCTAAAATCCATACCAAATATCTCATTATTACCATAAATACATAGACGGTCGCTAGAATAATTTTGCGCATCATTTCGCGGATATTTCTGATAAAATTCCTTTGTCAAACACCATAAAAAAAATATTCGAGAAATCATCAAAATTTTTATTGGTATGTATGAGCTAATATCTAAATATTTTTGTACGTAAATAAGCAAATCGAAATATTAACTTTGATAGAAAATCTTATAAACATCACGACAGTATTTACAATTTCTAAATGGAGTTCCGTATTTTTCCGTAAGACAAGTACAAGTTAGAAATGCCGAGTTTTTTTTTTTCACTTTTTCGACTTTCTCATATTTATTCATAATTATCTAATTGTTTTACAAAATAAGATTTCAATATTCTATACACGAAATTTCAATGCCATCATTGCACAGTTATTCTTTTATGATTGCTATAGTAGTTCCATAGTTATAGTACTTTTTGTCGAGCGCAGCGATATTGCAAGAAAATGAGTATATAAAATTTAATATAAAGAATCGAAACAATCAAACATCACAAAAAAATAATTTGTAATAATACTGACAGAACGAGTGCGCGGCGTGGTTAAAATTTCAAATGAAATTATGCAATTTCGTCACAATGTTTATCAAAACAAACGCGCCCAGCACCCACCAAACTTGAATTTGCCCGTACAATGAAACAAAAATACGCCGGATGTCAGGCACGGGATACATGCCTGATACTAGATGCATAAGTCGCGGACTCTCCCTGATTCTCAATTTTTTGCGACTTTATTTTTTAAACATAAAAATTCCGGGGGGCGCGTCCTTCCCGGAATCCTCCTTTATTTTCCTTTTTATAGCTCGGCACTATCCACGACGAAGTACATCGACATGATACCACTAATATAACCCATTATCGCCAACCGATCATACCACGTAAGGGCAAGTTTAAGGAGACTAGTCGTTACATAGGACTTGACCATTTCAATAAATTGCCTGATTATTTAAAGGCAGTTAAAAACATTGAATTTCAAAAGATCCATCCGGGCATGTCTGCTTAATGCATCATACTCGTATATGCGCATAATGGTACTCTAAAATACTTTAAAATGAATATCGTCCTTACAAAGTAATTTAATGTACAATTTTCTTATTCCCATTTATTATATCATATTCTTTTATATTATATTCTTTTACATTGCTGTATTTTATTCTTTGTTGAGTTGATTAACTGATTTGGGATTGGTTTGATATACTTGACCATTCCTAATTGTGAGGTTGTACATAAATAAGTTTTAAAAATTATCTCGATATTACTGGCAGTTATTCCGGGATCCGGAACCGGATGATCGCTCTAAGGGATAATGTAAAACCGCTTCTCTTGCAGTTCCCTTTGTACGGTCGCGGTGTAACGCGGATTCGCTTCAACCAAGCTCCGCTCGGGAAATGAGATATATGTATGCGGTCTTCCTGATAGTACCGCCAGTTTCTCCGCGTACTCTAAAATAACTAGAACAAGATTTAACTGAGGTGTATTTTAGAATTTAAACATTGCTTGTTTTCATTTAATTTCTCTTGGTGCATTTTAATAAAATAATGCATGACATATTAAGTACGTACACGAAATATGCAAACGTAGCCTTTCTCAACACTGAACACAATTAAACTATGGTGAAATCTTATGAATAGGATAAATCGAATTTACCGCGTGAAGTTTTTGTTGCAGTCGCCGTTGTCCTGGGTACCCCGCCGCCCCACCACCGTTATAATTTGCGGAGTAACAGCAGCAGTTTTCCGTCTACCCGCAGAACAATGGATCTACAATTGACAGAACTTGAGTCTACCATGGACAACGGCGGCTGCAACGTCGCCGAAACGTCGGGTGCCACAAACTTCAAGCGATACATTCGTGTTATCCTATTTATAATGTCAAAGAACCACGATAGTGTTTGACTTCATAAGGTGAAATCATTGATTATATATGGGTATTAGATTGTATAATTCCGTAGTACGATTTAGCAACACTTCTAAAATAGCGAAATGTGAGCGAAGCGGTGACACTGATAGAATTGACGGTGAAACTAATGGAATTTGATTTGGCCATCTGTAATAACATTGATAATGAATGATTTATTTATAAAGGATTGAATGACAATAAAAACCCAATAATAACATTCAATTATTAGTTACATCTATCGCATTTTTAACTTACTTTTTAAATAGGCTGATTACATCACAGAAATAATACGGTGAGATGAAATGCCATTTATTAGCCTATCAAAAAATTAAAGTGCCTAATTATTACATATTTAAATTCAAAATTGACGTCAAAGTAAATAATATTAAAGTAATAAGGGTAAAGTAAAAAAAATCGTTTTATATTATATTACTAGCTGACCCGACAGACGCTGTCATGTCCAAATTTCAATAAATTTGTTTGTATTCGTTTTGTGATATTGTGAAAAGTTATTGGAATATGTAAACAAAGTAAAACATCGGTTTTCACCCCAAGCCTATCCAGACAATCAGACCACCCCGCCCCTCGCGACAAGCCCCTCAACCCCTCAACCCCCTCGTACCTCCCCCCCGCCACCCCTTTAACTACACCCTCCTTCCCTATTTTATTGTTTATTTTCAATTTTCCTTTCCGTAAGGACCTTATTTAGAATGTTACGAATATTGCAAAATCGGTTTAGCCGTTCAACCTAACATGCGGTTACCAACGAACAGCTTTTCATTTTTACATGTATAGATAATTTTATACCGTATATGCGTGTATACAGCGTCATCGACATTGCGCAACCATGCTATTGTACGACAAATGTCGCAGTATTGAACATAATAATAAAAATAAATATTTTTTTGGAACTAAGAGTGCCATCTACGCGTTGCGTCTCGTTTTGAAATCCTGGTTGTCAAATTGTAGTGGTAGTGAACGGTTTCATGCAGCTTGGGATCCACAACCACAAGATACATTTTGTTGTCGGATCGGCTTAACTCAGGATTCAGCTCCTATTCAGAAGCCTCCTCGAGTGGGAGGCTTACCCCCGGTAAGACTCCCGTGTCTCAGGCCTCAGAGCTGGTGGACCGGTTTCTCCCGGCGGGATTGCATCCCGGCGCCACTGGACGGTTTGCGCGCCGGTCGGCGAAGTCAATCGGCTGTGTATTCTGACTAATTGCTGAAGGGGTCTGGAGACTATGGAAATATACTGTTTCCTAAGTAGCGGGTGTGGATGTTGACCTGTTGTCATGCTACTCTTGAAATGACCTTGGGCCACTCGTTCCCGTGTGGCACTACTGGCAAGAACGCCCAGGTCCGCGATAAATTCAAACTGAATTACCGCTGTAATACAACAACTGAAGGTTAATTCCAGACGGAGATATCCTGCCAAAACTGGTAGGTAGGGGTGAGGCTGCCCACTGGGTACCTTTCCCGGAGCCTTGCTGTAAGGCGTCGATCTCTGACGGATTGCTGGTGAACTAGACAGTAGATTGTCTTGTTCCCAAGTCTTCTACGCTCATCCCACGGCTGAAAGAACGATCTATATCGTTATACCAGCCTAGGGTGACGGGTTCGCCCGTTGTAGTCGACACCGCCCTACTGTCAAAGTGTAGTATGACATTGATCCATCTAATGCGTTATATAATTAATGGTGGAACTAACTACCACCGTACCCATACCGTATGCCGCCGAACAAAAACATGTCTGATTTTATAAAATCGAAGACTATCATTTATAATGTCTGATTTTATCAGCGAATTGCCCCACTTATGTCCAATAATAGCGTAGACAGCTACGCAACAACATTTTTTCCGACACGATCGATAGAGCCTGATTAGTTTTCAGTAAATGGATCAATAAAAATAATGTCAGAGCTATTAGTATTCTAGAAATCACTCAATCTAATGTACTGGAAGTGGATTGACAATACCATAGGTACCCAAATATCTCATAAAATGTTATTGACGAAACGTTTAGGATTTTCATAAGTAAAATTGAGCCAAGATGTGAGCAGATAATAGAAGATAATGTTGTGGAGCTCGAAATAATCGTGGGAATTATTAAAAGAATGGCGTAGCTGAAGGAATATTTTATGCACTAGTGCACACGGCCCGGAGGCATAGTGGTTAGGTCGCCTGATCTTACATTTTAAGGTCTTGGGTTCGATTCCCGGCTGGGTCACCAATTTCCGTTGGGATTAAATTAACGGAATTGCATTTTCAATTCTGTCGATCGAATGCAATAACAAGACACACACTTACAGACATGTAACACGCACACATACATATAACTCGTCATAGTAGGGTTGGTTGTAAGAGATTTTCATATGACAATAAACCCCCCTATTGTGACATTTCACAATAAAGAGTATAAACAAACAAACAAACAAACAAAAAAAATGAATATAGGTACCTTATTCGTCGATAAAGCGAAAAGACGACTGCCATAAAAGAAATAGTGAATTTTATAAGTTACCTGCGGAAAATTATAGTTAGGTATGTAAAAAAAATCAAAGTCGAATTGAACTCGAGGTCATCAACATTAAGTCAGTTGAATAAAATAATCAAAATCAAAATCAAAATCAAAATGTTCTTTATTCATATAGACACAATTAAATATTATTTTTAATTTATGTTCTTATGATGCGTCCAAGCCTTACTCCCAAGCCGTTTTGTCATTTACATAATCAGATATTGTATAGTATGCTTTTTTATACAATTTTGCTTTGATGGTAGCTTTAAACTTATTTACAGATAGTTCTCTAATAGTATGAGGAAGTTTGTTATAGAAGCGTATACATTGTCCCAAAAAAGAATTGCTTATTTTGTGGAGACGAGTAGCACGTACAACAAGGTTATGCTTATGTCTAGTATTAAAATTATGAGTGTCGCTTTTTATTTTAAACTTGTCAATATTCTTGTGGACATACAACAGATTTTCGTATATATATTGTGATGCAACAGTAAGAATATTTATCTCTTTGAATTTTTCTCTAAGTGAAACTCGAGGACCAAGTTTATATATAGCTCTTACAGCACGTTTCTGTAGTATAAAGATGTTATTGATGTCCGCACAGCTTCCCCAGAGAAGAATCCCATAGGACATAATGCTGTGAAAGTAACTAAAGTATACAATTCTTGCTGTATCTACATCAGTCAGCCGCCTTATTGTTTTAACTGCGTATGCCGCAGAGCTAAGTTTTCCTGACATTTTCTCAATTTGTGGGCCCCATTGTAATTTGGAGTCAATTGTTATCCCTAGAAACACAGTTGAAGCAACAGGCTCCAGTCTAGTTCCATTTATTTCTACATTGGTTTGTACCTGCTTAACATTAGGTGTAGAAAATTTAATCACTTTGGTTTTTCTTTCATTTAATAGTAGGTTATTTACATTAAACCAATGGACAACTTTTGAGAGTGCATTGTTAACTTCGTCATAATTGTACAATTTTCGACTAATTTTAAACGTCAAAGAAGTATCATCAGCAAACAATACAATTTCGTGATTATTCCTTATGTGAAAGGGTAAATCATTTATGTATATTAAGAAGAGAAATGGGCCAAGAATGGAGCCTTGTGGGACACCCATGGTGACCATTGATCCAGGTGATCTTTTACCGTTTACATCAACCTTCTGAATTCTATTTCCCAAGTAAGAAGTAAGAAGATCAAGAGCCTTGTTCCTAATGCCATAGTGATGTAATTTCCTAACTAGTGTATCATGGTGTACACAATCAAATGCCTTAGACAAGTCACAGAAGATGCCTAATGCGTCTTGTGACTCTTCCCAGGCATTCAATATACCTGTCAATAGTTCGGTTCCCGCATCTATGGTTGAGCAACCCTTTGTAAATCCAAACTGTTTCTTATGAAGTAAATTATATTTGTTAAAATGAGTGTGCAATTGTCTAAGAATTAATTTTTCGAAAATTTTACTCAAAGTGGGAAGTACGGAAACTGGTCGAAAATTCGAGGGATCAGAAGTATCGCCAGATTTAAATAATGGTATAACTTTACTATGTTTCATCAGATCAGGAAACACTCCAGAAGTAACACAACAATTGAATATATAGGCTAGATAAGGTGCGATTATTTCTATGATGTATGAAATTGTTTTTACAGAATATCCCCAAAGGTCCATAGTTTTCTTTATCTCAATTGTTTTAAAGGCATTTATTATATCATTGCAGTTAACAATAGTGAAAGCGAAGTCGGTAACACATGCGGAAACGCTTTCTTTAAGTAGCATCTCAGCTGAAATGGAAGACGACTTGAGGGCGTTAGTCGTTATTAACGGTATATTCGTAAAAAATCGCTCAAACTCAGTCGCAACTTCCATATCCGCTTTAATGTCTAAATTATTTATCTTTAAATGAAAGTCCCTTGTGCGAGCTATAACCCTATTTGTTTCATTATTAATAATATTCCATGTAGCTTTAATTTTGTTTGTAGAGTTTTTGATCTTATTCTTTAAATAAATTGACTTCGCAGTGGAACAGGCTCGTTTGAATATTTTGGAATAGTTATTTACATACTTCTTAAAAGTCGCACTATGATTATAAGTTTTTTCATTATACAGTTCATACAATTTATTACGACTTTTGTAAATACCAACAGTTGCCCAATCACTAAAGCATAAGCGATCACTGATCGATTTCGTTTTAGGTATGAAGATTCTATTAAATTCAACTCTAATTAATTCAAAGAATGAGTCATAAAGTTGGTCAGGATTGTCATGAATTGGCAACCTTTGTAATTTGCTAATTAAGCTAGATTTAAATTCCCCTAGACGGCACTCAGTAATTGGAATAAAACTAATATTTTTTCTTAGAACCCTAGTGCTTTTCTTAGGAAATGATACTAACTGACCGCAGTGATCAGAGTGCAAAATATTAATTAGTGATTTATAATTGGGTTTTATGTTTGTGAATATATTATCTATACAAGTAGCACTTGAGGCAGTTATCCTCGTAGGTTCAAGAAAAACATTATATAAGTTAAATGATCTAAATAAATTTAAAAAGTTACATGTCAAGGATTTTTTTTCTAATATATTGATGTTAAAGTCTCCACAAATAACAATTGTTTTAGGACTATTGGTTATTTTGAATAAGGCATCTTCCATAATTTTATAAAAAGCTTCATAAGGCGCACATGGTGGTTTGTATACACTCATAACAATGGTTTCCTCCAATTCTATACATGCAATCTCTAAAACTCGTTCGACAGAGAGGCCCACAATATCACGTCTTTCTTTAAATTTCAAGCATTTCTTTGTAATTATTAAAGAGCCACCACGTATCAACCGAACTCTGTTAAATGAGCTGGCAATCTGATGGTTATTGGAACTGAAAATGATCTGATGGCTTTTGAGCCATGATTCTGATATACATAGAATGTCGATATGATTACAGTTCAAGAACAATTCTAATTCTAGCTCTTTGCCTATTATCCCCTGAATATTCTGATGCACCAGATTTATACAATTTTTTGGCATATTTTCTTGAGTAATAACCACTGATGGGGATATCAGATTATTTATATTATTAATTTTCTCTGAAGACAATTGTATTAAATTACCATTATTGCTACTTAAGTTTTCATTTTCATTAATTACATAGCCAGAGTTTCGCTCTATTGTCTTAAAGTCTAATTTAAAGAATATGCAACATATTCTGAATTGTCATTACTTAATGTCAAATCGTTTAACTGCTCATTAGTAGCAGTGGTGTTTGCCGATGTTTTGCCTGAGTAATTCAAACAATATGATAGCCCATTTGCTAACTGTTTCTTGCAAAAATTTGAAAGATAAACATTATCTATTGTGAAAGAGTAAAAATACTTATTAAAAGTATTTATGTCAAACAATTGGAATTTGTCATCATACAATGTCAACGTATGTAATTTATTATTTAGTTTATATCTAGACATATTTTCCATTTCGGGCAACAATTTACTATAAGGAAAAGCAAATAAGACAATTTTTTTCACATTTAACTGTGCCAATAATTCAAAATATTTTATTAATACATGTATATTTGCGTTTCCCCTTCTCCCAATAAAAATAATTAAAGTAGTGTCAGGACAATAACAACTATTAACTATTTTTTCTAATATTTGAGTAAAACTGGCGCCGGGAAAGCAATGATTAGCTACCAGTTCTCCGGATGTTTGTAACATTAATTGGCCCATATTTTTACCTATTTCATCACTGTACATAATTACTTTGGTGTGATTTTCTTTGCTATTTTTATGTAATGTTTTTTGGGAAGTAAAATTACTAAGACTATCATTCAACTCCACACCCTGGGTGTGCAATAGAGATATTGTAGTTCCATCTTCAACACTCTGGTTATTTATTTTATTTACAACCTGTTTGGTTGATTTTCCAGAATCTTCGTAGGACAAGTCAATTGTCATGACAGGAAGGCTGCTCATATTTGAGCAGGCAGAAACTGACGCTATGTCTGGAGCGCTAACGATCAGTTCCTCAAACAGCGACTGTGAATGTGCAGCCGTGGAATTCTGCTTCGTGCGCTCCATCTGTTCTATAGTATTATGTGCCTCTCTCAGCTTATTATTCAGCTCAGCGTTGTTTTGGAGAGTCGTCTCGAACTCAACGCGGCACTGGTCAAAGTTAGATACTATTGATTGAAGGTTACCTCTCTCCTGAATGATATTTTCAAGTTGTAAACTCATTTCTGCCATCTCTTTTTTGAGGTTGGAGTTCTTTTTAATCATTGCTAATACTTCCAACTCATTGTCAGCTCGTTCCTTTTGCAATTTCTCACTCTCAGTTTTATATATTTTCAATCGTTTTAAAGTTAATAAAAAATTACTGTTTAAGTCTTTATAGCGAACTTCTGCAGCTTCTAGGTCTTTTAAAACTGTTACGTATTTATCGTTCAACTCCTCATAGCATGCCTCTGTGAATGCTCTTCTAGTCATCATGTTTAATTACTTCAAAATAGTACAGAGTAGGAAAATGCTGACAATATTCAGTAATACGATAAGTCAATAAAAAAATATTTAAAAAATCAGAACAAACAGAAATGATTAATTCGTGTATAGTCAACGATTATTCGCCGACTTATAAATTTTACAAATTATATTAAATATAAAATTATGTTTTAGTACTTATTATTAGTTGTCTTATTATTAGTTGTCTGGCAACGCCGTTTTACGGTCGTACAGGCGGCGCAGGCGGCGTTGTTTGGTGGGTAGGTACCGCTCGTAGGACGATATTTAAATTTGTGCACTGTTTCAGAAGTTTAAAACAATGTTTCTCACCCAAATGTCCACTAATTTCAATGGTGAATGATGCAAAATGAAGCCTATTTCTTGAATAAATTGACGATTTCGTTAGATTTAAAGATATTGTAACTTCACTACTTTTTTTGTATTTAAAAGGAAGGAGCGACAATTTGACGTTTAAATAACAGCAGCGTTGCCAGCTTATATATAAAAACAGAATATTTTTTTATACACAAAAAGACTTTCTACGTGGCATAGACATAGTTAAGCATGCGATACCAACGACGACACATATATTGCTACATACGAAAATGTTTGTTTGTTTACACTCTTTATTGTGAAAATGTCGCAATGGGCGGGTTTATTGTCATATGACAATCTCTTACAACCAACCCTACTATGACTTGTTATATTTATGTGTGCGTGTTATATGTATGTGTGCGTGTTATATGTATGTGTGTCTTGTTATTTCATTCAATCGGCAGAATTGAAAATGCAATTCCGTTAATTTGATCGCAACGGAAAATGGTAACCCAGCCGGGAATCGAACCCGGGACCTTACAATGTAAGATCAGGCGACCTAACCACTATGCCACCGGGCCGTGTGGCTATGTATGTAGCGCTATGCTGGGGTACATCAAATGGATAAACTTTTAAAAGGTAACATTAGAAACACATTCGAATTCACCATGGAATTCACTGCTTGGACGTGTATGTGTCATGATGAAATGTAAGTTGAGTGCATGGGCGTAATTAAGGCTTTTTAACTAGGGTAGCAAGGTCTGCTGGGAGTTCGGGGGGATATGGAATACCCCCAAGGTATAAGGGGGGTCCGGGGGAATTTTCTGAGGGGCTTCCCTCGAAAATTGAAAAAAAAATTGCCGTTAAATTGATGTAGTTAAAATGTAGTTAGCATTTAAAAAAAAATACTATACCAGCATAAAAGTGTAATACTGTATACCTATTGATTATTCTATTTATTATTTATGTACCTTGCAATACTAAAATGTTTTATTTTTAGTCACATCCATAAACAACTTTCTAAAGTTTGGTATGTTTTTGATAATTTGAATACTTGACCTAAATTAAGAAATCATCATAGTAAAATAAACAATGCTGTATTGGTTTTTTTTTTATTTTTTTTTCATCTAGCTATTGGCTATTGACTATTATTATTATTACTGTTTGTTTGTATTTGTGTTTTTCTTTAAAATATCTTTCTGTATGATAATTTGTAAATTATCCAATATTTGTTTGATCATTTAGTACTATTGTCCACATTAAAATTCTACGAAATTATGTAAGAATTTTGATTGAAAATATTGGAAAATGTTGTTTCCTCTATATAATCTAGAAAATCTGCGCTTCGATGTTCAATGTTTATACCTTGCAATACCTACGTTCATACCTTATACCGTAATAGGTATGTATTTAAATATTATGCTGGTTATTTTTGTTAGTTTTGACATAACCAAGTGTAGGAATTCCTATCAACTGGTTTAAAATAAAAAAATAAACAAAAAGTACAAAAACTATTTTACACAAAATGGAGCCTAGTACAACTCTTTTGTTTTGAGTTAAAAATATCAATTACTTTGGGAATATATTTCAACACTCCTTTTGATTGCCAGAATGACGACCACCTTACTTGGGCAATTATTGTGTTTCTAACCTACGTAATCATAAATGCTGATGCCTTTCACATGATGCTGAGTTCATACTGATTATAAAATACAAGCGGAACAGTTCAAAAAGCAGAAGGAGCACACTTTTCAAAGATTTTTTACCAAAACGTCAGCTCTTTCTTGGATACTTTTTTCTTTTTGAACTCTTCCATCTTGTAAAAACTCCTTAGTTCGGAGAGGAGCAGTTCGCTATCCTTAATGTTTCTGAGACAGGTTTCATAAAGAATCAAGATTGTGCCACATTTATAAACTGTAATAGAGGGGTTTGGGAATTCTGGGGTGGCAGCTGCCACTCCTGGCTACCCCGTAATTAATCCACTGATTGAGTGTATTCTACGCAGCGTTTATCCTTATAACATATATTTCAAATACCGTTCTAACAAAAGTTTTTGGTAGGAAGGTCGATGAATACGACCGAATAAAAAGAGAATTATCTTGGAAATATGTTCCATTTTTTTGAAAAAAGTATTTACATATTGATGTAGTTAATTGTGTTATGTCTAATTGTATTAAGACTAATTGTAGTTATATATATATATTGACAGGTAAACATACCTATTGTTTTGCCTCAGAATATTTTAAATATTTTATTAATCTAGTTATTTTGTTCAAAATTCTTCATGAATTTTACCATCTGTATTGTGATAAAAAAACTACAAAAAGTGTCCAGCATCAATAAAAATGTATATTATTTAATTAATAGTAATCTAAAAATAATAATTAAATACTAACATTAATGAAATAACCTAAAATAATCATTTGAATTAAGAAAAAGTCTTAAGAATAATAATATTACTTTTAAAGTATCTAAATATCCAAATAATATAAGTGGTTATAAAATACCTAAATAATTCTAAATAATAACACTAGGTATTTTTCTATAGTAATGTCAAATGAATTATGAAAAAAATGTTTTTTAATGTAATAAAAATACTTGTTATTGTGTTATAAAAATAAGTAGAAAATCACTTTATAAAGTTATACTGTAACGGAAAACGTGCACAACGCACGCATTTTGTGAATGTTCAATTTTAATATAGACGCCTTTAAATTCATTGAAGGATGGGTTCTCAATGTCAAGATGCCCCATGATTGCAGCCGTCTACTGTTGTATGTTTAAAACCAGCATAGACATGTAGTATTTCCGAGACATCGAAATAGCGAAATCGGAGACTGTCGCCTGTCGACTGTTGTTTGACATTATAAATAAGATAAAAAAACGAATTTAACGCGTAAAGTTTGTAACACCCTTTTTATCTTATTCGAAATAGCGATTGAGAAATCCTAGTTTCTGTGTTGAGTCGTGGTATCCATTTATCTATCGGAAGATACCATTGCATTATGCATGTGTGCTTAGTATGCCTAATAGGTGGCGCGTGCGTCGGGCGCGGACGGGGCACGGACGCGACGTGACCAAAGTATACAGAAGAGGCATTCAGTCTCTAAGGCATCGCGAAACCGCGCGAAGTGGATACATTATTATGCATCAACCGCTGTTTCTCCGCAAAATTTCATTTGGCACAGTATTGAGTTGAATATGATAATACATTTTCTAGTTTGTCTAGTAATTTATCTAAAATGTACAGTCTACAAACAAGTAAATATTTTTAAAAGAATTTAAAACACGACAGCCATTACCTACGGAAAGTGAATTATTGAATTCATGTTTTTTACTACAAGGTTTTTATGAAATATTTGTGGTTTATGTATTTATCTATATAAGTCAAAATATCCATACATGTATATTTCCGAAATGTACTCATTTAGATCTTTCATTCGACAATAACACGATATATTTATGTTAATTTATTGACATTTGGACTTTTGGATATTTAGATAACTACTTACTAAATATTTGGACAGTTGATGTAGGTACCCTATGATACACGGGATGATATAGCGATTCTAACAATACCTCACACTTCTAAATCGAATCGATCGATCGAATGTTTAGAAGTTAAGGTGGAATAAAGAAACGGAAACATACCTACATACATGAACCCTAAAAACATACCTCCCTTTTTTGAGCAGTCGTGTAAAAAAATACCTTGGTTTTAAATTTCTCGCGTTGTTTTTTGTATTTAAGTAATATTCTATAATATTATCATGTTTAAAAAATCCAGGGTGTAGCATTCACTTATTAAAATGTCTAATTAGAGCTGAACGTTTGCCGAAGCTACGATTGCATCTTGGACAGAAGTGATTCTTTTATTTCCAACTAAATGCACCTCTTTTTTTGTACAAACAAAAAATTACAGAAGAAGGGCTATGCTGTTCGGTATACATTATAATAAATCGTGCAGGAAAACATGTTAAACCCACAGCCATTGGCTCATCGCATACCTAACTGAGCAAAATCGCCTGCATCTAGGGATGCTGATATTTTACTTAAAATATTGCTTTTCCGCAAGCTGACAAGTATAACGTTCGGTTATATAAATATTGAAATAAAGTTCAAAACATTCACGCTTGCGTAATATATACACACGAACACCAACTAATGACAGCTTAATGGAAAACGCACGATCACATTTCCCACACGTGTTTTTTATTTTTTATGAATGGCATTCAAATGGGTTTTCAGGTGTTGTTGCATAGTAAACCTACGATCGCATATTCCACAAGAGAATTTCTTCAGCTTCTTGTGCACTGCATCTATATGCGTATTTAAATGTCCTTGGTGTGAAAACGCACGGCCGCAATCGCCACACGAGTATTTTTTCAGTTGTTTGTGAATTGTATCCAAATGCCTCTTCAAATCGCTTCGTTTTGTGAAAGCATGATCACATTCGCCACATGAATGTGGCCTCAGCTTATTATGAATCGAGTCCAAATGTCCCTTCAAAACTCCTTTCCGTGAAAATGCACGACCACATTCGGCACATGAATATTTCTTCATCTCACCGTGCACCGAGTCCAAATGTATCTTCAAATCACCTTGCTGTGAAAACGCGCTACCACATTCGCGGCATGCATATTTCTTGAGCTTATAGTGCACTGCGTTCAAATGTCTCCTCAAATCTCGTTGCTGTGAAAATGCACGACTACAAAGACCACATGAATGTTTCTTCAGCTTAATGTGGACTGCCTCCAAATGTCTCTTCAAAAAATCCTTATTGGAAAATGCACGACCACATTCGCCACATGAATAATTCTTCAGTTTATTGTGCACTGAGTCCAAATGTCGTTTTAAATCTCCTCCCCGTGAAAATGTTCGGCCACATACACCACATGAATGCTTCTTCAGCTTAATGTGAACTGACTCCATATGTCTCTTTAAAACTACTTTCTCTGAAAATGCACGACCGCAATCGCCACACGCATACTTCCTCAGCTTAATGTGCACTGAGTCCAAATGTCTCTTTAAAATTTCTCTCCTCGAAAATGAACGACCACATTCACCACAGATAAATTCTTTGAGGTTGTTATGAACGTCGTCTAATTGATTTTCCAAATTTCCAATCTTTGTAATAGCACGACTGCTTTCCCCACAAGATAATTTCTCCAGTTTCTTGTGAACTACGTTTAAATGGTGTGTTAAGTTGTCTTGTTTATCAAAAGCTCGATCACATTCGACACATAGAAACTTCTTTAATTTCAAGTGAACTGCAGTAACGTGTTGATTTAAACGATGCTTCTGAGAAAATACTCTGTCACACTCCGAACAAACGTGCGATTCGACATGTCTACCGCTCGATCCACTATCATCAATATTACTGCTTCCATATGCTCCACCTTCAATGGGTTCAGGCTTTACGATTCGAGTGTGTCCTTGGAAGAACTCGACCACATTCTTTCTTTCATCTGGTATAAAATCTCTCAGAGCAATATCCGTGGCCGAATCAGCAGGATCGTCGATCTCAGTTTTAATTGCGATGATTTCTTCAATCTTCACTTTCACGGTGCTGTCACCGTCATACACAATTATTTGGTCACTCATCTTTGTATGAATAAAATTAATATTTACTGAGAAAAAACGATTGCAACTATTCTGACAAGGAGCTCGCGAAAGAACCTGATTTGACAGAAATGTGTCACTCTTCAATGTTGCTATTAGATAAAACTGTAATTAATGGTTTCGATTAGGAATATTTAACGCAGAAGAAAAATAGATTGCGAATTTCGTATAAAACAAATCCGGTTTATTGCGGGCGGCAAATAAGTCTTGGCGCGGATTACCTCCATGTTGCCACTTTATTATTGAGCCATATAGTATGAAATCTTCTATATTTCCAAGGCTAAAGTTATTGGCTTTTCCCTTTTTTAAAACTCTAAATACTAAGTCTGGCTACATTAACCTTTCATTTCAGACGTCAAACGTTGACATCTGTACAGAATGCAACCAAATACAAACATAAAATAGACCAGTGTTTTTTAAACTTTTTAGATCGCGATTCCCTATTTGGTTTAAAAAAAATTAAACATTTCACGCGAACCCCCTTAGACTATTTTCACTTCCACAGCCGTAACTGTAAGCATTCAACTAATATTTTTTGGGTAAAAACAATTTTTCACATTCGAAGCTATACTTAACTATTTCCATCTTAGATTAACATAACGTTTTGTAAAAGAAACAGCAAAAACACAATAAATATGTTTTTCTTCCGAAGCTGTAAATGTTTGCATATTATATAATAGAGATTTTGTAATATTTTCGATTATTATTTTTAGATAGCCTGCGACCCCTCAAGAGTCCCTTCACGACCCCCCAAGGGGCCCCGACCCACTGGTTGAAATACGCTGTGCTACATGTTCGAATATATCCCCTAACACGCGTCTGATCCATGTGATCTTCTTCGCTGCTAGAGCTGCTGCCATATACTCTGCCTAAGCTGTTGAAAGAGTGACTGAATGTTGACGTTGATGGCTCATAATCACTGATCCATCATTTATCATACACAGTTAGCCTGACTTCGAACGCCTCGTATCTAAATCTCCAGCATAATCTGTATCTGCATATCCGATGACCATCTGAGCATCGTTTCTATATACTATCCATATTCTTTTGTCTGTTTCAGACATTTGATTTAGTATTTCAACCACATTCCAGTGTGTATTATGCTCTGATAGGAATGTCTGGTCTGCTAATTATTGCAGCAAACATAAGCACCAGGGGTGGATTTATATAAGGGCTTTTTGAGCTGCAGCCCAGGGCCCTGTGGATATAAAGGGCCCCAGCCTCCATTGAAAACAATGGACAATATTGTAAACCGAGTTCCTACCGAGGCTAGTGCCTTGTCAATAGGTAACTAGTAATGAATGTTTGTTTAAATTGTACTTATATTAACTAACTTTACAATTAATATCAATACTTGCTTAATTAAGCTACTAATTAAGATATTATTACAATTAGTATTAATGTTGTTTAGTTTAATGTTGTTTAGTAGCAATAGCATTATTATTAAATTTGTTTAGTAGCAACGTTTTCTTACGCTAATCGATTTGTCTATTTTTAGTGAAAAGTTAAATGTCCTACAGTTGTGTTTGTATGTCTGACATATTAAACAAATAAAATATTGTATTGTCCTCTTTCTTTCCTATATTGTGTACCTAGTGACCTAGACAAAATTATCAAAAAAAGTTTTTTGACAAAATGGCAATTAGATGATTAATTAGGCAGGCCCCCAAGTAATATTAGCCCAGGGCCCCACAATCGCACGGTCCGCCTCTGATCAGTACACCTGCTTCACGATAAGGTACGTTTGGAGTTGTCGACTACAACGGGCGATCCCGTCACCCCAGGAAGTTCCACCGATAGTGATCGTTCTGTCTCCCGTGACTTGGGAACAAAACAATCCACAAACTAGCTCCGCCCCAACGCGTCAGATACCAACGCCTTACGCGATACACTGAGAAGCACACAGCGGGCCGTCTCGCCCCTGACTACCAGTTATGGCCAGATTACGCCGGTCTACCGACTGGTTACAGGTTCGAGGTCGCGAGGTCTTCTACCTTATGTTAGCGATGATTCGGCATCTACCACATCTATCGCGGGCCACGGCGTTCCATTATCGGTTGTCCACTTCGGGATCGGGTAATTGATTGGTCGTTTCAAGAGCGGCTGTCATAAGGTTAACAGCCACCCCCGATATATAGGAAACAAAGCCGTTTCCAGATACCCCCGATTACTAGTCGGAGTGCACTGAGAAAAATATAACGGTGTAATACACGGAAATACGCATGTTCTAACAAGGATTACGTATATAATTCGGACTATGATTCATACGGATGAATAAACATGACCCGTAACGGTGTTGGCGTGACGGTAGTTACCGTGCCGTTATGCTAAAACATAATTTTATTTCATTACGTCGCGACCTTGGAATCTCGCTTCTAACATGACAGCATGTAGTAGGATACGTACGGATATAGTCGGACACATGAATCATATTGAAACGTAAGTATACTGTTATTTCAGTATTAACCGTATGGAAAATTTTGATACATATAAACTAGTAATGGAGTTTCAACAAAATTCCTTATGGTTCAACCAAATTACGATTACATCGTTATTCTGTATAAAACCGTAATAAAAAATGTAAGAATCAATCCAAAAACTTTCTCAATGTGCACAAACGATTGGCTGACGCCGCACGGTGCGCAAACCGTTCAGGAGCGCCCGAAGTACGATTCCTTGGGGAAATTAGACCGCAGGCGCAGAGTACTACACGGGCTCGTGCTTCTACTCGGAGGCTACTGGACAGGTGCTGACCCGTGAATTGGGCCGACCCTAGACACATGGGTCATACGACCCAATTGTACTGGGGTGATTAGCTCCCAACGATAAGGTACAGTCACAGTATACCAGACAGTAGCTTCTCTTAGAACAAAATTGAAATCAAAGCGAATACGTCACGATTAGTAAGGGCTCGGATGGTTGCCAAATGTTTCGCTACTCGGCCTAAACAGATACCCGAACGCTTGAAATGGTTTGAAAAGGATAAGGAAAACGCTCGGCAGCCTTTACCTGCCCTAAATGCGTACTGTTCGCGACGAACCCCTCTGCCCACATTCCTCGCACCCTCTTTCCGCATTGCCTTGTAGCTCGGAAGGGAGTTAATGGGCCCTTGCTGAGTTGGCCACGAAGACCCATTCTGTT
The DNA here is from genome assembly GCA_944548615.1 of Micropterix aruncella. Lineage (NCBI taxonomy): Eukaryota > Metazoa > Arthropoda > Insecta > Lepidoptera > Micropterigidae > Micropterix > Micropterix aruncella. Next base: position 11,141,359 of record OX155971.1, on the reverse strand, counting down.
TTAATTTTAGAAGCATGTATTTTGCCAAAAAGAATATTGGCAAAATACAATTTCGTGCATTTCAATCCACGTCATGTTATTTACGGTGATGTAAATAACATGACGCGGATGACGCGACCGACTGCCATGGAATTCAGCAAGACATCTATTTGCACTGTCTCTAAACACTAATTCTGTTACTTTCAGTCGAAAGAGTGTATCTGTCCAATATACGGGGAGTTAACGGGCCCTTGCTGAGTTGGCCACGAAGACCCATTCTGTTTAGGGTTGTTCACACTCACGGGTCAACACCTATCCGACGGCCTCCACGCATAAAGTGCGAGCCTGGGTAGGACTCTGGCCTTATGGTCAGTTTCCCCTGGGAATCTACCTTCTGGTGCTCCTGGACGGTCAGCGCACCGTGTGGCATAAGCCAATCGACTGTGCACTCTGACTAACAGTCGGGGGAGTCTGGAAGCTGTACTGTTTCCTATAGAGCGGAGGTGGTTGCGGACCTTACGGCGACTGCTCTTGAAACGACCATCGGCCATCCGATCCTGGGTGAACAGCCGTGCAAAGGACGCTGTGGTCCGCGATAGATTCGGTAAACACCGTTTCACCGCTTCGTAAGGGAGAGGACCGCGCAAGCGACCTCGAACTCGTAACCAATCGAGAGACCAGAGTAATCTGGCTACAATTGGAAGTAAGGGCGTAAGTGTCGGCCCGCCAGGTAACATTCCTGGCTATCTCGCGGTTAAGGCATTGGCCTCTTACGGGCTTGTGGCGTAGCTAGACGGTGGACTGTTTTTCCCCAAGTCTTCTACGTTCACTTCCAGGGAGATAGAACGCCCGCTGTAGTCGACAACCCAAGTTGCCTTTTAGCTCGAGAGTGAAGCTACTGGGTGGGATACTGTGGTACAGTGCTCTCTGCGTCTCTCTCGTTGCACAATTGTAGTTGAGTTTGTGGGTCTGCTGGAACGCAGATTAGAAATGCTTTCACCTTCGTGCCTTTCTCATCGTCCGTTCGTTCCCCTCTCATTGTGTTATCCCTTTTAGATATAGAAAACCTAGAAATTGATAATTTGACAAGAACGACTTTTGATAACCTTTTCTGGTAAAATATCCGTCTGTGCGTCGAATAGCGTTGTTCTTAATGTATGTACCCACTCGTGTACTTTAGTCACTTTCAATTTCATCTTGCGTCTAGCGCATGCTTTATTGTATGCCTCAAGACGCATGCAGCTTATATACGTCTACACTGCCGCATTGTAGACGTATATAAGCTGCATTGTCAATTGACAATGCGCTTTGATCAATTGATGAAAGCGCATTGTCAATGCGCTTTCGCCTATTCAATCGCGATCACTGGCAGTACCCCGTGGAGATACGATGAAATTGTAGTAATCATTGACGTATGAGCTTGTATTAGCTAGTATGAATTAGTATGAGACAGTATGAGCTTGTAGTAATCATTGACCTTCCTTGTAAAAGTATGACCGCAGGCTTTTTATTTTGTTTTTTACCATATTCACATTAAAATTGTATTTTTGGCCCAGAGCAGTCAAAGCGTCGTTCCATTTTATTTTATTGTTATAATCAAGAACGTATCTAAGGGGGGAGGGGGGCATAAGGGACGCCCCCCCCCCGCGATTTTTTTGAGTAAAAAATGAAATCAAAAAAATATTGAGAGAATTCTTTTGAGTGAAAAATAAAGTCGAGAAAATAATGAGAATCGCGGAGAATCCACGACTTATGTACCTTGTCAGAACGTATCGGGGAGGGGGTGGGTGGGGGGGGGGGGTTATTTGGGATTTAACAGAGTATTTTCGTTTCATTGTGCGGGCAAATTCAAGTTTGGCGGGGGCCGCGCGCGTTGTTTCAATGAATGTCTCCCCCGAAAGTAAAGTCTGTATTATAATATATTTCTAGTCCCATAATATAGGACAATTTTGATAATGTTCTATGAATCGTAACGCTGAGGCATGCGCTGTCGTTCAACGTGTTGACGCATGCGCTATGGTATTAAACGCATGCGTCAAAGGAAAGCGCAAGATGAAGACGAAAGCGCACGTGTAAGGACATACCTATAGTCGCGTTGTGCAGCTACTGCTACATAATCAATGCTTGCAGTATCGTCCCGAGGCAATGGGGTTTAGCTCTTTGTACAGCCCTTTATTTATCGTTACCAACATTGGCCATTCTTTGTCCTCGCTAGGTCCCTCCCATTACATGACTTTCACTTTTCAATCCTTTCAAAACAAAGTCCATTGTTCTCCACCCCCATCGAATTGCGAGTCAGCCTGACCGACATACGCGACGATATATTATGGGGTGTTATTTTTCTCCGTTTTTCCGTGTAGCGGGCTGGGAAACTTTTCTAACTTGCGTAATAAATTGATGTCTGTCCTGTCGCACGCGTGTTGCCCTCTGAAACTTCGCATGCGGCACGTGCGATCGCGCCAACTTTTTCTTCCGGAACGTATGGAATGGCCGCGGAACAACACTAAGCAAGGCTCGGAAATAAACTGATTTATAGCATTGTTCCTGTCATATATGTAATCATATTGGAGAATAATAATTAAAATATACCATAAAACAGCGCCATCTAGTGAAAAATCACATATCACTGCAATTCAAAAAAGTATTGCAACACAGTACTGCGAGAATAGTCAAACTAAATAATCTAGGAACATGTCTGAGTATCGTCTCCCAAGAGGCGTATTGAACTCAGACTATAGTGTTTCTTCTCCTTTACTGATTCTATCACGTAACATCGACGTTTGAATGATTGTGAGCTTGCAAGAAAAAGACGTTAGTCGTGCCTTCGTTACATAATCAATAATTTTAACTACGATTTATAAAGATAGGTATCAATAATTTGTGGTTAAACTTTACGAAGTGTCAGGCAAAACACAACCTCAAAATGTATCTAGAAGTTCATTTTGCGACACTAAAAACGAATTTTCTAGCTCCCCTTCGAATAGTTTTGTTCATTTTTAATGCATAAGAATATGAATAACGAGAATTAATAACAATGTGAGAGCAATTTCACCAACTGAACCAAGCCGAAAAAATCAGCTTTCGTAAGGGTTAGTGTTGCCACATCAAAATATTTTCCTCCCACGTCGAATTGATTTCCACTCTTAATGGCCAGACTGTATAAGATTGGTCATCACACATATCTGTGATGAAAAGACGGAATAATTGGAAGTCACACAAGTACTACCGATATGCAATTATTTTATTTTATTTTACTTTTCTAGCCCACCAATCGACCACAAGGGAAAGCATTGTGAACGCGCTAAAAAAAATCGTATTGAAGACAAAATCGTCCTTCTAAGACGATTAAGACCATTTCAGGATTAAAGTCTGTCCGTGTGTGTGTGTCTGGCTGTGTGTTCATCTATCCACGATAGCACCCAAACGAAAACTCCAATTAAGCAGTAGGCTTGGCCACTTTTTTTGACTTTTCTGTGGGGCTTATTGCGGAAAGGTTGCAAAGTGATTTCAAACTAACAAATGTATACTATTATTCTATTCTGATAAGTCCTTCTGCCTCCGGATCGTAGTAAAACTTTAAAAAAAATTGTTTGGTCGTTTTCGAGGTAAGTTGCCTAATAAAGATTAATTATTTAGAACCAAGTTATAAGTATGTTTTTAATCGAATTAGAGAGATAGTATGGTCTACTTACGAAATAAAATTATAATATATAGCACTTATCACATGTGTAGGTATGAGTGGAGAGCGAGAAGGAACCAAATCAACAAACACATCGAGACACGCCACGCGCGCACTTTATTAGTACTGCCAAGTACTGCGGCTTCTTGAGTTAGAGGTTGTGTTGCGCTCGTTCGCGCGTTTCAAGATGGATTGTATACTTAAAAAGTGGAAATGTCTATTGTCGGGTGATACATGTAATTTATAATACAATATATTGGTAATCTACGAAGATGCCAGGAACTTCTACGAGTGGAACCGTTGCTGATCATCACGGCATCCTTTTTTTTTATTTTAGGCACACTTCTGCGGCATATAATGGTTTTGAAGCATCTTTTTTGTCGTAATCAGCGTAGAAGCAAAGTTTTTCCGTAACCAGATTCATTATTAGATCCCCGTTATTTATTTTGATTTTAGATATACTTCTGCGGCGTATCATGCTTTTGAAGCATTTCGACCTCATCTACACGCCTTGTCTGTAGTAGGCATCTAGATATACCCAAAAACTGAACATTCGCAATATTTTTTTTTTTTTTTTTTTCAATAAATTTATTCATAGAAAAAGATACATTTTTTAAAATATTACAATCTCGCCAAACTGGTATGCAGTTTGTTGGCGAGAAAAACTCTTATTTTTCTAGTCTTACACTTCTAATTTTGTGATAAAAAAATACATTATTAAAATATAAAAAACAATGCACAGCAGTATTACTACTGGTCTTACTACAGGCTTAAATTAGGCCAGTATTACTACAAGCTTAAATTATAGAAACGTATAACAAATTTACTTATTACCACTAATTTCACTATAAACATCCAACAGGTAGCTTTTTAATCTCTTTTTAAACATCTGTTTGCTCACGCTTACACAGTCTTCCTCAGATACAATAGTATTAAAGATTCTTGGAATGAGGTACTTTAACGTCCTTTCACCATAGTAGTTGTTCGCTCTTGGTTCTTCAAATCTTTTACGGACTTTTTCTCTTACATTCCTATTGTACTGTATTGGTATTTTAAATTCTGAATTTCTAAAATGCTCCATTGCTAGTAAGAATGTAATTTTTTCATGTATAGGTAATATATCGCATCGCTTAAACAACACGTTATAGTTATTTTTACATTGTGTTAACACATTTTTATTTACTAAAAGTTTTATCATTCTACGTTGCAAATTAAATATTTTATCTATATATGTGCGAAAAGTACGACCAAATGAAGTGAGAGCATAGCTCAGTACTGCATCAGCGAGGGCATGATATACTAAGCGTAATGTTGGTTTATCTACAATATACTGAAGATGATTAAACTTATATAGCATCCGTCTCAATTTATTACATATATTATTCACGTGCAAGCCCCAATTCATGTTACAATCTATCGTTAGACCCAGATATTTATACTCTTTTACAAATTAATTTTTTTTACAGTCAGTACAATTTATTTTAAAATTATTCAGACATTCATATGAGTGACCAGTTATATTAATGCTATTCCTTGGTTTTTGGATATACGGTGAATGTACAAGCATACATTTTGTTTTGCTTATATTTAGTATTATGCCGTTGTCGTGGGACCATTTTAACACATTTTCAAAATCATTCTGTCTCGGTAATTATCATCTCGGTAACTATATCATTCCTTTAGCAATTTCTCAACCAGATCATCATCCCAGCTGAGACCAGATTTCCAAAGTTGCTGAATATTTTCTCATATAATTTCAGGAGCGACTCAACCTTTTCTCTTGACCAGTTTCAGCTTTCTCGGGCAAATGAAGATTATATGGGTCATTCCGTCTGTTCAAGCAAATCAGGCAATTCCGCGGAGCAATTTTTTTTTCTGAATTGGTGATATATTAATATTTAATATAATGAAGATCTCCTAATAAAGAAATTTATGTTGGAGGCGCTTTGGTACATGGTGTACTTTACTAATAAATGGACGTAGGGTAATGACGTTCAGGATGGTAATGAAATTTGTCAAGAACGTAATGATACGTCAAGGGATTGTAATGACACCAGACTGGAAGGTAATATTAGCTGAGTATGGTAATGACATGACAAATAAAATTACTGATTTATTATTTCTTTACTAAATATATTTATAAAGAATTTTCCCCAAGTTTTTTAAAATATTCATTTTCTTTATTTTTCAAACAATTGTGAATATTACAAAATTGTCGCCATTTGTGTTCTCTATAAATAAACTATTTTCACAGTTACATAATAACTACACACTTGTCGAACGGACTACGTAATGAAAAACGTTAATATTACCAATATTATTTAATAGGAATAGGAACTTTTAACATGGCACAAAAAGTTTCTTAGGAATTAAAAAGGAACAAGTTATTTATGAAAATATTATTCGCATAGTTACTAATTATGTCAATATTATGGGGCCACAAATACCATTTTTGCATTTCATGCAAAAGTGGTTTCATTATTCGAGACTTCGAAGGACAAAAGTAATAAATTTTGCGCACGTCCGACGCGGAACGAGCAGGAGCTTTACGACAGCAAAAAAAGAAAACATTTAATGAATGCTAGACAGCACCTCGCAGAAACTGCAATTAATACGGAAATTCACTGGCATCATATCCGCGGTTGCTGCCTTTTATGCGTACCCCGAATACGACTGGCAAAAGTACACAAAAGTTTCTTATACCTTGGCATTAAATTCTAAAATCTACTCCCTACAACTGGTAAACAGCTGGAGGACGTAAAATTAAAAAAAAACATCAAGGAGATGCTGATAGGCCACCCGTTCTATGATCTGGCCGAATTTGAGGGCCATGACTTTTCGAATATTGTGCCCATTTAAATGACAGTAGAGGGTTATTGTCTGGTTATTTTATTTGGTCTTATATTTCTACTTTTAGTTTTTAAATGCATGGTGTAGCTTTAATTTGATTATTTAACATTTTACTGAAAATTTGAATATTACGATGAAGAATTTTACTACGTATCTTTTCGAATAATTGACTATTTCAAATATTACGCTTCTATTTTAATTACTTATATTTATAGTTTGATAATCTATTGGTTAAATTCTTGACTTACTACCTAAAACAATTATTTTGATACGTCCAAAAGCGGTTTTTAGCCGTCGATTGGACACGACGAAAATTTAATGTAGTAGTAATGTAAGGTAATGTAGTAACTAAAATGCAGAAATTTATGTACATAAACTTATGTAAATTATGTATTTACTAAACTTTTTTCAAGCGGCCGACGAGATTGCCGTAAGTCACTACTAAATTAACGTGTGATCACAATTGCGTCACGCGTTGCATTGTTTACACCAATTATAAAGGTAGAAAAAGAGGAGGGAGAAAGGGCGAGGGAGGGGGGGGGGGGGTATTTGCCTGAACTCGACTTTGGCGGGAAGATGCGTCGTCGCGCGGACGAATGTTTAATTATCTAGGGTTAACCATCTCATTTTGTTTAAATTTTAAATAGACGTCTGATCTTTCATTAGATTTTCTTCTTTCGATTGAATAAAGAAAGTAACTCTTCTGAATACTAAAGCACTCACTTATATAGAAAACTTGGGATTGTGCAGTGACTCTAACTCTACAAAAAACATACCTTTGGGTATCGTTTACTTACTCATTCACTATTCTCATTATTACACCATTAACAAACGATTTTTGAGACCTAAAGCTTGTGTAATCTCATCTGTTATGAATGAAGTCTCAAATATTTGATCGATTGTTGCTCTTCTCACCAATGACCTAATTTTACTCGATCTGCTCTTATTAAAGCCGTGACCTTCTCGACCTTCATTACGCTGTGACAAAATATGCTACAGCTCGCTTCTCAGATTTTTTTTTTTTTTAAATCACTATTTGGCCTGTTGGCTTCTCACTTTCTGGATTTAGATTCTCTTGCGGAATCGAACGTTCACTTTGACCACGCTCGCAATGAAGCATCACATGATGCCTCCTGCCCACGCTCCTGCCACATCTACGACAACACATTTAATTATTTATTTAATAAAATATATAAGAATTCTTTAAATATATTTATTCTGTATCACACCTAACTAAGCAGCGCCTTTTCCAAGGAGAACACTAATATCATAGCAATATAAAATGTAACTTTAAGAAAAATATGTTTTCTATTTTATTGGTTTCAAACCTAATAATCATTAAAAATAAAAAAAGCAACGGTTGTGTCACCCCAAGACTTTCCTGTCAAGTAGCCAGGAACTTAATTCATCTGAATATTAATATCATAATGTCACCCATTCGATAGGGGACTCCCCCTTCTGCATGCGGGGGAGTCTAGAAACAGTAATGTTTCCTATAAAGCGGGGGGTAGTTGTTAACCTTACGGGAACTGCTCTTGAAACGACCAATCAGCTACTCGATATCGGGTGTAAAGCCGGGCAAAGGATGCCGTAGTCCGCGATAGATTCGTTAGACACCGTATCACCGCTACAACCGCTACGACCGCTACGACCGCTACGATAAGGGAGAGGACCGTGCAAGCGACCTCTCGAACCTGTAACCAGTCGGGACACCAAATTAATCTGGTTACAACTGGTAAAAAGAGGGCGTGTGTCGTGATTAGGCGTTGATGTCTTACGGGCGTGTAGCGTAACTAGACGGTGGACTGTTTTATTCCCTGCGTTCACCTCAAGGTAGACAGAACGATCTAATATCAGTAACACTTCCTGAGGTGACGGGTTCGCCTGTTGTAGTCGACAGCTCTAGTTTTCCGTGTTTCGCGTAATTGACCTGATCGGTTTGTCACAAGAACAATTTAATACGGTATTATTGTTCGTAAATATGTGTATGATTGTGTACTCATATGGCACACATTGCTGTTCAACATTTTCGTGGTCCGTGTGCTCGATCTTATCGGAACCATCCTTATTTATCTTTACTACTACATAACTAAACATGCATGGATTTCTAAGTTTTCTGTATTGGCAAAAGTTGGCAAGCCGCAGGCAAGTTATAGCACAGGACTACGTATTGATACGTTGCCCCAACTGAAGCTAAACTTTCTAAGTTGAAAACAATGTTTGTAGGGAGAGTATGTCTTCTAGATATACGAATTTAACTTTATTTCCTCACCCACTGCGACATTCACAGCGGCAGACAAACTTTCACTACAGCCGAGCTGAAAACTTGAAAATTCTCAGTGACTTTGAAATTCGTTAACCTAATAATGTGCTATAAGCGAAATGAAAATAAATCTTACGCGAAGGATAGGTTGTTAACAGTTCTGATGCAGACAGGAATTTAATATATATGTATATATATTAAATTCCTGTCTGCATATATGTATATATATATAAAAGTTGGATATATGCTGTCGCTGGATTTTTTATAGATTCTCTCTGAGGCCGATTTTTTTTATATATATCATATCCACATAATACATCAAACCATTTCGTCAGAGCACGCTGATAAAGCAGCTCACCAGCTCATTTTTCTCCGACTTGATCTACAAATATCATGAATTCATATTGATAACCAATATTTATCATAATAAAATATACCCTTCGATAATGGAGCTTTCCATAAGTGAAGAAATCGGATGAGTAGTTTCGGAGTTTACCACCTACATAACAAACTTACAAAAATTACTTCCATAAAATATTAGTATAGGTAGATATAAAAATGGATGTTGGTATACCTGTCTGTCTGAGCTTCAATACTGTTTGTTCAATCACAATGAACGCTGGCACATATTTGTGGATGTATTTTTTCATAGAGATGGGTTTTATGATATCCGCTTTGTTGTAACTTACCACTAGATTGCGTTAACTTCTATATCGCTCAACCGATCGCCATGCAAATTGGTATATATTCACATTGACCACGTTTAATATTTTAGCGTCATTATTTTTAATGTAACGCCATCAAATGGTGCTGCAGCACGTAAACTTATACACCGTTTGAGATCGGACGATATATTCACGCTGTACACTTTTTTGTAACTTGTCACAAAGATGGCGTTGCACCACATTAACTTCTATACCGTTCAACCGATCGCCATGAAAATTTTATAAATGTGAAAGTGGGAATTGAAAAGGACCCAAGAAACAATGTGATTTTTGAACACAGATAGCTGAAGGTGAGTAACATAGGCTACTTGCGGGTGGGTAGGGAGTAGGGGGAGGGGTAATTGTGAAAGGATGGGGAAGGAAGCGGATACCCAAAAATCGCCGGGTAACTTTCTACTACTAAATATACAAAAATGGATGTTGGTATATCTATCTGTCTGAGCTTAATAGACTTCGACACCGTTTGTCCGGTCATCATGAAAGTTGGCACACATATGTATTTTTTCATGGAGAAGGGTTTTATTTATTTATTTTTTTTTTTTTTTGTTAAATGCTATCCGCTTTGCTGTAACTCGGCACTAGATGGCGCTACACCACATAGACTGCTATACCGTTTAACCGATCTCCATAAAAATTGGTATACATAGATATCGTATACATATATAGCCGGTCGCGTCAAATTAGAGGGGTTAACCCCTCTAATTTTACGCGACCGGCTCGGGTTGCAAGCCTAACTACGGCAAAATGTGAGCCGACCAATAGCGGTTGCAACGCTCACCGTTGCAAAAATGCGATTTATAAATCGAAATGCTATCCTATGCGCATTTGATTGGCCATACATTGTGGCCAATACCCCTCGATATTGAAAAATTGCAATAGCCGAACGCGACTCGAACGCGGTGTCCAATAAATATTTTACTAAAAATCAGTCACGCCGACGCAGCTGTCAGATTCAGTTGGCGCGAGTTCAGTGTCGCGAATTTGTGACGAAACTAGTAATTGTGAAGTGTTTCTGTGCGATTTCCTACATAAACGTGAGTAATTTGCATTCTAAAAGAGTTTATGAATGAGCATTATTGATTTGAGATAGCCCATCTGCTTTTTTTCACGTATTTTTAAGCAAAATACTTCGGTCAAAAACATGTGTTTTTTTTTGTTGCAAAACGTCCGAAATATCGCTAAATATGACATAATATTGGTTTAATTCGCTTATGAAATAGCTATTATTTCATTTACATCGTATATAATCACGGGGTAGCGAATTTTTACTTCGCTACCCCGGCAACGCTGGGTAATAATAATTTACTAGTTATGTATATTTTCATACTGTGCATATAATTAAGAATAAGCAACAGTTAACAAGTACTTCTAAGAAAGCGCTTAATTTATTTTTACGCCTTATCGCATCTTTCCTGAATCACTGAATAATGTCATATCTTATTCTCCGCATAAATATCTGGACGTAATATCCGTACCATTAGGAGATCGTAATTGAAAGTCCTAATCAAAAGCATTGGAAATTAATTTCCGACGTTACACGATTTATTGCTAAAATGACGAGAAGATTATCTTCTGCGATGAGATGCTATGGGGACCAGTTATAGTAAATTGGTTATTGGTTATTAGGTATCATAATGTAATGTACTCAGCACTAATAATACAGGTTTTTATTAGCGTCCGGGCATTTCCAAACGGTGATTCTGTATAGCAAACTGAACAAGAAATTAAGTTTTTTTTCATTGTTTCAAAAAGTCTACGGTATGAGATTTCATCAGAACAGATTAATATAGACAATATTATTAGTATTGAAAATCATCCACGCCTTTTTTTAAATTTAGGCGGTAGTTACCGACAAAATAGCTATTTCGTTCATCTTTAGGATATCCATTTTTTTTTCGCAGTGACGCAGGCCTAAAAATCATATATGTGGTAGATGATTTTTGAACTCAGCATCCCATGTAAAACAATCGCTTCTAAACATAAATTTCCTGATGCAGGAAATACATTTTTTTAAAACCAAAAAAAACTATTTTACGTTTCCGGCAGAGGTAAAGTATAGTGAACGCATTTCTGTGTGTCTGTTTTTGTGACTTTGTGTATATTCTTCCACGATAGCACCTAAACGCTTCATCCGATTGATTTGAAATTTGGCATGCAGGCATCGTTTGATAATGACAAGAATTGTAAAGATTGTGGTTGAAATCGGTCCCACAGGGGGCGCGCTAGTCATACTTCAATCTCGAAATATTGGACTTAAAAACCTAAAATTTGGTACACAGATGGCTTCTTGAGCTGAAACCATATTGTAAAATTTTAGTTCACACAAATAATTTTTAAGCTCCACAATATTTAACAAAATACTATTATACATCATTTTGGAAAAATATCATTTTAATACCACGGAAAATAGTACAAACATATTACAGAAATCATACGAAAATACTACTAAAAGATTAGAAAAATCTTAAAAATATATTCGCGACTTTAATCATAAAGATTCCGGGTCGGGCGGCTCAAAATGCGTGAATTTTGATTCAAAACCGCCGCCTTACCACAATCATTATAATCTGAGGAGTGGCAGCGGTTTTCCGCCATTCGCGGAACAACGGATTAGCGCTTCAGTCTACCCTGGGCAACGTCGGTTGCAACATCGCCGAAACCTCAGGTGCTTCAAAAATTCACGCGATAATTTCGATTTTAAACCTTTTTATAAGCCAACAAATTTGGTCGGTATTCTCACTTCTATCCACGAATTAAGTGTCTAGTTTCCTAGTCGTATTTTGCATAAATATTGTCTTACAATCTATACTTGCAGAAATCAGCGCTCTAATACTTATATCTTGATCCCCAATATCATGGTATAAACTAGAGGAAAATATATAATTAAAACTCTTTTTCCAGCTTCAATTCTTCATAATGAATATTGCTTGCACGACCGAGTCTTCGTGTTGCGCAAAACATTTATTAAAATGGTCTCTTTGTCGCTAGGGATGAGCCGGTATTAAATTTACTGGCTTCTGGGATTTCGCCTCGGTTTCCGCAGGCAGGTAGCATTAAATGTACGTCGGGCAGAGCGCCATTTCAAACGGAGGACGTGCAGTTTGCGGTTGGTGAATTGCCGAATTACATAGTTACGAAACTAGGTTACTGTGAATGTGCACGAATGCCGTTTTGTCTTAAGAGAGCGCAGGCGGTTTTCCAAAGATTGTGAGTAAAGCTGAAATGAAAAGTCACTTATTTGTCCGTTGTCCACTGTAGACCAAGAATTTGACATAAATAAGTAAATATATTAAAAAGAATAAAAACACGGCTGCCGCTATACAAAGTGAAATATTGTATTTATCAATATTTTTATTACGGTTTTATATGAAATATTTGTGGTTTATGTATTTAGCCATATAGATACATATATATTTCCAGAATAAACACGATAAATTTATGGAAATTTATTGACATTTTTAGACATGTATACACTTGGTATTTGGAGATAATGTATTCTATATACTTAATTGATATTTGGAGATTAATATATTCTATAACATTCAAAATTAATGCACCCATTTTTTGGCACGCATATGTTTTTGGCCGAACCATTTTGCTTAAAAATACGTGAAAAAAAAGAAATGGACTACCTCAAATCACTAATGCTCATTCATAAACTCTTTTAGAATGCAAATTACTCACGTTTCTGCAGTAAAACTCAATGAAACACTTGAAAATCAAATATTTGTCACCACAACGCACTACGACAAACGACGCAAACTGTCGGCCGTCACCGGCCGCGGCGACGCGGTCACTGATTTTTAATAAATCGAATACTGGACTGGGCGACCAGGAATCGGAAATTATCAATAGTGATGTATATTTGGCTTTAACGTACCGTACTCAGAAGCGCATAGAACCGCTTTCCGATTATTAAATGGCACTTTTCGCAGCGGTGAGCGCCGCGTGCCGCAAGGGACGTTACGGAGTTTGCATCCCGGAAGGGACGTTCTAAATTAGAGAGGTTAAACACTTGAGACGATAAATTTACTTATTTTGATAATAATTCATAATTGTTGATAATATGACCAATAAACATGACCTAACGATTTAAATTGTTTTTTAAATATAAAATACTACTGTTTGTTACTTAAATTTAAAAGTTAGACATATGGTGTCGCTGACTTTTTTGTAGGCATTATCAAGTTCTATAACTTTTCTTTAGAACTTAATGATATATCTCTTATCGTTAAGGCAGCGTTCGTTAGAAACATTTTCGTTCGACCGTTTTTTTCGACTTACTTTGGAAATCCGACTACCACGAAAAAGTATTTTCATTTTTCGGATAAATATATACCTTACGACACCCACAAATAACGTGGCTTTCTATTGGAAAAAGAATTTTCAAAATCGGTTCAGTAGATCCAGAGATTACTTCCTACAACGTCACAAACTTTACCTCTTTATAATATTAGTATAGAAGTATAGATAGACGACACGGTCGCGGTTCCATACCTAAGTCGTATTATCTCTTTAACTATTTATGCAGGATAATCTCTTTAACTATTTATGCACAAACTTTACCTCTTTATAATATTAGTATAGATATCGAAATAGCATCATCATAAAATAAAATTTATTATAAAATATCGGTAGATAAACTTTGTAGAACAAATAAATAATATAAAATGTATCACAATAGACATTTACAACTAGGTCATGTCATCATTTCAACATTTTTGCTTACTCGTATTTTCATAAAACACATATATAACGTTATATTATTATGGCCTCGAATAAAGTACCTGTTTTCCTGAAGTAAATATTGTTAAAATAATAAAAAATTCGTTATTCCTTTAACGAGTTACAC
>OX155971.1:10717011-11124511 GCA_944548615.1 Micropterix aruncella | reverse complement strand
ATATATATATATATATATATATATATATATATATATATATATATATATATATATATATATATATATATTTATTTATTTATTTATTTAAGTAATTCAAGAATAATTTAAAACAATTTTATCTTAGGAACTATGCATTAAATATTTTAAACATTGAATAAATAGCAGAAAATGAATACATAGCAAAGTCCAGTGACAACGCCACCTAACTAGGCCGGGACCTGTTCTAAGGTGAACGAATATATATATATATATATATATATATATATATATATATATATATATATATATATATATATATATATATATATATATATATATATATATATATATATATATATATATATATATATATATATATATATATATATATATATATATATATATATATATATATATATATATATATATATATATATATATATATATATATATATATATATATATATATATATATATATCTATATATATCTATATATATATATATATATATATATATATATATATATATATATATATATATATATATATATATATATATATATATATATATATATATATATATATATATATATATATATATATATATATATATATATATATATATATATATATATATATATATATATATATATATATATATATATATATATATTAGGTGTATGCATAAGTATTGCAATTTTTTTTCTTTGAGCTGAAGACTGTATATAAACTATCAATTTTTCCTCGTCCTTATCCCTCGTCCTTAGGGTCCATATTTACGCTATAATAATTGACAAATGAATTATTTTTCAGTTGTTTACATCGTGTATTAAGGTTAACAATGTCGCTACGTAATAAACATTTTCGCCATTATCTGCTATATGATTTTTAACATAGAAATAAGGCAAATGATTCATTCAAATCCTTAACAAACGTCTACGGTGATGATACAGTGTGTTATTCAACAATTACTAGATAATACCAATTGTTTCAAATAGGGAAATGCAGTTTGGATAACCATGAACGCAAAGGTCACCGATAAAAGTGTCTAAACGACGATTTGTAAGTCATTTGTCTTGACTTGACTATGCCATACTCAAGAAAAATTGACAGAAGTGTTTGAAGTAGATCAGGCGATGATTTCCAGATATTTAAAAGCGATGAGAAAAATTGCGAGGACAGGACGGTGGGTTCCGCACGAACAAAGTGATGCAAACAAAAACGAGCGAATGGACACGTCTTATAAAATCGAAGACTATCGCGGTTGTTTGACATTATAAATAGGATAGAAAACGAATTTAAAAAATCATTTCCGTGGAAAATTGTAAGAAGAGATGAAAATTAGATTTATTTTTATTATCCAAAGCGTGATGGATGTTATGTTAATCCCGTGCAATATTCCACATTGGTCCTTTAAAAAAAAACATGCAGATAAAGTAATGCTTATTAAGAATCTTATATTATGAGCTATTGCAACCGAAGCAAACAGTCACGACGGAACTATATTGTCGATAATTAAACCGTTTGAGCTAAGTATTGTACAAAAAGTAGCTGTTTACTGGCCACGGACAACGTCCGAGAAATTGTTACTCGATAATGCCAGACCACATTTAGAAAACCTTTCTGTGAAACTTTAATGTGTCGTGGTTGGGAAGTTTTGAGATATCCGGCCT
Organism: Micropterix aruncella; assembly: GCA_944548615.1. Taxonomy (NCBI): domain Eukaryota; kingdom Metazoa; phylum Arthropoda; class Insecta; order Lepidoptera; family Micropterigidae; genus Micropterix; species Micropterix aruncella. The sequence goes on along the minus strand of OX155971.1, from coordinate 11,122,859 downwards.
GCAATGTTCATATCTAATTACAGGGCAATATCAGAATGATTACCCTTCCCTGACTTGTCCATTAATGTGCTAAAATATTTTAACTTTGTTTCTTTAATAAAATACAAAATCACAATTTACTTGATATAAGTCAAAATAATCCAGTGATATAAATTGAGATAACGCAGAAAAAGTTTGATTTATTGAGATAATTCACGAATCCATTAGAAATTCGGTAAAAAGCGAATTTACCCCATTGATAATTCCCTAGATTACGTGGCATCATTACGCTCCTTCCTTTAAATGGAGATTCATAATTAAGGAAAAGGCTTTATATAATACCGCTCCTCTTTGAGACGGATAAATTCCGATATTTTTTCAGCACCAATCCTCGCGGGAAGAGGGCGAAGCCGAGCCAACTCCTCGATGATTCTCTGAATAAATGGCGGATGCCTTAAATTAAGGAAGCAATTAGCGATGATTGCCTCCAGGGCTCACAACAATACTCCTCATTTATCCCGAGGGACTCCTCGGGCGATGTCTGCTTTTGATGTATCATCCCTGTGAGAAGGAGAGTCTCGGTCGGCGTTTCCCGGTCTCTTATTTATTTCTACCATTCATTTCTGCCTATAAATTTGCGCTTCGGCTCTTTAATTATCAGCTATGGCACTCGACGGTTATCGAACGGAATTGATGGAGTCCTTTAACATCATTATTATCAACAGAACACATTATAAGCCATTGCCTTCTTGAGAATCTTTTATTCCTTGAGAAAATTCCATTCAATTCTGGATTTTGATTTCCAGATATTCATTCAAACTAGATGCACTCAGATGTTTAACTACGAAATAAGCCATCGAAATTTTAGGTAATCAATATTAATGGCGTGCTTCGGGTTTTCCATAAAACCTACTGGTCCTAACCACCTCAGCGTTCCAAACTTCACGAACTTCACAACATAGCTATCATGATATAGGTAACAGAAATATAAATAAAAAGTACCATTTTGTTCCATTAAATAAATGAAATAAATGGCTTCTTGGGGGCATATGTAGGTCATTCAAGGACAGAGAATAATCGCGTTCCGTTTGATTGACGTGATTGAAGCACCGCCGCCGTCGTTTCCCGAGATAATAGTAAATCTTGTAAACGTGTATATAAGAAAAAAATACGGTTAATTTGAAGCGTCTCTTCGTAAATTGATTTCATCCGAATTCCAAGCGATCAGCATCTGATTGATCGATTTTTGTAGCATTTCTAACTTTGAATGTTTATAGTTGCCTTTTGGCTTCAAGAGCGCACCAATAATTTTCTGAAAAATGCAAGATTTGCCGAGATCGTAATTGGGTTAATATTTAATATAATATTTTTATATCAGTTACTGATAGTTTCATTACGTCCATTTTTATTTTCTACGTGGACGTTCAATCTCTCAGGTATTTAACATTATTCTGGAATATGGTGAAAAAAGTCGAAAAATTATGTATGAAAATAGGAAATTTTCCGCGTAGGTAATGAAATTTCTTTCGCAGCGTTTCCACATGAATACCAAAAGAGTTCGCACCGTACGTGACTTTAAAATAAATAAATTACTGAGATGACGCGACTACTGTTCCTCCCGATTCCGGTTTTGAAACTTCTGTTGATTATATATATGTTATCCAGGATATAATATGTTCTATCCGGGATCGAAATATTGTTTTTAGGTAATTTTAAGAATTTTATTTAAATATTATCAGTCTCAAATAAATTATTATTATATAACTTTGAAATTTCGTTCATTACCTCATATTGAGTTTTTGGTTTTAATAGAAAGATTAATTTATGTTGTTCTCGCAATGTATTTTGGATATATTTTGTTTTGTTAATTTATTATTCGCTTATACTCTCCATATATTGTGGAAATAATCATTTATAAGTATCCTACTGGAGGTGTTCCGATAGGATTTTTGTGCTTCAATTTTAGAATTTATCTATAATTTTAGAAGTCTTCCTAGCCTTAACTTTTACAGCCGTAACTCCCTAGCCTTAACTTCTGTGCGCAAGTATATTTTATAGCATTAATGTAAATTTACTTTTATGTCGAAAGCAGATCGGTCTATCGTAATGTTATAAAATAATAATATTCCATCATGTTTAATTTTGTATATCTATCTACTTGAATTACATCCAGTTGGCGAGTCACACTAAAAGTATTTCTACTTCTTTGAACCTACTTCGTTTTGTCGCAGACCTCTTCTAATTCACTCGCTTCCTTCGTTATTTGTGCACAGAAGCCATACTGCCGGTGTCCGAGCGCCATTTTGATCAAGTGTTATAAAATGTTGTAGGAACAACGACAATATTGTAAATTTTTGAATCTCTGAAAGATATGCTTTGAGTATTGTAAATTTTTGAATCTCTGAAAGATATACTTATAGTGAGTTGAAAGCTTTAGAAGCCGAATCATATGAGAGTCATAAATTTTAACTACATGTATATAAAAACCCGAAACCATCTAATTTGAATTAAAGCATAATGAACCATCATTTTCTCCTTTGCTTTCATTGTAAGGTTGTCAGACATCACTATTTAGGGTTAAGCCTTTGAGTACCATAAGGTTTGCGGTACAGTATGGAAATTTGTATTACTTAAAACTGTTAAGGCGCGATGTCAACGCTCAGTAACAACCAAGAATGAGAACGACCTTTGGGCAAACACACTATATTTACCTAGCGAAGAAACTCCATAATATATTTACCACGCAATAAGGCCAAGCTACAATCATTCAAAATGACACTCATTACAAAGGACTGGTAACAATATGGTTGTTACACTTGACGAGGGAGAGCTGTGAATCGTTAGTAACTAACATTATTAAAAATGTGCACAGATGATTAATATTATTTATTATTGTTATTATTATCTTATTAGCCTCATAACTGTATTCATATATCTCCCATACATATATATTATATTTCTTTAATTTAATAAATATTTTTATATAATATATAAACTATAATAGTTATACAATATACACATGTAGGATTTACCAAGATTGCAGAAATTACCTAAATATCACCCCAATACAGGCTCTACCTAGTGAGGTGATAAAATCCCGCCGAAGCTGCACTTTTTAGTAAATTTCCAGGGTTCTACATTTTGTATGTACGACTAAATCTTGTAAAATATATTATATGAAAGAACATTGGGAACTTTTTACCCCACTTTTGCAATACTAGCGGACACAAACGAAACCAAAAACAGTTTTTAGATAATGTTACGTACTTTTAAACCACTGTGTATTTTTTATTCCCATAACTAATGGGATAGCTGAGAAAATGAGGTTTTCATAATTAGTATTTCTCTTACCATTTTATTAATAAATCAAAATGTTTGATTTTCCAAAAGGCTATAATATTCAAAACGTGTTCGGCATGGTACCGATAGCCTTCCGAGGTGGGAGGAGAAGGTAGTCAACAAGGTAAGAAGGAGGAGAAGGTAGGTAACAAAAAACCGGTTTCGCTGCTTACGCGCATTGTTCGGTCGCAGTTCTTCGTCGCTTGTCGTCGCGATCTGTGCGTTATTTGAACCTTCCTGTTATCTTTTGCGTTATTTGAATTATTACCGACTACCTCGGCAACGTCTGTACTGGACTGTTACGATTTTGCATTTGATTAGACCTTTGTTGAAACGGAAAATCCAAATCGTTGTGTTGTTTGTGCTCGATCTGTGCTACCGCGCAGAAAACATAACCTTTCTCCAACATTCTTTGAGAGAAATATTCAATTGAAGTGCATCGACATCCAGAGATGATAGAAAATAACACTCTCATAGGAGGCCGATCCAATCACGGTATATGCGATTGAGACAATACTATACTTATATTTTAATTGATCCCACGCGAAATGGATATGAAGGATTGCAGGGATACTATTGCTCGTGTATTCATGGACGGCGAACAGTATGTTGTTGTGCGCATATCGCAAGCATGATATATTATCTCTCTTGGGCTAGACACGAAGAAAATATTAACCTTATGCCAGCTGCCTTTTGGATAATATTATAATCATAGATTATTTAACGAATAATAATCGACTATATTTGTTTATGTTCTCCTTGAGTGCTGCTTAACTTGACAAGACTATAAACCACAACCTTTTGAGTCTGCGACTGCAACCGTTATATCAAGCTAGTCATCAAATAACACTAAATATATCTACATACAGTACCTCCTAAACATTTACATACAGTACAACATTAAAATAATACGATCACCGTATTTGAATTATTAATGTAATTATATTTCGGTATTCCCATCCGCCACAATAATGCCCCTTTGCTTAGCAAAACTAGAGGTCAAAAGCTTTCAATTGAGGTATGTTTCAGCTTTGTCCGCCGTGGGGAATTTTTCCATAGTAAAGGTCCCAATGCTCTTTAATCATGTAATACTAGGGATAAATAAAATAAAAAAATAATAACATGTAATTATATCAAGTTTTCTGAAAATTGGTTCAATAGATTTTGTATAAATTGATAGGACATATATTTACTGCGGTTCATAAGAGATATAAATAAATTTTGTATATTAACAAATATGATTTTACTAATTTAATAAGAGTCAGTACGTACTAAAAAAATAAATATCAAATTGAAAAAGTTGATATTAATAATAAATTTATTTAATTAAATTTGCCGTTCCGTGGTCATTCGAGTTCGTTGGTCATTCGTGATGTTTAAAAAAATATATATATTTTCAAATAATAATTTCATTGTTTTGCCAATATAAAGAGACTGATGTGTCAATAGCAAGAAAAAAATATAATTTATAAATTATTCGTTTTCGATAATTTATAAAATGATTTTTAAAGTTATAGGACACATATGTCCAATGGTCCTTAAAGGGTTAACGATTGACGAAGATTTCTGTTATCAAAATAATCTGCGATAGGCTGAGATTAAAAAAAAATTGTGATCTCACATACAAATTAATTTTGAATGAAAAGGACTATTTATTTTTATTCGGTCAGTCATTTCATAAAGCATTTAAACATCGAGACTGTATTTACTAATTATATTGATCAGGCAATTTAAATCATATTTATTATAACAAAATAGCTCAATAACATAATAAAGGAAAATTACATGTAATTATTCGCGCATATTCCATACTTTCCCTTACCGGTTTAGTATTTACTACAACTGGAGCTGTCCACTACAACTGGCGAACCCGTCACCTCTGGAAGTTTTAACATTAGTGATCGTTCTATCTTCCGTGAGGTGAGCGTAGACGACTTAGAGACAATACAAACCTACTGTTAAGCTAAGTCAATTTTCCCGTAACCAGTCGGGAGTGGAGTAATCTGGTTGCAACTAGTAGTAAGGGCGCGAGTGTCGGCCCGCTGGGCGACTTACCTGGCTTTCTCGCGGTGAGGCGTTGGCTCCTTACGGACATGTGGCGGAACTTGACGGTGGACTGTTTTTGTCCTTAGTCCTCTACGCTCACCTCGTGGGAGACAGAATGATAAATATCGTTAAAATTTCCTGAGGTGACGGGTTCGCCCGTTGTAGCTGACAGCTCTAGTTGAGGTGACGGTTTCGCCCATTGTAGTCGGCAGCTCTATTTGCGCATACAATTTTAAGACGTGACTCTACCCATTTAATAGATTGTTTTTTTTTATTCCGATAAAAAACTTTTCAAATAGTGGAGTGTGTTCCTAATGTACCTACTCAACTTTTAATGAAATATAACAAAATTTCAACAAATTATAACTTATTTTTACAAATTTTAAAAAAACCTTTTGCGAGTTTTTTTTAAATTGAGCTAAATTACCCCTTAAAAGTTTATTCACATTTTCCACCCGGTATTGAAAACATGACTACGCTTCAGAAGTTTTTATTCAAATTTAAAAGCGACTGCAACCGGTTGACGATCTCTGGTACTGAACCGGGAAGACAAAAACCGTAGTTTAAAATCGAAGGGAGTTTTTCAGGCGTGGTTGAAAAGTTACGTTTAATTGCTGGCGTAGTTCGCTGGCTCTTGACACTCCAATCGGTCGAGAAAGCGTCGCTTAGTTGAACCTATTGTATATATGTACATACATAGGTATGCCGCGTTTCTTTTGTCTAAGGACATGGCATTACGTCTGGAAATACCCCTTTTTCATCGTCTTTAAACACGGTATAATATTGTTTTACCCAAAGTTATTGAAGTCTTTTTCTTTATGTTTCTTTCTTATTGGACACTATTCTATATGGTTGGACACCAGATAATGAGCATAAATTAAATAAAGAAACCTTCTTGTCAATGACTATTTTTTATTTATCGAATTGTAATAACTGCGGTCATTAACCCTAAGACAGCTTCACTTGTTGTATTAAAGTTCATTTAATATTACTGTTAGTTATCATTTTTACTGATACTGTTAGTTATCATAATTATCATTTATAAATTGATTATTGATAAATGGACAGGTTCCATAACTTAAGATTTATTCATGTTCGATTTTAAATTTACGACGTGATGCCGTGTAGATAAATTCTTTATCTATTCTTTAACTATCTGTAGTTGCTGGGAAGATGTCGTCAACTAAGTATATGTTGATGTTTAAATTGACCACTATTCATATTCTGAGGATATAAAGACATATTCTAAGCTTGCCTTATATGTCCACCCCTTGCCATAGCATTTCTATAAAAAATGAAGTGTGGCGGAACGACCATATAACTATATGGGTTCACGATCGACAACTGACATTTCTTTAATAGACTTAGTGTTCCTTCTTTTATAAGAAAGGTTTTTTTGTAATTCAGTATTTTAATTAATGTCTGCTATATAAGTTTCTACAATCTGTAAAGATTTATTGAAATAAAGTGAACTGAAATGAATTGAACTATAGCTGCGGAGTGTCTCTTCGGATCCTTTACCGGTTAGTTTCGTTAGATTATATACGCAATTTTCGATGTGATGAGTAAAGGGCCACACACTTAATTCGATTTTGTCACCTTACTGTTTCGCGTGCGTACCGTACAGATTCGCAGCGCTGACTGCATTCTGCATCAGCTCCCCTACTGCTTCCATGCAGCTTGGGTTGTGTTGTCCAAACTATGTAATCTGGCCTGCCTAACTCCGATCTGGTAGCCTCCTGGTAGAGGGGCTTTCTCTGTTAGGGTCGCTGTGAGCTTCTGTCACGTCTGTAATCGTGCAGTCGGAGGTGGTTGGGATCAGAAGTGCGGATTCAGGGAAATACCTCGGGCGAAACTAGGCGTTTGGTGCATTATCTGGTTTGGTATGTATTGATATAACCATGAAGGTCTGTATATGTATGTTTGCTATGACAGTGAAGGGTAGTTGTCAACCCTCGAATCGATCCATTGGCCACCCGATACTGAGTGACCAGGGTGGGCAAAGGCCGCCTCGGTTTGCAAAATATTCAGATTGAATAACCTCTTATGTTAGGTAGAGGCCGTGCAAACGACCTCGAATCCATGACCAGACGGGAGATGAAGAAATTCGGATAAATCTGGTAATACCTAAGGGCGTGAGTTCGGATGACTCGTTTCACTTCCAAGTGCCTCGCGGTAAGACGTTGGTCTCCTACAGGCGCGTTCGCGGAACTAGACTGTGGACTGTGTCGACCCTAAGCACAACTAGAGTTGTCGACTACAGCGAGCGAGCCCGTCACCTCAGGAAGTTTTAACGATTAGTCGTTCTATCTCCCTGGAGTAAGCGCAGAAGACTTGGACAAAATAGTCCACCGCCAAGCTCCGCCACAAACCCGTAAGAGGCCGACGTAAGATAGCCAGGAGTGTTACCCAGTGGGCTTACACTCACGCCCTTACTTCCAATTGCGATCATATTACTCCAGTCTCTTGATTGGTTACGAGTTCGAGGTCGCTTGCGCGGTCCTCTCCCTTATGAAGCGTTGAAACTGTGTATACCGAAACTATCGCGGACCACGGCATCCTTTGCCCGGCTGTTCACCCAGGATCGGGTAGCCGATGGTTGTTTCAAGAGCAGTCGCCCTAAGGTCCGCAACCACCCCCGCTCTATAGGAAACAGTACTGCTTCCAGACTCCCCCGACTGTTAGTCAGTGTGCGCAATCGATTGGCTTATGCCACACGGTGCGTAGACCGTCCAGGAGCGCCAGAAGGTTGATTCCTAAGGGAAACTAACCCTAAGGCCAGAGTACTACCCAGGCTCGCACTTCATGCGTGGAGGCCGTCGGATGGGTGTTGACCCGTGAAGTGAGCAACCCTAAACAGAATGAGTCCTTGTGGCCAACTCAGCAAGGGCCCATTAACTCTCCGACCCTAAAGCACAGTATATCCCAAACAGTAGCTTCTCTTAGAACAACATTGAAATCATAGTGAATACGTCACGAGTCGTAAGGGCTCGGATATGGTCGCAAGATATTGCGCTACTCGGCCTACGCAAATATCCGAACGCCCAAAAGTCGCCAGCCTTAACCTGCTCGTAATGTTAACCGTACGCTTTCGTCGGGACTTACCCCTCTGCCCACATTCCTCGCACCATCTTCCCGCATTGACCTATAGCTCGAGAGTAATGCTACTGATTGGTCTACTATGCCCTAAGTCTTTGTGTAATCACTTCATGGCTAAAAGAAATATATACAGGGTAAGTTTTTTTTAACCGGCATCCTTCAAGGGGGTAAATAGAATCAGCAACTGAACTAATTTTGATAAAAAAAATTGGAAAAACAACGTATTTTTTATTTTAAAAAAAATAGGCACTTGACTATTAAATTAAAGTTTGACAAGCGTTTGAGCGTGTTGCGCTATCTATCGGTAGTATCGCTAATAAACGATATTACCGATATTTTACCTATCGCTAGATAGGGCATCGTGCTTAGCTTTTATACTTGTTTTCAGAAAAAATAAATTTTCAACTTTCATTAACAAAAACAAATATATTTTTGATTTACCTACTATTTTTTAACGAAAGTTGCTTACTTGCTCGTACTGATTCACCCCCTTAAAGAATGCCGGGCGACACCCCCGAATGTGAGGCGACCAGCTCTGGTTGCCTACGGCAAAATGTATACAAAATGTATATAAATTCATATAAATGTAAATGTAAATGTAAATGTGCGCCGCTCTATAGTAATCCGCTCTATAGTAATGGTATAGCTCTATAGTAAACCCCGCTCTATGTAAATGTAAATGTGTGTGTAAATATAAATGTATATACATTTTGCCGTAGGCAACGCGAGCTAATCGCCATTCATTTTAGGGGTTAATTAAAACATTCTGTATATCGTTACACCAGCCTTGGGTGTTGGGTTCGCTCGTTGCAGATGACAGCTCCAAAGTGGCTCTCGAAAATATTCCGGAAATCATCCGACGGGTAGGTCGATTTTATGGCAGCTCCACGAAACAATTCCGGAGTTTTCGGTCGCGGAGTAATAAATCTTTAATTATCCCGTTCAGCCGACGAGGAAACCTTTTATTAGGCCGTTCGATTCAATTGATTCCGAGTGGAGAGAAAATTTAACGACACTCCCACCGGGTGACTCAATTAATTTCGTTAAGAGCTTTCCATTTTTGCTCCTGGCACGCGCGTCGTCGCGCAGTTCAACGGCAGAATATACGACTCGTATAATACGTACAGGTCGACCTTTACTTGGCCAAACAGCCTACATACACGGGATACTCATAAAGTTTCAAAAAAATACGTGTGGCACTCGGGGACTGCCGCGGTAAAGCTATTGCATAGCATTTTTAACAACTTATGCAATTATAATTATTTATTTATTTTATTTTTTCTGATATCAGATAACTGCGCTCTATCGGAAAACGTTGAAATTATTCCGAATCATTTGCGGCTGTGGAAGCAAATGATTCGTATTAATTTAAACGTCTTCCGATAGATGCCGCGCACGAATTTTATTCAATAAAGCAAAAAAAAAACGGATATTATTCTTTGACTATTCGGAAAAATTCGAGATAAAAAGATAGATAATTAAATTATCTTTAAAATGGTGCAGGTTTCATAATAATACGCCAGATAGTATTTGCGTAGCAGTCGTTTTTGTGTTCGGTTAGACCTAATTTCACAAATTAATTACACTATGTAATATAAACAAAATCTAAAATATTTAAGGCTAAGAATATTAGGAAAATGTTCTTGTTTAACATATATTTTTTTCTAATCGTAAGCAGTACTCGTTTAGACGTAATTATCAGTTTAAAATCATTAATTTTCGTTAAGAAATTTCTTCATTCGGTCGCCGCGCTGGCCTAGGCCCGCGATAAAAGCTATCCAATAGCTTAAAAAAAAGATTATGTACATCGAAGACTCTCTGCTTTTGAGGGTTGTCAATAACATTGAGGGTTATCGATTACAACAGGCGAACCCGTCAACCCATGTAGTTTAGCGACATCCTGCTATTCTGTCTCCCATGGAGTGAACGTAAAATAAATTAATAGTTTTTAAAAAAAACACTAAAAACACGCTTTTATAAATGCACGTAAAACCCACATCATCAGACATTGAAACCTAATCGTGGTCAAAGTTCATTCCAAGACTTTTCTAACAAGTCCAAACACAGCTATGATACGATGTTCCATCATGAAGTTCCAGTTCATATCCCGACTCCATCATCAGATCAGTTCGACAGTACCATATTATTGTATTGTCATCAGAACTACATACAGCTGCCAATTTTCATGACGCTACGATCCTTGGAAGATGGTCAAATTAGTTACCTTAGATTCCACTACATAGTTACATACAGGTCGACCTAATAAAAGCGTGTTAAAAATACGGACATTACAATCCACCATCAAGCTTGATTGACAACAACAGTATACGCGTGAACAAACGTGTTGACAACATCAGTGTACGCGTGCGAAAGAGGAGCGTGCGGGAAAAGGGCTGGTCACCCGTAGCGCGACTGGCGGCCGAGTGAGTGACACGCCATACAGCGCTATACTAATTAATGGCGGCGTGACCAGCGTGGTGGCGCTGCCAGTAATAATTATCTGTGTACGCGTCCGTTCTGGTCGCGCCGCCAAAACGGTTGCTACGCCAACGGCACTATTCCAACGGGCCGTATTTCACCGGAACACCATGGTGGCGCAACCAGTCGTCGCCACCAATAAAATTTATACAGCTTTATGGATAGTATCTCACCTGGTGTCCGCTTGGTTGCACAACCGTTTTGGCGGCGCAACCAGCACGGAGACGTACACAGATAATTATTACTGAAACCGCCAACACCCTGGTCGCGCCACCTTTAATTAGTATAGCGCTGTATGTAGAGTCATGTCGACCCATTTTTAAAGGCTAAGAATCCTCACCTTAACCTCACTCTATCTCTTTAAGTTACTAACTGAGTTTTTTAAGAATAAAGAAACACATTATAAAAAGTTTTCAGATACACATACTAAAAATACGAGAAATAAATTAAACATTTTTATACCATGTATTAAACTAAACACAGCAAGGCAAGACAAAAAATACTCAGGGCCATATTACTTTAACAGGCTACCAGAAAGTTTAAAAACTATTCAAGTGGAAAGCTTATTCAAAAAGTTACTTAAAGAATTCTTATTAGACAAAGCTTTTTACTCGATCGATGAGTTTGTTAATTTTAAATAATTTTTCAAATTTTTTGGTCATTTTTTTGACAATTTTAAGTAGCATTTTTTAATTATTCTGACTTTTTCTGATTTTAATTTCTTGATTATTTTTATCAATTATTTTAATTTGTGGTTTTAGTAAATAAATCTTAAAAATGATTTGGATGCTCTAAAAGCAATAATGAAGTAACTGTATGTACGTGGTGATAAATTTAAATATTGTAAAAACGAACTAATATACTGTAATTTAAATGTACCTAAATATTAAGTTTCTACAATCTGTTAAGATTTTTTGGAAATAAATTGAAATTGAAAAAAAAAAAAAAAAAAAAATTGAAAATTGTATGGCTTATTGCGCCGCCAGTCGCGCAGTCAAGAGTGACCACCTTTTACCAAACACGCTCCTCTTTCGCACGCATACACTATTGTTGTCAAGACGTTTGTTAAATACGCTAGCGTACGCTACGATGGATAATTTTGATGCAGGAAAGTTTATTATCGAAATTCAAACCGACCACCTATTTGGAATAGTTCCTCACCGAATTGTTCTAATAGATATTTGAAAAAGAAATGCTGGGAAGAAGTTGTAGATTTATTTATAGGAGAAGAGCAAACCGTTGTATATGTTGACAAATTATAATTTCTTGGTGCGATCGGCTGAGTAAGGATGAACCCACCACTGTTTCTTTTTTTATTTACCTTTCTTTTCCTTCCTACATACATACAACATAACTCTTTGACGTCCATTATAATACGGCCGCAGTATAGCGATTCTGGTGTCTAATCTGGTGTCTCGACTTGGTAGCTCAAAGATACTACGGCGCGCGACTGGTTGCTGCACTGCGGTGTCCCGGTGAAATAGGGCCCTAATAGTCCAATGTTTTAAGTACAATGTCAACATTTGTATATCAATGTGTAGGCATGCAAGTGTAAAATTGAACAGTGCCATATTTGAAACCGCGAAGTCTGTTCAAGCTGCCTATATCCATTCCATGTTGTTATTGGTTGTATATTCTCTGGAACGGCGGAAAACACTATAAGGATATTTCATTTTAAATAAAGAGCTGTAAGAGATTTGTTGACGGTACCTTTCGTAATATCTTGTTAACTGTATTTCTTCGAGTCTGGTAACATGATAATGAACATGACTTATACATAGCGAAACATTATATATTAAAAAAAAAATATCTCTACAGCTCCTATTATATCCGACTATTGTTGATGTCTTCACTTAACATACATATATAAAAATATGTTAAGAAGAAGTATCCAAGGTAGCTTGTCGAGCCAACAATGATAGACTCTGAGCTCTAGAATTATAATTAATTCTATCCTTCTGATATGTGTTTAGTAACTTATTAATACGTTTGTTTTCTTTTTCATTTCAGATTTAACTCCTGAAAGTCTGAATAGGTAAGTGATACTATATTTCTCACGTTTACTTGTTGTATTTTACGTTCTTTTAGTAGCAATAGGTAGTATAAAATGAAATCAATATCGATGGATACTTTCGAATACAATTTAAGTTTTTGAGAAATCTCTTTATTATATTCATATTGGTAAACTTTCATGGCAGATTTCATGGCAGACCGCGGCAATTTATTGGAATTTCTTGCGCAAAGATCGCAAAGATCGCGTAAACATTGAAAAACAACATTAAAAACTGCGCAAAGATCGCGTTGACATTTCGTATATAAAATATTGAAATCTCATTTTGTAAGACAATTATATAATTATGAATAATTATAATTATATATAATGTGAGTCGTAAAAGTGAAAAAAAATCGGCATGTCTAACCTGTACTTGTCTTACGAAAAAATACGGAACCCTATTTAAAAATTGTAAATACTATCGTGATATTTATTAGATTCTCTATCAAAGGTAATATTTCGTTAAGCTCATTTCGCATACAATAATATTTACATATTAGCTCATAAAAACCGATTAAATTTTTGTTGATTTTAATGTTATTCAAACAAGTGAAATTATGTTTTTTTTTATATAACCTCATTAATTTACAAATACGCCGAAAACTTCATATATTTCAGGGAAAAACAAAATATTTTGTCAACGAATTAGGCAGACATTTTGCATTTTTAGAGTTATTTATCGTAAAAAACTCAATAATTAATAATGACGCCATAGCGATAAACCGCACCCAATTTTTCAACTCACAAAATCAAGTTAAAATTGGAATCAAATGTACATAAAATCACTGAAATAGATTGATAAAGTGTTTTAGAATTAAATTTACTTACATTTCTATTCATATTCCAACTGAAAACACTAAAAAATCACAAAAAACTGTTCACAACCCGATGTTTGACAATGACGATGGAATAGCGATGTTTGACAATTGAATTTTACCAGAAATATCCGTTCAATAACGCGCGAAATTATTTTAGCGGCCATCTATATATCTATGGTAATAATGAGATATTTAGTATGGATATTAGGATGCGTTCGAATTAGGAAATAATATTACTGTGCGCTCCGGGTGCAAGCCGCCAATATTAGTCGTTACGTAGTCAACGGTGTTCTGATGATCAACGAAATTTGGTCGTAACGTAGCCTAAGGGATAAATACAATATCATAATAATAGAAGAAAAACTAAAAAGTAAAGTGAGTCTTGGTTAATTAACCGACAATTGGGGCAGGGAAGATAGGGCGCGAAATTCGGGAATTCGTATCGCTCTGCGAAAATTGTATCACTTTTTCACTGACCGATTTGTTGATCGAGCTGTAAAATGTCGGCCGACACAGGAAACACTCAAATCAGTAGTAATTTGATTGTTTTGTGAACACTCACAGCGAAAAACTTTAACAAAATGCTTTTTTAATCGGATTGTGCTCAGATACGTATAATGATTGTGCTCAGCTCAGACTCAGATACGTATAATTAAATACTGCCTAACGATAATTAAATAATACATTTAAGAATGCCGTGAAATCAATTTAAAATATTCGCGAAAACCTAGAATCACATATAGGTAAACTTATACTAGAAATTTTAAACTATCAATTACAATAAAAATATATAGAAATAAAATAAAATAAAATCAAACAAAATCTAATTTAATAAAAAATGAACATTTAATAATAAATAAAATTTTAAATTATTCTAAAAGGTATTTAAATAAGTGATAATAATAATAATAATAGGGTAATCAAAAAGCATGCCAATAATTAATATATGGTAGGTAAATAATAATAATAATAACAGTAACTATATTAGGAATGGTATGTTAGCTAGGAATAAAACAAATTAGTCTTTCAGTCTCTTTTCTTTTCTGGGTTAAAGACCAACCAGTGGGTTAGTATTTTTTTGTATATAGTTATACCTTGAGCATTGATGCCGGGTATATACTTAATTTTATTGAAGAATGACTGTGCGAAGTATAACAAATGTCTCTGTGCATGGGTGCTATTCAGTTTGGGAACTTTGTGGTTACTATTGTTATCGTGATAATTTTATTAATTGTTTGCTGGTGAAATTAATAATGTTTGTGATAATAGAGTATAATCGTTTTAGCAAATGTTTGCCGTACGTCAAGAACAGAGAACTCACGAAAGAATTGCTCGGGCGGGTATCTCAGCGGTTTTTTGTTGATAACTGTTAACAGCGCCTTCTGAGCTTTACTAAGCGGATCGAGTGTACTTACTATAGTGCTGCGCCGCCCCAACCAAGAATCCCATATGATATAATGCTATATACAAGCGCGTAATAAACAACTTTCAGTAACGGTTTCGACATTGCGTTTCGTAGATGACAATGGATGCATGAGTTTGCGAATTTTAGTCGCTGTATTGTAGATATGCTAAGACCAGGTCAGTCTATTGTCCAAAGTCAAGCCAAGGTATTTATTTAATCATGCTCACCTTGTCTAGATTAGAACAAGCACAGAGAGCTGATGGATTGTCTTTACATTTTTGCACTATGAGGGTTATCCCTATCTAGCTGTTTGATGCATTCCCTTGCTGGTTTTGGAAAACGTTATATATTTACCTAGTTGTCTTTACATTTAGTAATAAAAGGTTGCAGTCAAGCCATCCTTTTACCCGTTTGAGACCCATTTGACAGTTTTCAAACACTCCCTGCCAGGATCTGTCTCTGAAAATTAGGGTAGTATCATCTGCAAACAAGATGGCTTTCCCCTTACACAGAGGAATTCATGATAGTCCATTTATGTAAATGACGAGTCTGTCAGTTTATCGATATCTCAAGAACGCTTTGCCCGATATTTTTAAATTCTTTCACCAATTTTTATTCAACAATGGTAAAAGCTGACTAGGATTTAGGGGCCTCTCGCACACAAAGACAGGTAATTTCCATGCATTCGAACGACTAAAGAATCCGATTTTTTATAATTCTTAGAATTAATAGAAAAACCGATTACAGAAGATATTTTTAAACGGACTATGCATTCTTGAGTTAGAAAATTTAAAACTAAATGAATAATGGGCTGTAACCTTTGAACGAGTTATCCGAATAAGAAGTATTTCTCCGTTTAGGTTTATTCGTCGCATGCGAATCCGAATTTAAAAAATACTTGTTTTGAAAAATACTTGTAGGTTTCATCTTACTACTAGTTTATATATGTATTTTATATAAGTATTGGGAGTTTTTAGAGAGCAGATAGGAGTATGATCAATTTAGTCTAATATTTATTTTTGTTTGACTGTAGCAGCAAACAAATTTTGCCAAAAATGGACATTTCATATATTACAAAATTATTTCAAACTGTAATTTTTTTTTAAATATCATATGTAAACATCAGTCATTCAACTTAATTTTGTAACATAAGAACGCGTATTATGCAAAAAAAAGTATGTAATTAGTTTTTCGTTTTAATTCTGCGTATTGTAAAAAAAGCTGACTGTACGGTTGGTATTGCAGTAGTATGTGAAAAATTAGGTTGCTTTAAATATAATACATGTGTTTAATTATTAAATTAATTATTTAACGCATTTGCAAAGCAGATGTGTCTTACTAATATTCATATCTATTTATATTTATTTACATTTTTGGGGAGTTAGGGGGTGGATTTTGGAATGGGGGTTGGGGTTTGAGGGTTGTGGTACGGAGGGGGGGGGGGAGTTGTTTGATTCTGGGGAAAGTCTTGGGGTGACACAACCGATGTTTTACTCTGTTTTCATATTATAATAGCTTTTCACAAATTAACAAAACGATCACAAAGAAATTTATTGAAATTTGGACAAGACAACGTCTGTCGGGTCAGCTAGTACCTAATAAGAACTAATTAATTATCACAATAGGATCGCTGTGCAATCAAAGCTTGCAATGGAGGACTTTTATTTATTTTTACCCACAAGAGTGCCGTTTTTGTGGAACCCGCCTTGTTGCTTAGTGGCAACTTAGGCGGGCATTTGCAAAAGCATCACGCTGTCTCTTTTGCGGTCACCTATACAAACGCGCCCTACTTTGCTTTATTTTAGAAGCAAATAAGAAGCGATGATTTGTTTCTACGGACGCTACGGTTCTTTTTTTCAATATTGACCACTGCAGCCTTCTTACTTATTAACATAGTAAATAACATGTGACATAGTTTGCAGCCTTTTTCGAGTGTCCCTGCGTTCAAAGCGGCAAAGTGCGGGGCGGCACTCGAGCGGGTTGTAAAAGGTCGCAAGTCCGTGTAAAGCACCTAAGTTCGCCGTCCTTTTACGCCTCGGTCGTGTGAAAAACAATGGCGGCACCCGCATAATTAGGGTTACACATTCCCTCTTTCGCCCGTCCCGCCACCTTTCTTAGCGGTCGCGCTTCCGCCCAGGGTCGGACTGGGATAAATTATGGACATCCGCCGGCGGACGAGTAGGCACTATCTTACTTTATACTTTCTCTTATCAAATATGGGGGAAAATGTAGAAAGTTTCGCCGTTAAAACGGAAATGTATATAGTAGATTATCATATTATGTGCCGATTATATGGGAAAGAGTGAAAATATGAATATCGTTCCCTTCACTGAGGATTTGCCAAAAGTTAGAATTTTCAGATAGAATTCGTAGAAAAGACTGGCGCCATGTTAACCATTAACTCAGGAAGATTCGGCAATATGTAGCAGTAAGCAGATAAGCATCGCCATCTAACTCCTCCTCGCAGACTATATGGGACGACAGCTATCGTGCCAGAGGTCTCGGCTACTCAGGGTAATTAGGTTGTGGGAATTCCTCTCTAGAGGCATGAACTGTCGAAAGGAGAGTATCTAGGTATAGATGGCTTCAATTTTACTTTGGGAGTTTGAGTTTACTTAGGTCGGTTAAATATACAGTTTATTGCCAGTTGACATATCGCTCAGATTGATATTCACGAATCAATAATAAATTCATAAGAAACGCCCAACGACATCGCTCCCCGCACGGGGCCACGACGCGAAACTCACTACAACAGAGGTATTGAATAGAGCGCGGAAGTGGGATGGTGGACTGTGAGAGTAAATGCATTCGCGGAATTGAAAGAGATAGCTGTATATAAGACTCCCTTACCCTTGTCTAGTTACGCATGCGCGTTTATCCATAGCATAGTAGATTTATGGCGTCGAATCGTTGCCATAGTGATATATTTACATTGTTCCCGTGCGTGCACGACTAAACATGGATAGAGGGAGTACCATATTATGCTGTCTCTTTCTTGCAAGGGGTACGGGTGCTGGCCGTGGGATGGCGCGGTTTTTAATTTATATTTATTGGTTTTTATTTTAATAAATCCTGAAATCGGATTGACATGAATTTTCGCCGAGCTATTTAAATATCAAATGGAGTAAATACAAATCCTCTGTGATAATATTTTGAAACCGTATTGACAATATTTAGAAAACTTCGCTAAGCCGCAGATAGACGCTCCATTCATGTACGTTCATTGATAAGGAAACACGATTATCTAAACTATTTATTTAAGCTTATCTACTCCTTTGGAAATGCGACAGATCTTTAAAGGAGTTCTGGGAAGAACTTATGCGAATTTCAGTCAAACAAAAACTTCAATTTATGCGATGGCTAGAGCAGATTTATTGTATGATAAAGTTTGAATTTAATCGATAATAAGTTTGAATCTGATCAGTGCATAGAAGGTAATTTTAATAAATAATAAAGAATGAGAAAATATTACATACTTGTGTAATGGAATATTAGTGCTACCTTGTACTGAAAGTTATGATTCGAATCTGTATATCCGATGATAGATGTTTGTATAAGAGATATTGTACAAACATATAAATATTTTCCTTTGGCCTTGGACGATTTTGTCAACTTTTCCTCACCGTTTCATTGGACGTTTGGTACAGAAATCCTCCGATGTGTACGTAAAAAATAATATACTTCAGTTATTAGAAATTTAATTATTCACCATTTTATATTTGTTTACAATAATAACGTGAGCCGTTTAATAAAAATAAATAAAATTGTTACAGTGTTAGACGTTCCTATCCGTACGTGTGGGGGGATCTTTAATTTCCGTAAGAGACAGAATTTTATAATTTGTAACTAACATTTATTGGACGCGTATTAAAGTGTTCTTTGAGACTGCGTTTAAAACAATACAAACTCGGTGCTGTCCTTACATGCATAGGTAAACATTCCAAAGACGGGCCTCATGTACGGAGTCGAATCTGTTAAAAATCGGAGAAATCAAGACTGTGACCAGGGATCTATAGCAGTAGTTTATCCAGATCTCAGAGGGTGCACTTGAGCTGAGAGCATTTTGAAGCATTTTGAAGAGCAAACCGACGACTCTCGTATCTGTCCTTTCACGGGTCGTCAGTCAGTTAAGTCTCCTTCTGTATTCCGCAATATGCTTATACTTTCTTAGGTCATAAATGAAGAAAATTCATACATTTTGCAGCCTTTCAACCCTGATGTCGATAAAGGCAGCATCTGAATATTTAAAGAGAGGGAGTAAAACAAATTTACAGATTCTGATGATGCTTCCCAAAAAGAAAGAAAACAGTGCACTTAGAAACACTAAGAAAATATTATTTAACTGCACGAATTGGAGAAAGACAACATCAAGAAAAATCTAAATTTGACTAAAGAAAATAAACCTTTCGAACCGTATTGCCGCTATTTATTTATACAATAGAAAGGACGAAATGGCGCTTAAAAGTTTCGTAAATGGGTTAATCCCCAATGCGGCCCAGAATACCACGCTCTGGATCACATGTCTTATTAAGCCTTAAGTGTAATTAATGCCATTAGAAGGTTGAAACCTAAAGCTGAAAAACTCCGCCCATTGGACTATTCATGATTTCACAGAGCATGTAATGGAAGACTGTAACATGGTTTAAGATTTTGAGGAAAAGGGCCGAAATAGGGAAAGTTAATGTTATAAATTAAATTTTGTTTAAACTACTTTTTTTCTTCTGAATATGTTTTCTTTTCTAAACTAGTATTTGTTTAATACGTTTGCCCTAGAACAAGTGTATAATTAGTTGGGCGACATGGGACCGATATTCACTATAAGCGTGACACAACTAGCTGTGGGTTTTATTTTAAACTAGATATTAAGTATGATTTGTTACACTTGTTGCATATTATGTACATTACTATAAATAAATAAAATAAATAAATTAATTAAAAGTAAATATTGTATTTATTTTTATTTATTGGAAAATATTTAGCTTTGAGAGGAATATAGAATTGAATATTGTTATTATTATTAATAATAATAATAATGTATTTATTGTGAAATGTAAGTAGGTCGTACAAAACGGACAGGTACTATTTTATGTTCTGTGCAGTTTACCTATCAGACGTACAATATTTATTTTTCTATAATTAAATATATTTTCGAAGGAAGAAAAGGTTGAAGGAAAACCAGTCGGAAAACTATTACGTTTAAGACATATTAACAAAAATAATAATTAGAACTATTATCTACAAATTATTATAGTAAATTTCCATTACTATATATATATAAAGTAAAATGTCGGTTTGTTTTTAAATTAAAATAACGAACTTGAATTATTAGGCTCTCTACGGTTTATCAGATTTAGAGCTAGAATGAAATATAAATGTTTAAAGTTTAAAATGTTTGAGAATTACAATAAGAATATGTTATATTATTTATTTGTCATTATCGTTTAAAAGGCCATTCACGCTGTAATAACATTTATTTTTGAGCCAGTGCTCTAATGTCTGTTTAAATCCTGGTTGTTGCATATTGTTGTTTGAGCGTTGAATCTTTTCGCACGTTACATTACTTATAGTTCGGCTATACAAGCTTTAACAAATAGAAGAAGATATCTCATGACAATAAGGTTGAACACAAACAAAATAATATTCTTATTATACAGTGCACGTGTGCATGTGTGAAAGTGCTGAATGTGGTATGTGTGAAAGTGCTGAATGTGCTACGTGTGAAAGTGCTGTGTGATTTGTCATATATCATAGATGATTTATCACATATCATTTATCATATATGATTATCATATATGATTTATCATATATGAGAGTGTGGTAGATTTATTTTAGCTATGACTTTGCTGTCGCGTGGGTGAAAGTATATTTATTTATTTATTGTTTGGGAAACATACAGCATTACAAGTTTCACTACTAATTGAATCAAAATATTTTCTTAGCATAAATTGATTTATTAGATATTATTTTGCTGTTTTAAACAGTATATGCTTTTTAATATTTTATTTGGTCCACCTGCTTCTGTAACTAATTTTATTTATTTATTTATTTATTTAAGAATTAATTACTATAAAACATTGATTAGCTTACAAAAATAACAGGAACCGAATGGCAAAACCTTAATCTTTTGCTTATTTGTTTCTGTCACCCAACTAGGACTAGCCCGTTCTAGGGTGGACAGGACTCCAATATTACAATCAAGTTTGCTTGATTGCTTGGTTGCCTACAAATGTACAAGTTTTAGTAAAAAGCTAATGACACTAAATTGCCCTAAAATGTGGTCTTCAGAATAAAACAAAAAATAATAATAAAAAAAAAAATATTAAAAATATATAATAAATAAAATGCAATTCCATTATTAAAACGGCAATAAATATAATATAAAATTCGATTAAATAATATAAATAAAGTTATATGTGAGAAAAGAAAGAAACAGTCATTAATATTTAATATTATGTTAAGTAATATAAGATTTAATATAAAAATACCTAGTCTAAAAGTATAATTCATTGTCAAAGTCAAATATTTTTTGGTAGTTAGTTCAATGTTAAAAAATACTTAACATATAAGTTTAAAAATATGTTAATAATTTGTGCACCTAAGTTTTATTATACTATTATTTCTAACATTTGATGTATGGTTAGTCTGTCATGATTCGATAACCATTTCTTTAATTTATTTTTGAATTCCCTAAATGTCAAATTCATTTTTATTTCCATATTGATCAGATTGTAAAATCTCGGCGCAATGAAAGAGTAATGTCTTTGACCAAATGATGTTTTCCTTCTGGGTATTATTAAGCTATTTTCTACAACTTGTCTCGTTGGTCGCCGATTCTGAATTATTCCTAAATTTGAGTTATTGTCCAAAAATAGCCAAAAATAGCCATTTGGGTTTCGATTTTAATGGACTTTTCCAATTTTAAATCATGTTTTCTTCTCTGACCCATATGCGGATTATGTAGCAAATCAGTCTCCTTTCCGTCATTCTATCTGTTTTTGAACGTCTTTCCTAACAGATTGTCCATATTTTTCTATAGGATTAAGATCAGTTGAGTTCCCATGCCATTCCAGAACTTTTGTATGTTTCGTAATAAAATATATATTTTTTAAATGTATTGTAGGGAGACAAATCTTGTTGAAAGACTTTTATCCAATGGGTATTTTTATCCAGCTCTGACAATATTATGTCATTCCATTTTATTTCGTACTGAGGGCGTTTCGTCATCCATTCCACGTGAATAAGGAGTCCGTAACCACAACAACAGAAAAAAAATAATTTGTGTCACCCAATACTTTCCCGGCAAGTAGACAAGCCTCTCGCCAGCCTCCACCTCTCACCCCCCACCAAACGCGCCAACCCAACCAACCCCCGCGCGCCAATTCATAGTATATTTGTAATATTTTCCGTGGTGTTAAAATGCTATTTTTTTTTTGACACGCTTTTATTAAGTCGACCTTATGTAACTAACTATGTTATGGAATCTAAGGTAACTAACTTAACCATCTTCTAAGGATCGTAGCGTCATAAAAATTGGCAGCTGTATGTAGTTCTGATTACAATACAATAATATGGAAGATATGAACTGGAACTTCATGATGGAACATCGTATCACAGCTGTGTTTGGACTTGTTAGAAAAGTCTTGGAATGAACTTTGACCACGATTAGGTTTCTAGATCTGATGATGAAGCCGGAAGACAGGAACTGGCATTCCATGATGGAATATCGTATCATAGTCGTGTTTGCACTTGTGAGAAAGGTCACGTAATGGACTTTGAACACGATCGGAGTTCAAGGTTATAACAAACCTATTATATATTGACTTGTAAATATTGAGTGTAAATAGTGTAAATATTGACATAGGTGCCTGTATAATATGTATACAGACCTGTACATGGAGAGTTTAAATCGAATATTTTTTTTGGTTTTTACGTGCATATATAAAAGCGTGTTTTTAGTGTTTTATTTTTAAACTATTAATTTATTATTTCAAAAATATTCCAGTATTCCAGCGGACCTAAAATATCATTTGTCTCGCTTGTATAAGATATATTTAAAAAAAAGATGGTCTAGCAGGGCATTTATGTACCGAAATTCAAGTCTCTAAAAGCAATATTTCCAGATTGAATCATGACTAGCTCGCCCTGCGGTAGACAAATTTTAACCGCAATCTTTTTTAACTCTTGCTATGATAAAATCAATGCTGTGATCTAATGATGCCTGTGCATGTCGAATTGTAACTCAATGGGAAATATTGGACTTGCAGACTTGAAATTCGGTAAACAGATGCCTTGTTAGTCCAAAACCACATTGTGAAATTTTGTTTGGAATAGGTAATCATATACTACATTATAGTACGAAAATAGTGGGGGAAGCGGGACTTTAGGTGAAGGGGGACTGACGCAGGCCTTGTATACTTGCCGGGAAATATTCGGGGTGATCGAACCGATTTTTAATATGTGTTGTCAATTACCTTAGTAAAGGCTGGCGCAGAGGAAACTAATTTTTTTCAAGTAAGCATAACATTTTATTTTCAAGATAATTTTGTTTTAATTACGGCTAAATAACGTAATAAAAGTGCACTTTTAAATTAATGACGGAAAATAATCTCAGTCATGTGTCGCCCTGCTTAGCGGTCGCACATCTCCGACCGTTCTTGAAAGTTGTGCATCATACTTAAAATAATTTCTTCTGCTACTCTTTCCATTTCTTGACGAATAGCAATTTTCAGTTCCTGTAACGTAAGGGGTTTGTTAGCGTACACTTTAGACTTAAAGTAACCCCACAAATCTTTAGACTTAAGTTAACCTCACGAACTGGAATTGGCCCTCGGCCTTCAACATTGAGAGAATCATCGTTTTTAAAAAAATTGCTCGACGACAAACACACGACGCTCCGTCGTCCATGGCTACAACTGTGGCCCTGGCTACAACAACATTACCTGGGCTCTCTGTTAGCGGTACAGCGAGGTAATCACTTTTCTCTTTGCGAAATACTATCTATTCAGAAAACATGCGTTTCCTCTGCGCCACCATGTATAAATAAATAATTTGTCATTTCTAATGGATTGTAATGGATTTAAGATTCTTCATTATGTATTATATATTACTGTATAAGTATACTATATGTATACAAGCGATTCGAGTCCCCTTATGATGTTATGCAATTTCGTAATATTTTAATATAGGTATGCATATTTCCGTGAAATTTTCACCCGACAATGCACCGTAGAAAAGTGACGACGAAAGCATACTTTGCCCGTAATATGCCCATTAGCCGGTATCTAGTCCATGGACCACTTTTATTAATGGGGGAGAGAGGAAAATGTATGCTTATGACGTCATCGTGGAAATTGAACATTCCATGTTCACGGTTTTCATTAAATACGAGCCGAAAAGCATACTAATGCAGGCAATAAAATTTGCATTTTTGTGTAATTATTTAAAAACAGTGTTTTACTTCAATTCTAATAAAAGTACGGTGCTTATGATAGGTAAAAATATAATCTACTGAAATTATATGGATATATACTTGTATTTTATCTGTACTAATATTATAAAGAGGTAAAGTTTGTGACGTTGTAGGAAGTAATCTCTGGATCTACTAAACCGATTTTGAACATTCTTTTACCAATAGAAAGCCACGTTATTAGTGAGTGTCATAGGCTATATATTAATCCGAAAAATGAAAAGACTTTTCCGTGGTAGTCGGATTTCCAAAGTAAGTCGGAAAAAACAGTCGAACGAAAACGTTCCTAACTAACGCTGCCTTAACGATGAGAGATATATGTTTAAGTTGTAGGGAAAAGTTGTAGAGCTTGATAATGCCTACAAAAAAGTCAGCGACAGCATATGTCTAACTTTTATATTTAAGTCACAAAAAGTAGTTTATCAAATTAAAAAAATAATTTAAATCGTTAGGTCATGTTTATTGGTCATATTATCAACAATTATGAATTATTATCAAAATAAGTAAATTTACCGTCTCAATTCTTTAAAAGAAAAGACTTTTCCCTTTTACTGCATATAATTTCACTTTTACTGCATAAATGGTTAAAGAGATAAGACACTCACAAATAAGACACTCACAAGAAGACACTCCCAAATAACGGTAATATAGTCAAATTGGCATGCAAATACATACCCACATATGCAGTAAAAATTATAACCCATCTTTTGGCATTCAGGAAATAAATCATAGCACTCAGTACTAACCAAACCACACTGATAATTTCATCACAAGTGAAAAGTTTTACCGACCAACGAAGTGGGCACGGGTCAGCTAGTATTATTATATACAGTTTCATATTATTCCATTTTAAAAAATCGTTTGTGTCACTCCAAGACTTTCCAGGCAAGTAGAAAAAGACTGATTGCATTTGAAAAAATCATAAATAAAATCCATGAGCGCACACTCACAACCGGCGAACAAACCCGTTTAGGTTTCATTGCAACAGCCTCTGACGGCGCGGCTCGTTTATCGGCTAAGGACAGGATTGGGCCAAGCGCCAACAGATGGCTTTATAATTGACTAAAATGAATAGTGGAATTTAATAATATTAGTGTAGCTTGTATATGAGATATTCTAACAAATATTATTAGTATAGCTCTGCTCTTGTATATGAGATATTCCAATTAAAACAAGGCACTATGTCTCTTTTTAAATTTTAAGTCTCTAAGTTTTGGTGGAATATCTCTTATACAAGCGACACAAAAAAAACGGCCATATTTAGGAAAGTACTACATCATATTGGAAAATAGACATTTAATACCACGGAAATACTACACACAAACTACATTTGCTATCAACATTACTTGACACAATCACTATAATGGGGGACGTGGGTATAGGTAGAGGTAGAGGGGTTGGTCAGGGGCAAGGTTAGGGGGTTAGGGATAGAGGGGTAAGGTTAGCGGGGGTGGTGTTTGTAAGGGAAGTGCCCGGGGGAGAGGGAGGTTGGCGAGGTAGGGGGAGATGGCGGAGGCCGGGAGGGTGGGGGGGGGGGGTTTGGATAGAGGATTAAGGGAGAGAATCGGGGTGTTTGGATCGGGGGGTCTTTGTCTGCTTGCCGGGAAATTCTTGGGCTATCACAACCCCCAACTTTTTAAACATGTGATAAATAAATAGATAAAGGGATAAAAAGATAGATAGAAAGGTATAATAAAGCTGATGCATTGCCCCAAAAAGGGTAATTTAAAAGGAAGGGTAAATAATGTTTGATGTAGGTACTTCTTTGTATACATGAGTATTTTTGTTTTGTTTCTGTTTTCGTTTTTTTTTCAATTTAAATACTCGTACATGCTTAGTTAGAATGCAATATCTCGTTACATATATCTATTTTGCTCTGTCACACATATATATTCCTCAGCATTCTTTTTTCACCTTTATTCATTCGTCACACGACTGCCCATAGCAATAGTTTGCGAAACGAGAGCAAAGCGGACCAGAATAATCCATTTTGTCTGCGTTCTTTTGAACGTCACTCTGCCGAATGCAAAATGACGCTTTGCAAAGTGTCATCAACGACACTTCCCCCTGCTATCCACGTTTGCGCGCCATACGTCATGCCGTCGACAGTTTTTTACGCCATTACCTAAAGTACTCGACCCCAGCTGCAGGTATATGATATAATAGGCGGTATATTCACAAAAATTGCCAATAGACATAGAATAAATTGAAATTGCCAATTGTCAATGCGAACATTACAGTAAAACATCGATTATCCAAATGAACGATTCTTCGAACAGTAATTCAATGTCATTTATTTAATTTGCTTATATTATTGTGTAATCCATATTGACAATGTACCTAAGTAGTATAATTAAAATCAATAAATATATTAATAAATAAATGAATAATAAATAAGTAAGAGTGACTTACTTTTTTAGCCCTTCCAATCGCGAAGAAAAAATCAGCTGTCACTTATGCCCGCGACGTAAATTCGGGGCAAGTAAATGAACTTGAGTAAAACGACTATAACTTGTAAACCACTAGACGGATCATAAAAAGAATAACTGTAAAATGATCGCATTGAAATTTGAAATATAAAACTTTGTAAGATTATCTCGTAAAACAATTAAGATAATAATGAATAAATATTACAATATTCACGAACTGAAAAAAAGTCGCCTATTCAAATAATTTCGATGTTTTTATCACAAAATACGTAAAATATGACAAAACTATAAATACAGTTATGTTCTTTATTAAATACTTTACCAAAACTTATATTTTGTTTTACTTATTTGCATACAAAAACATTTAGTTACTCAGCCACGAAAAAATCGATGTATTCTCCGAATTTCCGATGTCTGATGTCAAATCAGAAATCAAGTTGAATTGAGCAAAATGTAGCCAATTTTGTGATTATATACGATGTAAATCAAATAATAGTTGTTTCATAAGCGAATTAAACGAATATTACGTCATAATTCGCGATTTTTCGTTATAATTCGGGACGAGAAACGAACATTCTTTGCAACGCTAACGTCAGACTATTTTACGCGATAAAACGTGAAAAAAAGCAGATTTGCTGTCCCAAATTAGAAATTCTCTTTCGGAAATCTTCAATAGAATGCAAATCACTTACGGTTTTGAAGGAAATAGCACATAATAACACGAAAATCACAAAATCACAGACACTTTCGGCGTTGGCGGCTCGGCGACTCAACCAGACCGCGGGTCGCGAGTGCCGTGGTCGGCCGACGGCGCGGAACTGATTATTAAAAATAATTTATTGCCTAACTGTCGTCGATTAGAGTTCGTCCGTTCGACTTTTACGATATCTGTTACTTTAAATATGCGGAAAGGATCGCAATTCGAGTAATAAATCGCATTTTACGCAGCGCGGAGCGCCCTAACCAAAATTGATTAGCTCAAATCTTAGCGTTTGTAAGCGTCTAACCAAAAATGGTTACCTCACATCGGAAGGGTTAAATGTGTAAATAATAAATTTGTACTATAATACATGTTTCTCTTACAAAATAAAATGATTTCTTTTAATAATATCGAATAGTATTATTGGAAAATGCATCTGATCGATTATCCGAAAATATATTATAGATACACCAAAAACCTACATAATGGGGCCGATTTCGGTTCGTTGTCGATTTAAAATAATGTCGGAAAACGCACCTAAATAAGAACGTTTTGTCGTTAAAAAAATTTAGTCATTTTACGTTTGCGTTTTAGTCTAAATTTTGCCGCGAACAATTTTAACGCATTTCGTTTTAAAATATGGTCACTATAACTGAAATGTTATTGCAGTTCTACTATTTTGACAGTGCCTGGTCAAAACGATGCGAGAGCGTGTCTATTTAAGAACGCTCTTGTTCGGAGCGACCGTAAAGTGCCTGCATTGATTTCTAAGTGTTTCACTGTGACTTTTTTGAAGAAAATGTTGCCTAATGCATATTTACTCATTTGGAGATGACGTAATGCTAAATTTCAATGGTAGCGGGCGTATAATTTTGGTATTTTCAAACATAATTTCCGACATAACCTATACAATCCTTTTTTCAGTGCGGTTGCAATACATACGAAATTTCGTCACATAAGGGATTATTCCAACTATTGCAAATGCTGTAGCATTCGTTAAATTGTATAGGCTGTCGAAAGAAACATCGCACTTTTTAATTGCAACGTCCATGACAATTTGTTTTTATTTTCGTTGTTTTACGGTGCCATGGCAAAAACGAAGATTTCAAAACGTACGATACAAAAATGTTCACGCTGACCGTTTATATTTCAAGCGTGAATCCGGCACGGAAGCGTCCTTAATTTCCATAGACAAACACCCCGTCAAGCATATGGTATAAGGTCACGTACCTAAATTGACAGAAACGTAATTGCAATAATTTTAGTGTATGCACTTATTCGGGTTAGTTTTAGGCCTCCCTTATTTTATTACGGAAAGAACCGCAATCGGCCCCAATATGACCCGATTAGGCCGGATAATTTGTGTTCTACTATATAAAAGTAAATAATATTGTATCTAGTAGATTTTGTTGTCCGTAATATATGCAATCTAAAATCTACTGAAGACTATACTGTATGTCCCAAGTGCTTTGCGATGTACTATATTGTGACGAACTAGTCGTCACGTATTTAGGATTTCAATAACCACTCATAAAACTTTAAATTTTATCCAATAAAATACGATTAATCGTAAGATACGATTAACGTTAGTCTTACGTGCATCCCTAATGTTAAAAAACGGTCGACGCAGATATTGCCAGTAAAAGATCGGTCGCCGGAGGCGGACGCCTCGGCCAGCGGGCGTATTAAAATGCAAATTAAAATGGCGGCCCTAAGGCTCGGCCGCCATTTTAATTTGCGACCCGCTACAGCAAAGTCGACGTATCATCTTGCCAAGTTCAATAGTTTCGCTAATTACATTCGTCGCCAAAATACGACGTAGAGTCAGTGGGATACGCACCGCTCAATCCCAGTTCCAGAACCCCGAGTCTCCGAGGACGTTACCCGAATACCCGCGAGGCGAGTCTCTCCCAGTAATTTTTGCTATCTATTTTCTGAAATCGTAAAGCCGTCAATTATCTGTATCTTGCTTTTATTCAACGAATCGCTCCCGTAAAGCCACTGCCTAGTGTGGAGATAATGTCTGTTTTTCTAAACTCAAGTCTTAGGTAATTTAATTCTAAAAAATCATTGCGCACAATACGAGGATTCTGCAAATATTTTTGCTAACAAAAACCAGAGAAAAAAACCTATTCCTTAAGATATTTTATCGCTTATTGAATTGGCCCTCGAAATATAGAACTTCATGTTATTACTCGAAACTACATATTATTTCGAGATATAGCACTTCATATTATCTTATATATAAAAATGAATCGCCGTGCGTTAGTCTCGCAAGATCTCGAAAATGACTCGACCGTTTTAAATTATTATTTTTTTGTTTTGTTTGCCCTGATTCAGGGGTGGTTTAAAAAAAAATAAAATATTTAGGAAAAATTAAAAGAAACAACTGAAAGTCGAAAAAATCGAAATTGGTCATTTTAGGAAATGGGACACTTTTAATAGATGGCGTTCGCGGCGATCCTATTGTTTGGCAGCTGCGCCATCCATAACTGTTATTCATTCCGTGCGATTGTGTAAAATTTCAAAAAGTCGAAAAGTCGGAAAAGTCGAAAAAGTCAGTCGAAAAAGTCAAAAATGTCGAAAAAACTGAAAACATCAAAAAAGACGAAAAAGACGAAAAAGTCCAAAAAATCTGAAAAAGTCAAGAAAGTCCAAAAAGTAGCAAAAGTCAAGAAAGTCCAAAAAGTCGAAAAATGCAAAATGCATCAATAAACGCTTGTGATAAACAATAAAAAGCAGGCGGTACGAAGTTCACCGGGTCATCTAGTTTCTAAATATAATTTATCTATTATTTAATCATATAATTGTTAAAATAAGTTAATAGTAAAACACAGTTTTAAAAACAGCTTTTATTAAAATGCTCTGTCCCGAGACAACCCTGGGTGCAGCAGCCATGTCATAGTGGAACTTCGAACGGGTTATCATAATTGAATGCTATACAGAATTTCGTATTTGTGCTGTTGGGTGTTGAGGAATCCCCTCGTTGAAAGCCAACCCTGGGTGCAGAACGGGCTATCATAATTAAATGATTATACAACATTTGGCATCTATACTGTAGACCGTTGAGGAGTCCCCTCGTCGGGTGCAGCAGCCATATCATGGTGGCATATAGAAAGGGCTATCATAATGGAATACGTATACAAAATTGTGTGTCTGTGCTGTTGACTGTGGAAGAGTAGCCTCGTCGAGAGCCGATCCTGGTTGTAGAATCAGGTCATGGTTACCATAAAAATGCATTATCATCGAAACTGAACCAACTTGTAAAACTTCATAGGATAAGAGGAAGTGGTTCAAATTCAGCTTGCAAGATTTGACCTAAACAAACATACTAACATATGTACATTGCAGGGTGAATAAAAGCTTGTAATGAGGACAATCCATTGAGGAAAACTATCGATGAGTATTAGACATAACAGAACTAGGGATATAATGTAACGACTCATTTTACCACTAATAATACCTTACATATTCATTTTACCAATGTTGAATTGTTGATACCTTACATATTCAGTATTAAGATATCCGTTACGACCAGAGAAAAGTTTGGATGCAGATAAAATAAAATAAATTAATTAATCGCCAACACAGCAATGGCTGTCATTGTTAAATTTGTACTCAATATTGCAGCTATTTTTTCCGGATTTAGTTCGTTTTTCCACACTGTCATTTATGAATTTGGTAATAAGGCTTGTGGCGATGTTAAGGGTTTTTCTGGAGCTATTGTAGAGATGACCGGTGACTTATTGGTAGTTGTTGTAGTAGGCGGTGATGTAGAAGATGCATTATTGGATTTATCCTGGTTTATTGATGATCTCGTGTTCTTGCTCATGGGGCTGTGTTGAATACAGGATACAGCCTCTTGTTCCGACATTATACAAAATTGTGATAGTTTCCCTTTTGGCAAATCCCCGTCAGTTTTTGGACAATTTTCCGGCGGTAGACATACTCCTAAAACGCCATTTATTTCACATGACTCTTCACGGCAGTGTATATGCCAGGTCCCTTGGCACTTCCGCAAGGGCTCTTTCCAATACTGGTAACGGCGATTATGTTGAAGAGGCATTGGTTGTCAGCTATCGTCACTTGCAGAGGTCCACCACTATCGCCTCCACAAGAGTCTCGTCCTCCTAAGCTTCCAGCGCACAATTGATCGTCCGTTATACCTTGTGGTAACCTCTTTCTGAGAGTCTTTGCATATAGTCTTCTTCTTCTTTTAAAGCCAAAATTGATTCCTGGCTAAAATATGACGCCCGGCAAAATATCCACAAATTAATATACCGAGACAATTATCCCTGACATTTCTTATTATTATTATTATTTTCTTTGACTTTTTTTATTTTTATTTATTACTATTACTTATTCATAAATTTTGGTGACTATTGTTTAATATCATTTGACATTTTATTTTATTTTTATTTTATTAACACGATTATTTATTTTTGTGTTTTATTTCCTATTGTGATCATTAGTTAGTGATTATTAGTTATAATTTGTAATGGTGACGGGAATATATATATTTCTTTTCCTTTTTATTTTTCTTTTATTTTTTATTCATTGCCGAATATATGTGATATAAAAACTAGAGAGCTAGCTGCCCTGGAACAAGTCCTGGCACTTAGTTGGGCAGCAGCAGTACTTAAATGCTAATGCTCATATCGGCCGTGTTTAATTTTAATTTTAATTTTAATTATATATATATTTTTTTTTATTGATATGATTATTAGTGATACTTGTGCACTTGTAAATGAATTGTTAAATTAAATAAATAAATAAATAAATAGTCTTCGACAGGTCGGCTGGTCAATCAAATCCACCACCACCCTCAGTAAGTCGTCCGATGTATCTTCAGCAAAGTCGATCTGCCCCAGCCAGTAACGACAGCTCGCTTGTTTTCGATGGTCGACTTTGTCCATAGACACGCTGGTTGAATATTTAATGTAAACTCAGACCGATAAGATCCTTCGGGACGCGTCCCGTGTTAACCGCGAGTGAATCCAGACTGTGGAATTGCACTGTATTCTTATAAATTTATTATTTAATTATTAATTAGAGGTGAGAAAATTTTAAAATATGTTGACACTTAGAATTAAAATTTCAAAAAAAAAAAAAAAAAAAAGTTGGTCGTAACGGTCTCCATTCCATCGGGTTCAGAAGAGGGAGGAAGAGAGAGTGCACCCGTGGTCGCGCGCCCACCTGTGCACTATAATATAGCCTGCGCACTTGACTGCTTGCGAACAATGGACTCTGAGAAGACTAAAGAAGTCACTAGAATCTACAATGCAGTCGCTATGGCCGAACACGGCTAGAAGGATATATATATTAAGATATCCCATTCTATCTACTTACTTTTTCAACTTATTTTACATTTCTTCATAAATTCGTTATTCTTACTCTCGTCCATCGTAAGTAACTTCACTTAGCTAAGTTTATGTGAATCTGAAAATTATAAAAATAAAACCTCCATCTGCGCTTTCTTTCAAATAAAATTCTCTAGAGACACGTATGATTATTCAGCTACAGCTTTGTGTAATGTGCTTAGCAAATATACGCGATCCAGAGATATCTAGATACCGAATCGCAATAGTCAGCTCGCGTCTCATAAATAAAAACTTTCTAAAATAGTTCGTCGTTTTTTTAAAATATATAAATAAAGTCTTTATTTGCACTTAAAAAATAAAATATAACAAGTAAATATAATAAAAGAATAAATAAATTAATAGTTTAAAAAAAACACTAAAAACACGCTTTTATAAATGCACGTAAAAACCACATCATCAGACCTTGAAACCTAATCGTGGTCAAAGTTCATTCCAAGACTTTTCCAAGTCCAAACACAGCCATGATACGTTCCATCATGAAGTTTCAGTTAATATTTTCCGACTCCATCATCAGATCAGTTCGACAGTACCATATTATTGTATTGTCATCGGAACTACATACAGCTGCCAATTTTCATGACGCTACGATCCTTGGAAGATGGTTAAATTAGTTACCTTAGATTCTTTTACATAGTTAGTTACATACAGGTCGACCTAATAACAGCGTGTTAAAAACACGACTGCCGTTACAGAAAGTGAACTATTGAATAAATAATTATTTTCATTGCTGTTTTTTAATGATTGTTTTTTGTGGTTTATGTACGTACCCATTTAGGTAGATGTATATTTCCGGAATGTACCCAATCAGACCTTTCATTTTTGACACTCAGCACAATATATTTATGTAAATTTATTGACACTTGGATATTTGGACTGGGGAAATAACTATTCAGAATGGACTTCTCATTTAAACCTTAAGAAAAAGTTTGTGGCGGCATTTCTCGAGATTCGAAAATAAAACTCAATAGGAATCCGATTAGTACAATCTGATATTAGGGTGATCATATCTCTGATGTATTAATATAATTAATTTCGTATACGAATATTTCTCTGACTATGTATAGGGAATAACTACACTTATTACCGAAATTCTACTACGAAATACTACCGAAATTAATGACACTGTATATGAAAATATTTTTGTTTGAGTTTCCTAATTTTTGATATAAAATAGATTATATCTAGAAATTTAAATGGTATGCGCTTTATAAAGAGCGCGAATACCGCCTACTTGACAATTTAAAATAATGATTAACAATAAAGTTTAAGTATCGCTGACTGTTGGATTTGTTTCGCACGGGTAAACGCGAGACGACGGCCACAAGTTAGTTTAAAATGTACATGCATTCACAACAGATGCGACGCGAGATAAGAACTTCTTGAAAAATCTTGATTCACAAGGGTCCTTTATTCTTCTGCGTTCAGAGGAGTATCACATTGAACCACTGAATTCCCGTGTTTTAAAAACATAATATAAAATATTTATTTATTTTTATTAGCTAAATATGTACAGCATATTCATTTTATGAAAGAACATTTTATAAATTAACATTAATATAGCCATTAATACAATTCAAATTAGCAAATAATATAAAGCACCTATTTAAAAGATAATGATTTTGTAACCTTTTTTTTTAAGGAAAAAAAAAGGAAAGAAAAGCATTTCTAAATTTAAATGTATAAGTACAATAGGGGAATGGAAATGAAAGGGAGGGATTGTTATAACACTATATGTAATATACGTACATAAATGGCCATACATACGTATACTATTGACATATATATATACATATAAACATACATACACACATAAATACATTGTATATAAATAAAGTAATACTTAGTAGACAATTAATATGCCATATTATACAGGTTCATAAATCCTATTGTTGTATTTTTGCACTTGTATATACAATACAAAATATGAGGTTGTTTTTTAATACACAAAGCTTTGACTATACATACAACAACGCAATAATAACGTAATTCGTGCCGCTATTACTCTGAAAATATATTTTATATACAAGAGATTGAGAACTATTTTGTAACAAATTTAATCAAATATAATTTCACTTTAAACGATGTTTTATTAAAATGGATGAGAAATGAGATATACTATAACATACGACGAGGAACTTTGTTTCTAGGTTTAATAAGGAAATCAAATTTGACACAGGCATTTTGCAGGTTGAAAGTTTTCTTCTTTCTACTTTTCGTAAGCATATACTCATTCTGTATAATCAGGGATCATAGAGTATTGATCGAGAATATCGTAATATATCAATGAAGATATTTTCAGATTTAATAAGGAGACTTAAAATGAGAAAAACTGTATTTATTTTTTAATTCAATATGAGAGTAATCCAGGAATATGAGCGACGAATGCGCGAAATAATGATGACTTAGTACCTATAATGATGATTGGGGGATAATTAATTGGTATGGATTGAGTTTATGTCCATGCCTCTTAGACCAATTATACACACACATTAATAAATCGCTTGTGTCTTCCCAAGACTTTCCAGTCAATTAGCCAAGAACTTTATCTTATTTGATTTAAAAATCGAATTGCAAACGCGCGTCGCCTTAAAATTCACCGTTAAACATTTGAATTTCAAACGAGCGATACAACAAAATGAAGATTTAAATTTCTAACGTACGTCGCTCGATATCAAACGCGCGACAATGCAAATTTAAATATTTAAGTCCCCCATATATTTGAATGGCTGAATTTAAATATTATTTCTGCAGCTTGTATATGAGATATTCGAACCAAAATGTCACAATGTGTTTTCGGTCCAACACAGCATCTGTCTACGAAATTTCAAGTCTCTTAGTTTATTATTTTGAGGGTGATATATGCCCTCCTGGTGGACTGATTTTAATAACAATCTTTTTAACAATTGCAATGATCAAATGATGCATGCATACCAAATTCCAGCTTAATCGGATTTAGCGTTTGGATGATATCGTGGGGGAATACATATACACACACAGATACACAGACAGACTACAGTCAGGAAATGGTTTTAAACGTCTCGGGTAGGTTCAAAATAGATATTTCCGTCCTCGCGTTCCCAATACTTTCTCTCCTTTTCGGTTTGTATGCTAGGAAAGTAAAATTACATGTTAACACAGAGCTCACGTGATGTCTTACACAGATCCCATCGACTACACCTATAAGTTAGAGAATGTCCTGCTTTCGATAAGTGACGCATCTAGTATAAATAAACCTCCTCCCAATCTGTGCCTGAGCGATGCCCGCCGGCGTCTTCACTTGTTTCATGGAAACTTTCTGCGACTTTGATTGCACAGTAAAAGCATGCTAAATGACAGGAGGCGAAATAATGGAAGGAACTCGACGGCATGAAATATTTCAGGATACATTTATTGTTAAGGGCGGAATTGCGCGCGCCCTTTCATCAGAGGTAATTAAGAGACTCTATTAATTTCTTGGAGATATTTTGTCAAGCGAATTGAAGCGATGCTATGAATAGAAATGTATCGATTCCAAGGTTACAGCGTTTTACATCATATCTGCCTTTAAATAACAAAACGCTGCAACTACAGCGTAAAATCATCGGATATTAAAATAAACAAAATGCAGTACTGGCAAATAATAGTAAAAATTACTAAAAATAATAAACCTACAGACAGGTTGTAATAATTTCAAATAATAGTCAGCATTAAAATTCCTAAATATAATAAACACAATAAGAATACAGACAGGTTGCCATATTGGTAAATTATACTCAAAATTATGTTTACTAAATATAATAACTATATTAAACTTACAGATAGGTTGTAATAAAAGTAAACATTACAATTAATTAATAAAATAAACCTAATAAGCATACACGCAGGTTGAAATATTGGCAAATAAGTAATATCTTCTTCTTCTCCGTCGTTCCCTCATTACTGAGGATCGTGGCCACTAGACGACAGTTTGCCTACGAGGCTCCTCCACTTCGACCTGTCTTCTGCATGGCGGGTCGCAGATTGTATTGACCCTTTTGTAACTTCTTTGATGAAGTCGTTCCATCTGGCCGGTGATCTGCCTCTGCTTCTTCTTCCCTCCACTTGACCCCCGGAAAGCATTTTCTCCAGATTCTCTGGGTTTCTCCTGGCAACATGACCGAAGAACTGCAGGACCCTTCTCATGCATACGGTGGAGAGTCTCATTTGGATGCCGAGTTCTTCCAGGACAGATTTGTTGGTGCGGCGTGCTGTCCATGGGATTCCTAGCATTTTACGCCAACAACAAGTAATATTTAAAATATAAGATAATATAACATAATATGAGAGTATTGATTGCAAGTCTATGTGAATAAAGATATTTGCTGATTTGATAAGGTTTAGGTAATTTAATATGAGAGTCGAAGTTTCGGTGTTTGTTGAAGAGTAATCCAGGATTACGATCGACGACTGCACGAAAGATTTCGAGATCTAATGATTAGGTATGAATTGAGTTAAAGCTCATGCGTCTTAGATTAATTAATACAAATTAAATATACATCTTAACACAGATCTTACTTGAACAAAACGCTGCAACCCAGGCTACAGCGTTTTGTAGGAATTCAGTTTAAACGATTTCCTCAAATGGATGCATCGTAATGATGCGGTATGAAATACTGGAACTTTGATGGTTGTAGGGTATTACTAATACATTTTCTATAATTTTGGAATAATACATGAAATCGTAACCCTATCAATGGTGGCTTCAACCGCGGCTCTTGATATATCTACGCGAAGTCTGTTACGTCAAAACGATGCAACCTATACGCTTGCATTGTTTTGTTAAAAGGTCCGCGCATTTACTAGCTGTATAGAGAATGAGTTTTTAACTAGTGACATATTTGAAGTGGGTGAATCAGTACGAAGATAAGCAGCTTTTGACAGAAACAACTTTTTGAGAAAAACACAAAAAAAAGTTTTTTTTGGCGATTTTGAATTTTTTGACTAATAAATAAAAGCTTGACAAGCGTTGAGTGTGCTGTGCCATCTAGCAATAGGTAAAATATCGCGAATAAACAATATTCGCGATATTTGACCTATCGCTAGATGGCGCAACGCGCTTAATTCTTTATATACCTACAATTTTTTTAAAACACACCATTTTTCAAATTCTCAAAAAAATGTTTCTTGGTTTTTTTTTGTTTTTCTTTTAAAAAAAATATATATTTAAAAACTTGCTTATTTGCTCGTACTGATTCCCCCACTTCAAGTATGTCACTAATTAAAAACTCACCTGTACGTTTCAATACAAGGGCGACCTCTTCCGTTAAAGATGTAGCGCTCATTTCTTACGACGAAATGCTTATAAAAAGGTGGCAGAATTTTGTAAAAACACTTCTAGTACCTACATAATTTTCTATATGGTTTCGACATCTTTTCATCTATTTTATATTTTATATTAATTTTTCATTACCAAATTTATAGAAAAAATCAAAAGAAAAAGCCAAATGTACGTTTAAACCTATTCACACGTTGCAAACACCTTTAGTTTGTCTTATATTTCCATATGTTTAATAAAATATTTAAAGTAATTTTAAAACAGTTTACGAAGTTTGCATCGTTTATCATTTGAGGTCAGATATTGTATCAACAAGATTCAGTAGTGGCTGTATCATATCTTGATATATTATTTCTATAGAAATTTTGTTAATTTTTAAACGCTATTGTTTTAAATATTAATTTTATATCGCTGATTTCCTTAATTTAATTTGTCCCTATAAATATTTGTTCTTAATATAATTTCAAATCCCGATTATCCTAATACCTGTATCATTTTATTTTTAATGTTAACTATTGATATTTTTATTTAAATTTTTATTCTATTAATTATGATCTAAATTTTGATTTCATTATTTTTTTACTTGCTTCTTGGCACATTTTTTTTCTCTTTTCATATTTTTTGTTACTAGTAATATCACTGCAAACCCCGGGTGTGTATAAAGTCGAATGCAGTAGCCTACGTTGGACAAACGAAACGGCCCATAGCCACGCGACTGACAGAACACATCAAAGCTGTTAAAAACATTCAGCGAGAAAAATCGGCGATCTGCGAGCATATATTGGATAGCGGAAGTAACCACTGGATGCAGTGTCAAAATCCCATTGTGCTATCCAAGGAACAATTCTACTTTCCTCGCATGATCCGGGGATCCATTGAAATAAGATGAACCCCGAACTTCAATAGAGATGGCGGTTACAAACTCTCTTCTACGTGGAACCCTCTTCTTAAAATGTTCCCGCCGCCGAACGCCGAACGCAAGGACGTAAGACAGGATACAGTGAGTGTTGTGTGCAAGGCGGATTTTCGAAATTCGCGCGCTCCGAGCCCGGCCCCCCGCCAGCGTTATAACGTACGCAGTGGCGGCAGCGGTATGCGGCCTACCCGCGGAACAACTGATTGACCGCTCTTTCAGTCTACCCTAGACAACGGCGGCTGCAACGTCACCAAAACATCGGGTGCTACAAATTTCACGCGGTAAATTCGTTTCTATACTATTTATAATGTCAAACAACCGCGATAGTCTTTGATTTTATATAACATGTCATAAGTTGAGGTCCAACAGATTAGGTATTAAAAAAGTGTTGATTCAATCCTAGATATTGAACTTAGAAACATATTATATATTTATTATTTAAGAACCACTTTATAGATAAGGACACACAACACAAAGAGGCCCGGCGTCATAGTGGTTAGGTCGCCTGATCTTACGTTGTAAGGTCCCGGGTTCGATTCCCGGCTGGGTCACCATTTTCCGTTGGGATGAACGGAATTGCATTTTCAATTCTGTCGATCGAATGCAATAACAAGACACACACTTACACACATGTTACACGCATGCATACATATACACACTTCATGGTAGGGTTGGTTGTAAGAAATTGTCATATGACAATAAACCCGCCCATTGTGAAATTTCGCAATAAAGGGTAGAAACAAAGAGACTCCTACACAGCCCGACATAGTGGTTAGGTTCCCTAATCCTACATCGTAAGGTCTAGGATTTGATGGACACCTTTGATAAACTCTATTCGATAACAGACACAAGAGCTAACTACATACAGCTGCGTTACATCGATGATATTGCGACGATAAAGTCTGACTATTGAAAGTGAATACATCTACGTGAATACTAAATAGATACGTAGTAAATCTACTTTATGATATTACTGATTATACAAAATCAATAGTGATTAAGGTACTGATGGTGCGAATGAAGTTATAATCAGTTTTATGGTTATGACCATGAAGCAAAACCGTAGGTGTCCGGATGTCATCGAAAAAAAGGCTTTTTATTATTTTTAAATAATGGAACCACTACCAAGTTTAAAAAACTACAAAAATATGATTTTGAGCAACTGCTCAAAATAAAAAGGGCATAGTAACTACTATGCCCTTTTTATCAATAAATTTCAGACTCTTCCCGTGTATAGCTGGGAAGTATAGCGTAACTAATATATTTAAAAAAAGCAAGCGATAATTAAAAAAGGATAGATTATTTTATAAATGATTGATATTATGTACAAGATATCATTGACTGGCAAAACATGCCCTATTAATCGCGAGAAAGGTGTATTTTATTATAATTAATTCTTTTGTCGTCAGAGAGAACCGACTAAAGATTTCGAATATATGTAGAATAGCATAGGAATCTAGTGCAAGTTGTGTTCAACCAACAAGAAAATAACAAATAGTTTTGCTTCAGTGCTTCACAATATGAATAAAATTAGTCGGCGTCGGTCGAGGGCGGCGTGTCTATGAATTTTTCCTCTGGCAAATATTTGAGGACATTTGTGGGCGGGACGGGGAGGAGGCGTACGCGAACAAGAGGCGCCACCGCCAAAGAATTCATAAAAGGAAGCCATTAGGCTGACGCGCTGGTAATTCCCTCTGAAATTGCAGCCATTTCCAGGACGACCTTCCTATTCTCGGCGACGCGAGAACAATCGCGCTCTCTGGTATTCCTGCAATAATACGAGGAGCGCACAGCGCCGTCGATGCAAATTTTTCATAGGATTTGTTATGATATGCAATATAGAACGTTTGAGTATAAGAAATAAAAATGCGAAATATGGCCAGTTATAATGGAGAAAGAAAATGGTAATTAAATAGGCAAACAACAAATACACCAAATCTATGAGGAGCTAATGGGCCCTGTTGCAGCTAGGTCACTAAAACCCATGTGTGAGGGTCGGACAAACTTACGGGTCAACACCAATCCGGCAGCCTCTACGCAGAAGTGTAATCTCGGGAAGGACTCTGGCCTGCGGGCCAGTTTACCCTATGAATCACCCTTCGGGCGCTCTTGGGAGGTTTGCGCACCTTGCGGCAGCAGCCAATCGATTGTGCATTCCCACTGATAGCCGCGGGAGTCTGGAAACGTCTTTGTTTACCATAGTTGGGGGGGGGGGTAGTTGTTAACTTTACGGTAACTGCTCTTGAAACGACCAATCGGCTACCCGATTCCGGATGAAAGCCGGATAAGGATGTCGTGGTCCGCGATAGATTTGATAGATACCGAATCACCGCTACGTAATGCTAATTAATAATAATGTCTTTATCGTGAACTGATAGTAGGCCGTACAAAATCGATAGGTACTATTTTATTTTCTATACAGTTTACCTATAAGATGTACAATATTTATTGTACTATAATTGAATATATTTTCACTTCGCAAGTTGAAGGAAAACAAAGGACCGCGCAAGCGACCCCGAACCTGTAACCAGACGGGAGACCGGGGTAATCTGGTTGCAACTGGAAGTAAGGGCGCGTGTGTTGGCCCGCTGGGTGATTAATTTGGTTATCCCGCGGTAAGGCGTTGGCTTCTTACGGGCGAACGGCGTAACTATACAGTGGACTGTTTTCGTCCCAAGTCATCCTCACAACTCACGGGAGACGGAACGATCTAATATCGTTAAAACTTTCTGAGGTGACGGATTCCCGTTGTAGTTGACAGCTCCAGTTGTATTATACTATGGTTAATTTATTATAATTATATTATTATTTGTTTTTGTAATATTCTGGACTATAATTATTTGATAAAATATCGTTATTACTTGACGCTTTTATTTATTGGTTAAAATTGTAGTTTCAGTGTTATATTCAAGTTATATTTATGTTCACCTAACTTTGCAATTGATTAAAAAATTAATTTGTTATATTATATATTATTTAATTATTTGATTATGTTTATGACTATCTGATGACTATGGCGATTATGATGATTTGAATTGCTTTTAATTATTATAACTGACTATATTTAATTCTTTGCTGATTAATTAATTAAAAACTAATGCGTAAATTATATATAATAATTAATTATTATTATTCGATTTTGATTATGATTATTGTATATGATTATTTTATAATTATCATGACTTTGTGCATATTACCTAGGTATTTCTTGTTTTTTTAAACAATTTAACTTATTTGTGATTTGTTTATACCTCTTATATATAAATGTGTGTAAATCTTTGTTTCTAAAATAACCGTCTAAGCACAAGCTTTGCTTAGTTGGGCGACATCAATCAGAAAACATAATCTAATATTTAAGTTTAATTTCTTGCTGTGGAATAAATAATTTACTTTAATGTTTCATTTGATGTTTTAATAGTAAATTGAAATTTATTTGTAAATTGTTTAAATAAATAAAATAAAAGTCTATTGTGACATTATTAGGTAAACTAATATCCAAAAATGATTGCTTTCTGCATTATAACTAGGTATTGTCTTTTTGTTTAAAATGCTTACAGCTATTGTCATATCAAATAATCACCTGATAAATCCGGAAAACCAGTAAATTAAAACGCAATGTTTTTCTATCTCTACTTCTCTTGAGCATAAAATTTGTATCTGGTAAATCATTAAATTACTCTAATTACAATTCTTATTTCATTTAAATTTGTTTTTTTTCTACATATATATATATATATATATATATATATATATATATATATATATATATATATATATATATATATATATATATATATATATATATATATATATATATATATATATATATATATATATATATATATATATATATATATATATATATATATATATATATATATATATATATATATATATATATATATATATATATATATATATATATATATATAAATATATATATATATGTATATATATATATATATTATATATATATATATATGTATATATGTATATATATATATATATATATGTATATATGTATATATATATATTTACTAGTTGAAAAATGGGCCCAACTTAAACCTACTCCTCTTTCCGCAAGTGAGAGGCATTCATCATTCTCGTTAACACCTAAAGCATTCCCGAATCCGATCAAGGGAATCCTTCGTCACGATGTAAGTGGCTTTTATAATTATTTACTTTATAATCATCTTATTGATCAATTCTAAAAAGAATATATACACAAAACTATCAAATATTTCAAAATATTGAATTTTTACATATTTTATGTTTCGTTCATTGTAAATAATCCATTTAGGTTAAAGGTAATCTTTCCAACTAATAGGAAAGAGCTGACTGCTTCCTTTCATTGATATGAGGGCATGTCACGCTTTTAGTTTTAAGTTTT
This sequence comes from Micropterix aruncella, assembly GCA_944548615.1. Lineage (NCBI taxonomy): Eukaryota > Metazoa > Arthropoda > Insecta > Lepidoptera > Micropterigidae > Micropterix > Micropterix aruncella. The sequence goes on along the minus strand of OX155971.1, from coordinate 11,079,067 downwards.
CAGCTGAATATTGATCGCAGCTTCTTTATATCGCACCTTTAGAAAATAAAAAAACGAAATTCGAAATTTTAAATTCTTCCATCTGTCAAGTAGCTCGTCTTGTCTTGTTATTTCCCCTGAAATAATAGGAAATTGAGTGAGTTTACGTATAAAGAAGGATTGTAGCTTAATTTTTGAGATAATTGGATGAAGGGTGAGCGTTTACTAGTTGAAAAATGGGCCCAACTTAAACCTACTCCTCTTTCCGCAAGTGAGAGGCATTCATCATTCTCGTTAACACCTAAAGCATTCCCGAATCCGATCAAGGGAATCCTTCGTCACGATGTAAGTGGCTTTTATAATTATTTACTTTATAATCATCTTATTGATCAATTCTAAAAAGAATATATACACAAAACTATCAAATATTTCAAAATATTGAATTTTTACATATTTTATGTTTCGTTCATTGTAAATAATCCATTTAGGTTAAAGGTAATCTTTCCAACTAATAGGAAAGAGCTGACTGCTTCCTTTCATTGATATGAGGGCATGTCACGCTTTTAGTTTTAAGTTTTCAGCTGAATATTGATCGCAGCTTCTTTATATCGCACCTTTAGAAAATAAAAAAACGAAATTCGAAATTTTAAATTCTTCCATCTGTCAAGTAGCTCGTCTTGTCTTGTTATTTCCCCTGAAATAATAGGAAATTGAGTGAGTTTACGTATAAAGAAGGATTGTAGCTTAATTTTTGAGATAATTGGATGAAGGGTGAGCGTTTACTAGTTGAAAAATGGGCCCAACTTAAACCTACTCCTCTTTCCGCAAGTGAGAGGCATTCATCATTCTCGTTAACACCTAAAGCATTCCCGAATCCGATCAAGGGAATCCTTCGTCACGATGTAAGTGGCTTTTATAATTATTTACTTTATAATCATCTTATTGATCAATTCTAAAAAGAATATATACACAAAACTATCAAATATTTCAAAATATTGAATTTTTACATATTTTATGTTTCGTTCATTGTAAATAATCCATTTAGGTTAAAGGTAATCTTTCCAACTAATAGGAAAGAGCTGACTGCTTCCTTTCATTGATATGAGGGCATGTCACGCTTTTAGTTTTAAGTTTTCAGCTGAATATTGATCGCAGCTTCTTTATATCGCACCTTTAGAAAATAAAAAAACGAAATTCGAAATTTTAAATTCTTCCATCTGTCAAGTAGCTCGTCTTGTCTTGTTATTTCCCCTGAAATAATAGGAAATTGAGTGAGTTTACGTATAAAGAAGGATTGTAGCTTAATTTTTGAGATAATTGGATGAAGGGTGAGCGTTTACTAGTTGAAAAATGGGCCCAACTTAAACCTACTCCTCTTTCCGCAAGTGAGAGGCATTCATCATTCTCGTTAACACCTAAAGCATTCCCGAATCCGATCAAGGGAATCCTTCGTCACGATGTAAGTGGCTTTTATAATTATTTACTTTATAATCATCTTATTGATCAATTCTAAAAAATATATATATATATATATATATATATATATATATATATATATATATATATATATATATATATATATATATATATATATATATATATATATATATATATATATATATATATATATATATATATATATATATATATATATATATATTTAGCTATATATTAATTTGAAACCTGTTTTTTCCTTTAACTGCCATATTGAAAGAACGGTTAGGTGTAAAAATTTGGTTGAGGTGTCTAAAGAAACTCTCGGTCTCTAGACGTGTCATCAAAAGATAAAAATAAAAAAAGTTATCAAAAGAGGATATATATTTTTTTTACGTTTTTTCCTGTAAACGCCAAATTGAGAGAACGGTTAGGTATAAAAATTGAGTTGAGGTGTCTAAAAAAAGTTCTCGGTCTAAATACTTCATCAAAATAGGAAAATTTAAAAAAAAATAATCAAAAGAGAAAAAAAATATATGGTAGGCACCATCTGCTGGAGGAGAGGGCGGGGGAGGGGAGCGCAAGAGGGGGTAGTTGGGGGGGGGGGTGAGGTGTGAGTTAGGGGGGGTGGGTAAAGGGGGTTGGGGAGATAGAGAAAGGGTGGGTTGGGGAGGTGGAAGTTGGAGAGGGGGTAGGAAGAGGGGGGTTGGGAGAGAGAAAGGGAGAGAGTGAGAGAAGGAGGGATGGGCGAAGGTTGGGAGAAGTTGGGGGTAGAGGGTTTGGCGCGCGAGGGGGATTGTCTACTTGCCGGAAAAGTCTTGGGGTGACACTACTAATTTTTTTCCCCGTCATCTAGCGTATATTTGCTAAAGTAAGCTAAATTGAAATTTTTGTTTAGTTTCTGTCACACGTCATATCACGTACGCGTCGCTCTTCGATTGCTGCTGTCCGTTTTCTCCGAGACCTTGGTGACATTCCTGATCGTAGATCAAATGAGAAAGGCACCGCTAAGTTGTTTGTTTGCCGGGAAAGTCTAGGGGTGACACTACCGATTTTTTTTTACTCAGCCTAGTTAAAAACAAATTTTAAAGATTTCTTTTATTTCACCGCCATCTAGTGTATAGTTGCTAAACTAAGCTAAATTTGCGCGAAACTTTTTGTGTATTTTCTGTCAAACGTCATATCACATACGCGTCGCTCTTCGGTTGTTGCTGTCCGTTTTCTCCAAGACCTTGGTGACATAGATCAAATGGTGATCTTGGTGACCTTGTGATCAAAAGACCTTGGTGATCGTAGATCAAATGAGAAAGGCACCGCATCGTAATCGAATTAATCTAAAGAAATATTTTTTGTACATAAATAAGAAGTATGTTTCCGTTACTGCTAATAAAGTGACCGTCGATTTCTACTGGTTTCAGCTGGTTAGAATTTGTTCTTGAATTTCATTTGGGTACCATAAAGGCTGTTTAATATAAAAATAAATAATATTTTGACTGAATATGTTATTGTCTCAATTTGATTTCAATAATTATCATTGAGTTTTATTAATTTTTAATTGCACTAATGGGTTTTATTTTAATTTTGATAGTCTTGTACATATTATGTTTTTACAATCTGTAAAGATTTTTGAAAATAAACCTGAAAGTCAACTGATCAATAATTATAATTCTGCATACAGTTTTTTTATCAAATAACATCATCCTTATTCTCTTTTTCAACATCCTGTATCCTATAACACCCCGTTTAAGAATAGCAACACGTATTACAATAATAATATAGATTTCAATAAAGATATCGATGTCATTCGCGCGCTCGCTCATATTAATATAGACGACATCAAAGGCCGTTCTTGAATGGGTGCATTACTTCCAGGTCAGTAGCTGCACATAGAACGTTTTTAGGTTAATGGCTGCTTCCAAGGCGGGAACGTAGTGGAGAGTATAATCAATCGAGTGCCTGCTTTGCAAATTCGCTTTGCGTATGAGTACACTTTCTGCTCTTGATCTTCCGTCACATATGTTTAATTATAAGCTCAAAGTAATCCTGAACGATACCAGTGAAGTAAATAACATTGCTCGTACGTACAGTAGGTACTCGAAAGGACGAAAATTCCCTGCATAACAATACGCGATATGCGAAGCGAATGTGAAATAAACGCAGATCGTCATGACCACAAATAAGAAAAATAATAATATATAGAAAAATATATTTTATGAAATTATCCAATACAAAAAAATATATTTTGGCAAAAACAAAGTTATAAATTTAAAAAAAATAAAGTTTTTTTTGCGAAGCAGATAAGATTTTTGTGTTTTTTATTACCCCACTAGATTGTACATCTGTTCTAGGTTGATAATATTTAATACATTGTGACTTCACTTTTATTCTTTTTCTTTCATCCATTCCGATCGATAATTCATTTTTAAAAATTAATAGATAAATATATACATATATAAATGTATAATAAGTGACTATATAAACAAATAAGAAAATATATAAACAAATAAATAAATGAACCTATGAACAGTATAAATTAACCAATAAGCTAAGTAGGTTGAAAACCTTTCTTGTTACGCACATATATAATTGGAACTCTAATTATGTAGCATTATTTTATTTTTTTTGTTTTAAACATAATCAACTAAATGTATTTGTTGTCAAGTAACAAGTAGGTGCCAATGTGGACTACGTCTGGATCACCATTTCTTTGCTCTGGCAAAAATATTACTATTTATACTTTTGTTATTTTTTTTGCCAAAATCAATTTTATTGTATTGCATAATTTTATAAAATAAAATAAAATAAAAATGCCTCATTCAATGGTTGATTTGTAATGGAAGAATGGAGGCTGAATAAATCCTTAAGATATTTCAAAAATAGCAGCTTATTTATACATAATCTACACACCCTCACATCTCTGACAATATACATTACCTATATTTATACAAGAGTGAATTTAGAATTTAGATTTTACAACGTGATATTTGTATTTGGATATATTTTATATTTTTTTTCGAATACTTTAATATTGAATGATTATTTTGATTTTTTAATCATTGTTTTGATTGTTTTATTTTAATTTTACTATAACAATTACGTAACCATTTTGATCTTAGATTATAAGACCAATATATTAGGAAAAACCTTTTTCATAAAAATAACCGTTTAAATTGTTATCTAGTTAGGAATGACGCAGAATCATTGCTTTTAGGTCATTTTACGTATTTTTTTAAATAAATAAATAATAAATAATAATAAATAGCGATGCCGCATAGAGCTTATCGAAATATTAAGGCGGATTTTCAAACATGTCATAAATTTACTATTCCGAAACCCTTGAGTAAAGTGAACATAATAAAAGGCGACTTACTTTGTAATCTAAAAATGATGATGCTAAGGTAGGGAAAACTCAAAGGCAAAGAAATCTCTGACCTGAAACGGCCACAGAAAAATAAAGTGATTTCAAAAAGGCAACGACAGAGCGATAAATTTAAATTTAAGCGTAGGTACCGGCACGGCGCCGATAAAAATTCTGCAGTATACCAGAGAATCACGTTAGTTAGATAGATATGTATATGTTTTTTTATGTATTAGCGATAGTACGGTAGATATTTATTTACATAGAAATAATATGTATTTTCTAATTTATGGTTATTTATTTATTTACTTAAGGTTACATCACGAGATATACAGGATGAGTATTAATTAACCGGCATCCTTGAAGAGGGTGCATCATTACGAGCAAAGTAAGCAACTTTTAATAAAAAATTGTGGGAGAAACAAAAACGATTATTTTTGTTTTGGTTTTTTTTAATATATTTTTCTGAAATAAAAAAGCATTGAGCACGATGCGCTATCTAGCGGTAGGTAAAATTTCGCTTATATTGTTTATTAGGGATATGTTACCTACCGCAAGATGGCACAGCGCGCTCAAACGCTTGTCAAACCTTTATTTACCAGTAGATTTCTTAAAATTTTCAAATTAAAAATATATTTAAAAAATACATATATAAAAAAAAATATTTGTTTTTTTTCTTTTGTTTAAATCAAAAGTTGCTAATTTGCTCGTACTGATTCACTCCTTTAAAGATGCCGGTTAAATAAAACTCATCTTGTATATTCCTGAATCATTACAATATATTTGTGTTTGCCTTGATCGAAGGCAGGCGCACCAGAAAATAATTTTACTTGCTCACATGTCAAAGAAAAGAAATTACGCACCGATGTAATTAAAAAAATAATGAAACATCATTTAGAAAAATAAATTTAAGATAGGATTAACCTTAAAGAATTAGTTTAAAATAGTCAAAATTGTTTCAAATTAATAATGATCCTAATTTTATGTTCAGAAATATCTTAACCCTTCGAGCAGCGGCATAATTTCATAGCAGACCGCGGCAATATATTGGAATTTCTTGCAATGTCGCCGCGCTCGACAAAAAGTACTATAACTATGGAACTACTATAGCAATCATAATCATAACTGAATAACTGTTCAATGATCGCATTAAAATTTCGTATATTGAATATTGAAATCTCATTTTGTTAAACTATTAGATAATTATGAAGAAATATGAGAAAGTAAAAAAAGTGAAAAAAACTCGGCATTTTTAACTTGTACTTGTCATACGAAAAAATACGCAACCCTATTTAGAAATTGTAAATACTGTCGTGATCTTTATTAGATTGTCTATCAAAGGTAATATTTTGTTTTGCTTATTTACAAACAAAAATAATTAAATATTAACTCATAAAAACCGATAACATTTTTGATGATTTCTCGAAAAAAAATTGATGATGTTTGACAATGGAATTCTACCAGAAATATCCACGAAATGACGCGTGAAATTATTCTAGCGGCTGTCTATGTATCTATGGTAATAATGAGATATTTGGTATGGATTTTAGGATGCGTTCGAATTAGAAAATAATATTATTGTGCGCTCCGAGAGCAAGCCGCCAATATTGGTCATTACGTAGTCAACGGTGTTCTGATGTGCAACCAAATTTGGTCGTTACGTAGGGTTTCGTATTTTTCCGTAAGGCAAGTTTAATTTAGAAATTCCAAGTTTTTTTTCATATTTTCGACTTTTCATATTTATTCCTAAATATCTAATTGTTTTACAAAACGACATTTCAATATTCTATATGCAATATTTCAATGCAATCATTGCACAGTTATTCTTTTTATGATTGCTATAGTAGTTTCATAATTAAAGTACTTTTTGTCGAGCGCGGCGATATTGCAAGAAATTCCAATAAATTGCCGCGGTCTGCCATTAAATTATGCTGCTACTCAAAGGGTTAATCTAGTTTTAGCGCCACTTATGACATCAATATAATTCCTCTAATCTACCCAAAATTTGTGAATGTAAAATAAAGTATTTTTCATGTCCAATTTATTCAAGAAACAAAACATTACTTCTAACTCTGCGTCTAGATACCTTCCGCCAAATGAATGATGCATAGAACCAGCTACGTGACGTACTCTATGCTGCACTATTCACAATGTGCGCCTTGTCTCTTGAGCGTATGTTTTTCCCGTATTCAATATTGAATTTTCAATTTTCCTGCACGGGCGAATGTCGAAGCGTAAGCCACTCTGCATATTATACATCCACATTTATCACCCATTCGTACGGCATTCGATGTTGTTATGCACAGTGGGGCGGTGTGTACTACAACGGGCTAACTCATCACCCCAGGCTGGTATAACGATGTCCGATCGTTCTTTCAGCCGTGGATGGAGCGTAGAAGACTTAGAGACGATACAAATCTACTGTCTAGCTATGTAAACATGTCCGTCAGAGGCCAAAGCCTTTCGGCGAGGCACCGGGAAAGGTACCCAGCGGCCTGCCTCGCCCCCTGACTACCAGTTTTGGAAGGATATCTCCGTCTGGAATTAACCATTAGGATACCTCCAACCTCCGATAGGTTACGGGTTCGAAGTAGCTTGCGAGATCCTCTCCTTGGTGTAGCGGTGATCGGTGTATACCGAATCTATCGCGGACCACGGAAACCTTTGCCTGGTTTTCACCCGAAATCGGGTAGCAGAATGGTCGTTTCAAGAGCGGCTGCCATTAGATAAAGAACCTCCTCCGCTATATAGGAAACAATACTGTTTTCAGACTCCCCCGGCTGTCAGTCTGAATGCACTATCGATTGGCTAACGATATGTATTTGTACTTTTAGTTTTTAAATGCACGTTTAAGCTTTACTTTGATTATTTAACACTTTACTGACTACCTCGTATATTACTATGAACAACTTGGCAAGGTTCGAAATGCTGAGTCTTCAGCAGCGACGTGAAGTGACTGATATGACGTTCTTCCACAATATACTTTCGCATCATATCGACAGCCCACAAATTCTAAGTCATCCAAGGGTATTCAATGTACCCAGACTCCTTACAAATCAAGCAAGGAATTCAACTCTGCATCGAATTATGGAAGCCTACGATGAATCGTTTCAGGAACTAGACATATTCTCAATGAGATAAAACGAGTATATCAAAGCGGTAATAGACCAGACCATAAAAGCTTGAACAGATACATACCTGTGCAGCATCACACATTCTCATATATACACAACTATGACACATACCTACACGTAGATGTTCTCACACACACCCATTAAACACACATCGCAATCACACATATAAACACACTCATGCTACTCTATCATACACACTCACAAATCGAGAGAACATGATTATATAACATAATATATAAATATTATTACACAACATCACGCACATAATCTGTATATTATCAGGAGACTATTTTGGCCGTAATATTATTATTTATTAACTTAAGACCCGAGCGCTGTTTTTCTCTTTTGTTGGAATAAAATAAAATAAATTCTTTTAGTGCGTATCTATTCGGATTATTGATTGTTTCTATTATTAGGCTTCTATTTTGAATATTTAACTTTTCAATGACTATTTCAGTAATTATGTTGAGTACTTTACGTAGGTACTTTATTTTGTAATGAGATTTTATGATGAATAACTTTTATCACTTTTTAAACTATCTAAGATACTATTTTTTCTATATATTAGCTATACTCTTGACAACCTATCCATGTTAAGTAAAGATTAGAGTAGTAATGAGACTTACTACCTAACAGAAATATTTGGACACGTCCAAGAGCGGGTTTAGCTACCAATTGGACCCGACGTAAATGTAAATATAAATGTAGCATTTTCTCTGTAATACCTCTGTTTAAATAAATTTTCATCTATCCCTGGATGGATGATAATGTATTCCGTTCCCATCCACGTCGCATATTGTCGGCTGTCTGTGCTTCGAATTCTTTTGTATGTGTCCCGCCAGTCTGCCATCAAATCCCCCTCCACACCCGCTCTTGTCAAAACAAAACAACTCCGCATCGGGGTCAAGTGGATCGCTTTGTCTCCATCATCCGTATGCTACCCAGCTACATCTGTCCCACTTTCGTGTACTTTGCAAGGGAAATACCGAATTAATATCAGCAGCTTACTGGTTGATGAAGGTTGAAAATATATGAGGGCCTGCGTGAATCAAGTGCCAATTTTAAATACATTAATAATGATAGAAAATTAAAAGTAAAAAAAGATTTTGAAAACAAGCTTTACTTTTTATCAGCGAGTTCAAGTGGCAATCTCCTGGCTCCATCTTAAGATCCTCGTCATCATGTGTGGTGGAAAGTATTGATGACAACAGAACAAACGACCCCAAACTCGATTTCTTAGTACTTTTCATCAGGTAGTTAAAGTGGCAATCTCCCGGATCCATCTTCAGACCCGCGTTATCCTGTGTAATGGATAACACTCAAGACAACAAAACAAATGACCCCAAACACGATTTCTTAGTACTTTCCATCAGGTAGTTACAGTGGCAATCTCCCGGATCCATCTTCAGACCCGCGTTATCGTGTGTAATGGATAACACTCAAGACAACAAAACAAACGACCCCAAACACGATTTCTTAGTACTTTCCATCAGGTAGTTACAGTGGCAATCTCCCGGATCCATCTTCAGACCCGCGTTATCTAGTGTAATGGATAACACTCAAGACAACAAAACAAACGAGCCCAAACGCGACTATCTTAGTACTTTCTATCAATGAGATCCAGTGGCAATCTTCCGGCACCATCTTTAGACCGTCGTCATTATGTTTAATGGAAATTACACACGACAACAAAACATACTAGCCCAAATTCGTCTCTCATACCATTTGCAATCAGGGAGTTCCAGTTCCTATATTCCGGCTCCACTATCACATCAGCTTCTTAGTACCATAATATTGCATTGCCACTGAACTTATATAGGTAAGTATGACAAATTTCAGCTCAATCGGATAAGAAATAAGAAAAAAATATTTTCAAAAACCCGATCTGGGTATAGAAATTACATATAAAAAAAAATGGTATTTCTACAAATAAAATTACATTTCAAATTATAAAAAGGTCTATAAAAAACTAATATTGAAAAAAAAAACATAGAAATTCAAAAATAACAAAGACATAAAAATTAGAAAAATAAAAATAAACAGAAATAATGAAAAACATAGAGTATCAGCAATTCAATAACAAAAATATATGAAAACTAGAAAAATATATGAAAACTAGAAAAATAGAAAGCATCCAAAGAGTTCTACATAGACTACCATTTAATAAGGATCAAACTATCTGTTTCAGCCAGGGGCTTTCTCCAGACTTTCGATGCACTCCAACAAATACAAGGTATAACTATATTGCTCACCTAATTGTTTCGCCTTATTTCTGGAGTACTCCCTGGCTTGGACCGCTCTATCACGTCAATCAGGTCGTCCTTTTCTTCACTTCCCAGGTTGCCACACACCCCTCTCACCAAACTGTTCGTCGCGAAAACAACCGAGAAGAGAAAATGAAGCACACGAAACCCTTCCTCGACAAAACGTCCGTAAAATGCGCCTTTCGTGTAAAAAAACTTATTCCAACAAACCACCGCTGCCGCAAGAGAACCGAGAGCGCTACCCTCGAATAATCCGATTCAACGCGTACGCGAATGACAGCTCACTTCATCGTATATGCAGCTACCGTAAATACGGGTGACAACGATTATCGTTTTCGGATTTCGCTTCTACAGTTAATACAATGCATCACTAGAATGCATCCAAAATCTGGCTCAAACACAAGCCCCAGCTTGAAAGGTTCCCTTTCAACGAGAAACATCACTATAAAATGGGTTATATTTATATTATGTATGTAGTACTTATAGCTAAATATTTATTAATTTAATATGTAATTTAACATGTAGGTATACAGGACATAATAGATAATTTATAAGTAAGAGGTGTTATTATTGCGAGGGCAGTGGGCAAAGCCGTGCCACCGGACGTGTTAGAGTGCCAGACTTGGTCTTTACTAATACGACTCTAGTTCGCCGATCCGAACCAGGATATGTTTCCTGGACCACTCCTAACGGCCAATGCAAGACAGCCGTGTTATTCTGCATTATTAACACCACGGTACCCTTTTTGATAGGTTCGGTATCCGATAACCATTTTTCTCTAGTTTGTAGAGTGTGTAAATATTCTAAACTCCATCTGCGCCAATAAGACTGGACAAGCTTATCTAATAGCAAATATCGAGAAAGTAAGTTTTCACGTTCTTCCGAAATCTGCGCTGATGGCAACGAACCTAAAGGGGTCGTGTGAAGGAAATGAGCGGGAGTTAATGCTATAGGCTCCGCTGGATCTGGACTGAGAGCTCTGCCCAACGGCCGTGAATTTAGTACAGCCTCAATCTGACAAAGAACTGTTAATAATTCCTCGTAAGTCAAGATTTGAGCCCCAATAACTCTGAACAAATGTGTTTTGAAAGCCTTTACCGTTGATTCCCAACTACCCCCGAAGTGAGGCGCATTAGGTGGAATCATTTGCCAACGAATGCGTTGGGCAGATAGCTCACTATCCCACTGATTCTTGTGATCTTTTGATCTCAAAAATGAATAAAGTTCATCTAGATAAGCGCGAGCCCCTACGAAGTTGGTTCCGTTATCTGACATCAGCCTTTCTACTGGTCCTCGTCGAGATAAAAATCTCTTTAGTGCATTTAGAAATGCATCCGTACTCAAATCCGGTACCAACTCTACATGTACGGCCCTTGTGGTGAGGCATATAAATACGCAAATATACGCTTTCTGAGACCTGACACCACGCTTTCGAGTTAAAGTTATACTAAGTGGGCCGCAATAGTCTAGTCCTGTATGGGCAAAAGGCTTGGAAACTTGTAACCTGCATTTCGGTATATCAGCCATAACTGGCGGGATACATGCCTTGGGCCTAACCCGAAAACAGAAGTTGCATAGATGAACGCGAGAACGCACTATGTTACGTCCGGATAAAATCCAAAAACGTTGTCTCAGAATTGAAAGAAGTAAATGTGGACCTGTATGGCAATTTCTACGATGGGTGTCGTCGATGATAAGCTCGACGACATGATCCTTTTTTGGCAATAAAATCGGATGCTTATGGTCAAAAGTCAAGTTTGAATTTTCTAATCTACCTCCTACTCGTAGAACCCCATTCACCATTATAGGCCGCAGCCGCTGCAGAGCACCCGCGCAAGACTTCCCCATCTCAACCGCTACTATGGCTTTTGCAAAATGAACTGCCTGTAAAGAGCGAATAACTGCTGTCTCTGCCTGAGTTAAATCTTCCACCTGAGGCAGACCATATGATTTAAGTTTCCTAGCAAATCTTAGAACATAGACTACTATGCGAAGTAGTTTGTTCCAGGATGATACTCGCTGGGATAACTCATACAGAATCGGCAATGCTGGATTCCGTGTGATTAATGCCACCTCTGGTTTGGCTTCTGGAAGGTCAGTGCTGGTGGGCTGAAATGGCTGAATTGTCCAAGATGTGGGTTCTTGAGCAATCCACGGTGGACCTTTGAACCACAAAGGATGCTCTATCAATTGAGTTGGAGTAAGTCCGCGTGACAGACAATCACTGGGATTCTCTTTTCCAGCAATGTGATAAAAACATTTTGGATCTAGATTATCTTGGATTTGTGCCACTCGATTGGCTACAAATGTCTTCCACCTGTGTGGACTACCGTGTATCCAATGTAGAGTGACCGTAGAGTCTGTAAAGGCAAATATACGATCGATCTTCCACCTCGACTCGTATGTCAACAGAACGGACCTGATTAATTTGGCCAGAAGAAGTGCTCCACAGAGCTCTAAACGCGCCAGTGTGACAGACTTTAAAGGTGCTACCCGCGATTTTGCACAAAGTAGATTAACCACGATACCATTTGCCGACTGTATGTGTAAGTAAATTGCTGCTCCATAGGCTCTTTCGCTAGCATCGGAGAAACCTAATAAGGTAACTACGCCGCCAATTACTACTCCTACATGTCGTGGTATGCTTATCTTAGACAAAAACGGCAGCTCTAGCTGAAATTTAGCCCATTTGTCAATAATTGAGATAGGAGGTTCTTCATCCCAATCAATGCCGGACTTCCACAACTCCTGAATTAGGAGCTTAGTATATAGGATTACCGGCGCTACAAATCCTAAAATATCCCATAGTCTTGCCACTGTGGAGAGTATATTCCTCTTTGTGCATTTCCTTCCGCATGTAGTTACATCGAATGAGAAGACATCTAACCGCGGCTCCCATCGTACCCCCAATATTTTCTGTCCTGACTCGTCATCAAATTTAACCACCTGAGGGTGTAAATGAGTTTCTGGAATTCGTGACAGCAAATCTGAAGAATTGCTAGACCACTTCATAAGATCAAAACCTCCAGATTTAAACATTTCAATAAGCTCTCGAGCAGTCTTGGTAGCAGCGGTTACCGACTTCTCAGACGAAACGATGTCGTCCATGTAAAGATTTCGCTGAGCTACGGTTGCTGCTAAAGGGAAGTTACTGCGTTCATCTTCACAGAGCTGGTTTATCGTACGCAAAGCCAAAAAAGGACTGGCGGACACTCCAAAACAAACTCTTTCGAACTCTAGAGTTTGTAACTTATCATTTGTATCAAAACGATACAACATTCGTAAATATTTACGAAACTGCGAATGTACTTTAATTTGCAAATACATCTGTTTTACATCTGCGCAGTAAGCTATCGAAAACAGCCTAAAATTAAGCAATATCAAAAATATATCACCTTGCAAATTCGGACCACCGTGGAGTATTTGATTCAATGACAATTTTTTGTCCGTTTGAGCACTGGCATCTAATACCATTCTCAGCTTGGTGGTCACTTTATCGTCTCTCAAAACTGCATGGTGAGGAATAACGTAACCCACATCTCCAGGTACCGGATTTACGGGCGCGAGATATCCTAGCTCCAAATATTCCCTGATCACCTTATCATAAGCTTCCCGCAGCTGCGGACAAGCTTTAAACTTTCTTTCCAGGGAAAAAAAACGTTTCTCCGCTAGTTTTAATGAACTACCTAGTTCTGTTGGATCGGACTTAAACGGTAGTGCTACCGTATACCTACCTGTAGAATCTCTGGTGGTGGTAGACTTGTAAAACTGCTCACACTCTTGTTCCTCACGACTCAGCCTTGCAGCAGTACAAGACGGGATTTCCTCCAATTCCCAGAATTTACGTATTACCTCATCTAACCGTGGGCCCGTGACTGCAAAATATACCGAGGTACATTTTTTTGTTCTGGTCTTGTTATCGGAACTTCACCCATAACAATAAAACCAAGAGTAGTCTGCAGAGCATCAGGCTGACCCGGTGGACCGTAGATACGTCCAGAAAGGATCAATCGCGAGAATAATTGTGCACCAATCAACATTTCTATGTCTCCAGGGCGGTCGAACGAATCATCAGCCAGTGGAATTCCCTTAAGGTAACCTAACATTGATCGGTCTATTTCTGAGGTCGGGAGCTCATGAGTGATGCTACCCACTACTAATGGACGGATTTTATAGGGTCGTCTGCTATCAAAACGAGAGGAAAACTCAAGCTCGGTTTCCCCAGTTACGCGATTGGAGCTACCTCCAAATCCATGAACTGACATTGGAGAACCAAGCGTGTGGGTTTCTAGCGACAATCGTTTACAGCACTGAGTGGTGATAAAATGATTTTGTGATCCGTTATCTACGAGACATCGGATTAAATGAGCCTTACATGACGCATCTAAAATTCTAACACGCGCCGTGGCTAACAAGACAGTAGACGATGACGAATCTCGCACAGAGTCGTGTGCTACCGCACCCTGCAGAGAACACAACGAAACTCCCGCATTATTTACATCTCCTTCTCTGCTGTCACCAACGGAAGACACGTCTGCGTATGTTTCTAATTCTTGTTTAACGCTAGACACAGGCAACGCTGTGCTAGACTGCTGAACGTTCCCAAAATGTAAAAGAGTATGGTGTGTCCTTGAAAGACACGTATTGCAACTGCCCTTGACGTTACATGCGTTTGGCTTATGGCTAAAACTCAAACATAGCACGCAACCCTCACTCTGCTTTACTATATTGTAACGCTCTTTGGTGGATAGATCCAAAAACTCCGCACAGCGAGAGAAGTGGTCGTGATCAGACCTTTTGCACAACGGACAGTCTTTACTCGAAGTGACTAAAGCCCGTGTAGCTCTCCCAGATGATAGTTTGCTATTAATAGGTATCGGCATCTTACCAAACGACGTAGATGCATTTTTACCACTACCACTAGATGTGTAAATACTGGTCCGCTCTAGAATTTTGGCTTGTTCTCCAACAAACTTTGTGAAACTTCGGTATGATGGCATTTTTTCATCTCGAACCGAATTCTCGAATAAGCGAGCAGTTTCGTTATCTACTCTTTTAAGAGCTAGGTATAAGAATACAAAGTCCAGTTTATCGGGAATTTCCAATTTTTCGAATGCGGAAACTGACACAGAAAATTTCGCCACAAATGAGTTTAGGCCGTCTACTGATGGAACCAACATTTTTTTAAAATTAAACATTTCTTCTAGATATGTCGTACCCAGAGAACGTACATCTTGGTATTTACTAACAAGTGTGTCGTACATAAGCTCGTAGTTGTCGCTCGTAGGTGAAATGCCCGCAATCGTCTCTAATGCTTTATCCTTTAGTTGACCGCACAGGTAATATATCTTATCGCCGCTGTCAAGTTGTGGGTTCCGATGGATCATGTTATTGAAACACTCGAAGAACATAGGCCATGACTTTGTATTACCATCGAATTTTGGTAACTCTACGGGCGGTAGCTTCATTCTGTGAGCTGCTTTATTTGAAAATCCGTTTGAATTTAAATTACTAGGTCTTGAAAGAGCGTTGACTTTGCTTTGGACTGCGATAAATAGATTCTCAAATGCTTCTAAATCTGTCGTGTTGGGTTCTGACTCCTCGGATAACTCCATTTTAATAAGGCATAATTCGTCAAACTCACTGTTATACTCCATCCTCAAGACAGATAAATTTGAGGTCAACTCCAAAAAATTTTCAACTTCCTTGTAGTTTTCTAAACTCATTTCGTAAGCATAGTCATGCAAACTCTTGATACGATTGTAATAAGAATTTAATTTTGCCTGCAATAACTTTATTTTTAAAAACTTTCTATTTTCTTCCGCCTTTGACATTTTTGTATCAATTCACTCCTAATAATAATGGATACGACACCTACCTAATTAATTAATTAATTAATTAAATTAATAACTAGAGGCACTTTACCAATACCGATTGTACCACCTTATATTTATCCCAAATTAATTGCAATGCTCAATTGCTTCACGCATACACACGTCTAACAACTATTTTAATTCACTATAATTATTTTTATTTTAATCTTTCAGGAATAATGCAAATTCACAACTTCGCTCATAAAAACAAATAACTTTATTTCTGCCTATAATTGTAAATCAATTCATGAAAGGCTCTATAATACAAATTATAGAAAGTGGCTTTTTTGGTTTTTATTTTATGATAACGAAGGAACGAATGAATATTAAATTAAATGTATGAATATCCAGTAGGTAAGGATTACGAATGTATTTTGCGTACCTACTTGAGATATGAAAGTTTTCAAATAAATGTGAATTTGATGAGATTAATAATTTACAAAATAAATAAGCTACCTATTATAACGGGATACCTCGTCGAGGAGTTATTAATCTATAATGTCCTGTATCTCACAAATTAAAACAAGTTTTTTATGTAACAAGTTTAAAGTAAGTTAGTAATGTAATATATATATATATATATATATATATATATATATATATATATATATATATATATATATATATATATATATATATATATATATATATATATATATATATATATATATATATATATATATATATATATATATATATATATTTTATTTTATTTATATTTTTCAATGGACTGTATGTACTCAAGATGTATAGAAAACTAGAAAACTTTTCTATATATATATAGAAAACTAGAAACAGATAATCCGGCTCGAAGGACCAAATGTTTCAGCCAGGGGCTTTCTCCAGACTTTCGATGCACTCCAACAAATACAAGGTATAACTATATTGCTCACCTAATTGTTTCGCCTTATTTCTGGAGTACTCCCTGGCTTGGACCGCTCTATCACGTCAATCAGGTCGTCCTTTTCTTCACTTCCCAGGTTGCCACACACCCCTCTCACCAAACTGTTCGTCGCGAAAACAACCGAGAAGAGAAAATGAAGCACACGAAACCCTTCCTCGACAAAACGTCCGTAAAATGCGTCTTTCGTGTAAAAAAACTTATTCCAACAAACCACCGCTGCCGCAAGAGAACCGAGAGCGCTACCCTCGAATAATCCGATTCAACGCGTACGCGAATGACAGCTCACTTCATCGTATATGCAGCTACCGTAAATACGGGTGACAACGATTATCGTTTTCGGATTTCGCTTCTACAGTTAATACAATGCATCACTAGAATGCATCCAAAATCTGGCTCAAACACTATCAATCAACAATCAAGAAATAGAAAAATGCCTCGACTCTTCAAAGAACAAAAAATCAACTGGTCTCGATGATATACCTGTTAGCGCAATTAAAATCCATAAACGTGTACTGGCACCTTGTCTAACATATTTTTACAATTTAAGCTTTTCAGAGGGAATATTTCCAGATTGTCATAAAGTAGCCAAGATTACACCGATATATAAAAAAGGGCGATCCCACGAGCGTAGAAAATTATCGACCCGTAGCCCTACTGAGCAATTTCTCAAAATTTTTGGAGAAGGTCACCGAAAAACGACTAAATGGTTTGCTTGAAAAAATTGTGGTCATTTCAGACAGTCAATATGGATTCCGGACAAAAATTAAATCTACACAGGATGCCGCGCTGTATGCATGTTTCATGATTGAGAATAGTCGAAACAAGAAGATACTTTTAGCAGGACTGTTCTGCGATCTAAGCAAAGCATTCGACTGTATAAATATCAATACCCTGGTAGACAAGCTAAACCATTATGGAATTAGAGGAGTGGCCAATTCACTCATTAAATCGTACCCACAAAACAGGCAGCAAGTGGTGGAGATTAAAATAATTAATGGAATTGAGGAAAAGGCTGAGTAATCGAAGTGTGAAATACCAACTGAGACAACTTGAAAACTTAATCGGATTTTAAAAAATCTATAACATTTACTAAATACACCCCCCCCCCCTCCTCCCTCGTCTCCTCTATCATTGAGTGGACATATTAATTTCTATGTAATTTTCATAATTATATTTATTATTGTAGCTGTACTCATTTATTATAACCACCACTTTACTAAAATCACACTTATTATATTGTATATTAATTTGCTTACAATAGCATTTAGTCACTATAACCCCGATAGTATGGTCGTAAGTTATTGCCAGTTAGCAACAGGCCCACCATGTGTTCTATTATGTGTGCAATAATAAAAATCAACTATTTATTGAAATTTTAATAAAATTAACAGAGGAACTAATTATTGAAATTATAAAAAAAAACAAAATCTTCATAATCGAAAACAAGTTATAATGAAAAAAATCATAAACAAGTAAAAAAACAAAAATAAGAAACAAGTAAATAAGTAATCATTAAAAAAAATCTACATTTTTTAAATTTTAATAACGTATTCTTGTATCGGTCCATAATTTTAGTGGTTTTGTTAGAACACGCAATGACGTTAGTAGTCATGTTATGCGGGATCTTGTCCAGTAGATTAAATATATCAGGTCAGGTCAGGTAGATAAAATATACCAGGTCAATAACTACCCCCGCTGCTTAGGAAACATATCAGACTGTTTTCAGACCACCCTCCCCCAGTTATTCGCCGTAGTGCACAGTCGATTGGCTACCACCGCGCCGTACGATGCGCAAACAGCCCAGCAGCGCCTGAAGCCTTCCCTCAGAGGATCCGATCCACCTAACCTCGACACAGACATTACAGGGGAAACAGAGCCCTTTCCAGGTTCAGGGCTACTAGATGGGAGTTAAACTGTGAGCGGTGAGCTGACCTAGGATAAAGAGGAGGTTATAATGGCTCAAGCTGTAAGGAACCGCCAGATACCCATTTTATGTGACAGTGTGTGTGTGTTTATGTGTGTGTGTGTGTGTGTGTGTTGCGATCGCAGCGCGATTGAGAACGTTATTATAAGTATAGGTGATAAGATTCGAGTAAGAAAGCTGTCGAAAGCTGCCACGCTGCTGTTGATACGAAATTTACAACATAGCCCTTCTAGTAGGGGAACGCGGCGACTTTTGGATTACCCCAAACTGCTCATTTAAACAGCAAAGCAACGTATAATTTACGATTCACATTATATTCACGATCTCCGGTCCCTTTCCTAAAGCGACTGTCAACCTAATTTCCCTGTTATTTGACACCGCGCTTTTGCCGGAATATAAATTCACCGAAGAAAAATTACACCCTCGGATTTTCGACATTCTACAGGGGTAGGTAAACGTTTTCGTTGGCCGCACAGAATTTCATAAAAGAGCAACAAAAAATCCGTGAAAAAATTTTGCGTCTTTTCTTTCATTATAAAATAAGTCATGCATTTATTTAATTACCTAATATTAACTTAACGCATTTACAAAGCATATGTCTTTTACTAATATTCAAGTCAATTTATATATATATATATATTAACTTTTATTTATATCTATTAATAAAAGAAATATGTTAACTAGGTTGATATGAGCATTAGAAAATGTGTACTGATTCCACACGACTGTGCCAGGACTTGCTTCAATGCAGCGAGGTCTCTAATTTTTATGGACTTATATTCGGAAAGTAAAAAAGAAAATGTATAATACCATAACCGTTACTAATAAGCTGTAACTAATAATAACTAACCAATAATCACAATAGGAAGTAATCAGAGGAAGTAATCTACGGAAAATAGATAATCGTGTGAAAAAATAGAAAATAGATAATATGGTTAACCCCTCACGTTGCGAGGTAAAAACTCACCGCGCCCAAAAACATCACTTTTGCGCGCGACATATTCGCGCAAAAAATCGACGCGAGTCAACGGCCTTGAGAAAAACGATCATAACTTATAAACCACTAATCGGATTAAAAAAAGATTAATAAAAAAATGATCGCATTGAAATTTGACATATAAAACATTATAACCTTATCTCGTAAAACAATTAAGATAATAATGAATAAATATTACAAAATTGGCAAACTGAAAAAACTCGCCTATAAAATCATTTCGATTTTTTTGTAAATACAGTTTTTGTAAATATCAAAAATTGTAAATACAGTTATGTTCTTTATTAAATGCTTTACCAAAGCGATATTTTTTTTTTACTTATTTGCATACAAAAATACGGAAAAAATATTTATTTATTCAGCCAAGAAAAATTGTATGTATTCTCGTAAAAAAAAATTTTTTTAATTTTTAATTTGTGACTACTTATGGTATTTTTTTATATGAAATTCTTTCAAAATAACTTTATTACTACATCACTTCTTCTTAGAAATCACACCAGAACTTTGAGCTTTGTCTGATATTATAGAAAAATCTAAAGTTTTGAGAGTTTCCGACTTCCGAACCTAATAATAAACTTTGAATGCCCATAATATAAAATTCGTTAGATTTTTTCAATTATATTGTCTTATCATAGACTTATTATATGTCTAATAACTAATTACTATACTCCAAAGAGTCACATTTCATCGAAAAACTATGGAAAATCACACTTTTTTCTCTCATAGTAATTATTAAAACAAGTTTCATTTTCGCGAGCCATATTAGAAAACAACATATAATGTTCAAAATACGCCTAATTATGTGATAACTTAGGATGTAAATGAAGCAATACCTATTTTATTAGTAAATTAAAGCGACATTACGTCATGTTTCGCGATATAACGGGATATTTCACAAACATTACAAAATAAAAACGGCCATCTTTCGCGAGCCGTTACGTTTTGCCAAAGTGTTTTCTTCGAAAATTCGTGAAAAACAGCAAATGGGCTGTGTAAATTGTTTAATCCTAAGGCCTAAACTACTTAAAAATGGAAATTACTTACTTTTATCCGGTATGCACTGCACTTATATACACAAAACAATTCACAACACAACACGTCGCGGAATTATACGCCGCCGCGAATGGGCAGTTCGCGACTGTCGTCAGAAATGAGGTCATCGATTTTGTAAGGGATGTAGTAATTCATATTTCTAACATCGCATGCGGCAATCGAGCAATTTCATAGTGTTGCATATTTGGCTATATTATGGCATCATTCGATAGAATATACAATCGCATTTCGAAATTTAAACGACATTTTCGTAAGAGCCGAGCGCTATATCCAGTAGTGGACGTTTCGGAATTTCGGCGGCCGCCATTCATGTCCCCAAATGGATGTTACGTGCTCAGCGGGTTAATATGTTAAGAAATAGTAGCCATAAATTAGTAATATTATAATTCATTTAAATGAGCACTCTCGTGGAGAGAAGTATAGCTAAATTAAATTGAAACAGAACAAATAATATAATATAATATTTCTCTACTCGACTTATTCTTCCTTTTGAAACGTCACATGATTATATAGACAAATATATATCTTAATTCCCCCCCCCCCTACATATATTTTGCTTCTTCTCTTCTTCTTACTAGACCCTTTCTCATTTACTTGGGATCGGCCTTCCTTGTCCTTCTCCTCCACTGAGCACTATCTTCTGCTGTTTCGGCGTCCAGTTCAGCTTCTCTCAGGTCTTCAACCGTCGTCAACCGGGTGTCGGATGGTCTTCCAAGAGCACGTTTCGTCGTTTACATGTCTAGGGCAAGCTCCACCATGTGATCATCGGGGCGTCACTGGACGTGACCGTACCAACGTAAGCGTCTTTCTGTGACTTTATCAATTATACGGAGCGACTTTAAAACTTCCTCTTATGTATTCATTTCGAATTTTGTCTAATAGTGTTGTTGTGTGTAGTTTATTAAGATGTTGTTTGTTAGTCGGCCAACATTCTGATTCATACAATACAGCAGGTCTAATGGATGTCTTATACATTTGCCCTTTGATCTTAAGGTCGCACATAATGCCTGTTAGTTTTCTCCACTTCATCCATCCTGTTGTAGATCTATAAGTAACATCGTTGGCAATTTTTCTATCATTGCTTAGTATTGAGCACAACTCTTTAAATTGCGTCACCGTTGGTAAAGGCGTAATTTCTAAGGAGATCTTGATGTTATTAGGGTTAGTGATGTTATCAAAATGCACCATATATGTTCTGTCTTCTTTCTACTAATCTTAAGGCCATTTGTTTCAAGTGCCTCAGTCCAGGAGTTGAAGGTTTATTGTAGCTCGTCTACATTGTCCGAGGCCAAAACAACATCATCCGCGTAGAGTATGTTCCAAGGCAGTGACTTTTGACAGTGTTTTGTGAGGTGGCCCATGGGGGTATTAAATAGCTAAGGGCTCAGCGTGAACCCTTGATACACCTCGCCTTGAATCTCAAACACCTCGCCTCTACCTGCAGAACTAAGGACTTGAGTAGTGACGGATCTGTATATGTCTTGATTAAGGTTAATAATGTATTCAGGTACTAGTTGCTGTCTCAGTGCTTGCCAGATGATGTCTCACTTGGAGGTCTGTATTGTTGGATTTTTCCTTTTCTAGAATTATGCAAACTGTTTGAATAGCGTCTGATGTGCGTTTCTCAGCTACGAAGCCACGTTGATTTTGTGCAAGGATTACAAGCTGTTTCAATCTATTGTCTATGACACGTTCCCAAATTGTAAGTGTGTGTGATATTCATTTTATAGTTACTGCAATCTCTGGCATCTCCTTTTCCCTTGTAGAATGGTATCAGGAAGCTGTTGCGCCATGAGTTTGGCAAGGGGAACCCTGTACTAATTTATTAAACAATGTGTATAGCCAGAGTACTCCCTGGTTTCCTAGATGTTTCCAGACTTCCGATGGTATTTCAGTTTCGACGAAAACCCAAAACGAAACTGTCATTCATTTCAAGCCCAGAGAAAAAATGTATTCATACACGTATGAAGTTAGTTCTACAACCAGGTGGATTTATTGCTTAACGTGTCGTTTCTAGATGCCAGGCTTGTTTAGCCGATATGAGAAGAATAATTATTACATTATTTTATTAAAACAAAAAATATATTACCATATTTTTCGTTGTTCTGTCATATGTTTTGTCATGTCTTAGTTTTTACCTACTTAAGTTTCTACATAGAGGGAGGTCCCCTAATGCTGGACGGCACCTAGCGTCGAAAACTAATACACGACCGATACAAAGATGGGTGAAAAGGGTGCGAGGAAGCGTATGCTTTTCCTTTTCCTGCGTCTTTGTATCGATCGTGCTGCGATTTGTCGAGATGCTATTAGTGTCCGACGATAGGTGCCGTCCGGCGTCAGGGAACTTCCCCCTACTTAAGTTCTAGTACAATAGCATACAAAAATGGAGGTCTATTTCGCCAAACTAATAGAAAACATTAATTAATGAATATTCAATACAAACCATAATGTCAAAGAATTAAAGACGTCTTTTAACTTTAAAGCAACACTTACTAGAACGATTATAACTTTTAATTATTATAGAAGCCTTGAAAAAATAATTAAAGAGGGTAGCCCAATTTTCAAGTCTCTTCCGATGTGAAACCATAATCGTTAAAATTAAATGTAAGCCAAAAATAACAACTTCTCAATATTAATTTGCCCCTCAGGCAAATTAATACGTCTATTGGCAATAATTTGATAACAGCAATAAATAATTGGTCGCTCGCGACTCTGAAAAGCATACGACCATTATTTTAAGGAACCTATTTTAAAGCAGAAATATGGATTTTTTAATCAATATACATATTATACTGCACACCGTGTATCCGTTTTTTAAAAAACAAAAACTAAAACAGTAGAATCTTGTAAAACACACAATTTAAAATGTTAAATGTTACTGCTACCCCAAGATTCTCCCGGCAAGTAACCAAACCCGAATTCATCCGAATATTAATTTCATAAATAACATCTATGAGCGCCCTCTCTCGTCCATGCGGGCAAACACGGTTGGTAATACACGCAGCCATCTTGGTCGGCGTGGTTTTTTTCTCAGCTAAAAGCAGGGTTGGGCCAAGCTCTAACAGATGGCGTTAATATTTAATTGAAAGGTATGTCGTAATTTAAATATTATTAGTGTAGCTTATTAATAAGATATTCCAGACAAAATTTCAGAATTGGTTTCGGCCCAACAAGACGTCTGCGTACCGAATTTCAAGTATTTAAGTCCAATATTCGGAGATTTAAACATTACTAGTAGGTACGTCTCCTGGTGGACCGATTTTACCATAATCTTTTCAACTCTTGCCATGACCAAATGATGCCTGCATACCAAATTTCAGCTCAAATCGGATTAAGCGCTTGGGCGCTGTCATGGGGGGATATACGCACACAGACACATAGACTCACAGACAGATTTCGTAAACTTCTAGAAATGGTCTTAATTGCCTCAGGGAGCTTCCCTGAGGCCAAAATAAATATTTCCGTCTTTATCTCGAAAAAAGATATTGCGCAATTATTATAAAACTTTCCCTCCTCGTCGATTGAGAGGCCGGGAGAGTAAAAACGTTTTATTTGCTTTTCGACTCTTTAAAAAAAAAATTGGGTAATGGGAGATTTTTGATTACAGTAGATGACAAACTAAGGTGGAAAGTTTTCAGGACTATTGTGATTCAGGGCTTTGTTACCAAAAAAAAGTACTAAATATCCGAAATTTGAATAAAAATATAGTTCTTCCTCGAAAACTAAGACCGATACTGAAAAAAGTTTTATATGATTTTTACACATTTATTTGCTTAGTAGGTACAAATATATTTTAAGTGTTGTTCGAGTCCGTAAGAAGCAGTAATTGACAAAACCCGCACAGGATCTCATATTCGAAAATTGTTTTCCATGATTGCACACATGAAAATATCCTAAGACAAATAGAGCTGTGCCCGTAAGAGGTCAACGCCTTATCCGCGAGATAACCATGTATGTTTCCCAGCGGGCTTACACTCACGCCCTTACTTTCAATTGCGACCAGATTACTCCGGTCTCTCGATTGGTTACGAGTTTGAGGTCGCTTGCGCGGTCCTCTCCATTACGAAGCGGTGAAACGGTGTAAACCGAATCTATCGCCGACCACGGCATCTTTTGCCCGGATGTTCACCCGGGACCGGGTAGCCGATTGGTCGTTTCAAGAGCAGTCGCCGTAAGGTCCGCAAGCACCCCCGCTCTATAGGAAATAGTACTGCTTCCAGACTCCCCCGACTGTTAGTCAGAGTGCACAGTCGATTGGAATAAGCCTCATGGTGCGCAGACCGTCCAGGAGCGCCAGAAGGTTGACTCCTAGGGGAAACTAGCCCTAAGGCCAGAGTCCTGTCCGGGCTCGCGCTTCATGCGTGGAGGCCGTCGGATGGGTGTTGACCCGTGCTTGTGACCAACCCTGAACAAATGGGTCTTCGTAGCCAACTCAGCAAGGACCCATTAGCTCCCATTAGCAGCAAGGGCCTAAGACAAAAAGTTAAATGAAAACTCGAACCAAAGTTATTTGTTCAAAGTGGCCAGTGTGAAAAAACGGCATTTACGAGTACTTAGTTATGGACCAAGCAAAAACACCTTTACGGTCACAGAATTTATTAAAAGAGACAGCACTATAAGAAGGAGACAGTATACATCCACGATACACATACAGTTTGCATTTTCCGGGTTGTCTATAGATTTGTGCCATATTCGCTGTTTACAACATGACGCGGCGCCATGCGTCTAGTCTGCTAGGCGCCTTGGAATGACAAAGACAGAAATATGAGCGAAAACCACGTTTGCGTTTTAATTTATAGTTATTAGAGTAAAGTATTTATAATAATATTAATAATAAAAATAACGCTTTATTCGTAAGAAAGGCGAGATTATTGTATGTTAGCAATATTTTAGAGCTAACCTATAACCTATATTGTAGGAACATTGTAGGTATATATGCTATATTGCATGAGAATTGTATATGTGCTGAACATATATCATTGTATGTATGCTAACCTATAACCTATATTGTATGAACATTGTTTGCCTCATTGTTTACCTATATTGTATAAACATTGTCGCCTCTACTTTTTTCTCTATTCATCAACCCAATAGCTAAGGGCCTGACTACCAATTATCAGCTACAGGTCTCTATGCTGATGACCTGTAGCTGTACACTAATGCCACGCCCCAGGAGGTTAGTTTGGCTACCTCTATTATGAATATAAATCTAGACCATATTTCACGCTGGGCTAAAGAAAATGGTATCATAACTATTCCGTCTAATAACTAAAAGTCCCAATCTATTGTAATTGGCAGAAAGAGACTGTTAACATCATTTAACATTGCATCTGCCCCGGGAGCTAAGGGGCCCTTACTGAGTTGGCCACGAAGACCCATTCTGTTCAGGGTTGGTCACACTCACGGGTCAACACCCATCCGACGGCCTCCATGCATGAAGTGCGAGCCCGAGTAGGACTCTGGCCTTAGGGCTAGTTTTCCCTATGAATCAATCTTTTGGCGCTCCTGGACGGTCTGCGCACCTTGCGGCGTAAGCCAATCGATTGTGCACTCTGATTAATAGTCGGGGGAGACTGGAAGCAGTACCGTTTCACCGCTTTGTTAGGTAGAGGACCGCGCAAGTGACCTCGAACTCGTAACCAATCGAGAGAGGGGAGTAATCTGGTCGCAATTGGAAGTAAGGGCGTAAGTGTAAGTTCGCTGGGTAACACAACAGGCTATCTCGCGGTTACGGCGTTGGCCTCTTACGGGCATGTGGCGGAGCTTGACGGTGGACTGTTTTGTCCAAGTCTTTTGCGCTCACTTCACGGGAGATAGAACGACTAATCGTTAAAACTTCCTGAGGTGACGGGTTCACCCGTTGTAGTTGACAAATATGATCCATCTATCTATCTATCTCTATCTATCTATGTTTGCGAGTAGATACTAACTTAACCTATATAAATAGCTTGAATGATGCAAAAAAAAGGAAGTAAAAATATATACATATTTGTGGGTACATAATCATGTGCCACATCAAAATAAACTAACATCTATAAGGGCGCAAAGGTTTTAAACGGAGGAGATTGGGAAGGGAAAGGGAATGTATATAGAAGATTTTTAATTAATCGGTTGTTTCGAAAAGGGTATTTGGGGCACTTATATGTAAATTAATTTTTTGGCAGAGATCGATTATTTACACCTTAATGCATGTTCAAATGGAAAATAGCAGCGGTACCTAGTTTAGTTTCAAAGATATACGAGGGTCGATTTGGTACTTGTGTTTATTTATGCCTGCTAACGAACTCCTTAATTTGTTAATTACGTTTTGGCAACTTTTTTAAAAAAGAAATATACAGGTGTATCATCTAGATTTCCGCTTATTTTCCAAAGGCTTGTCGTACGCTGAAGGTCTGCAACGCTATGGTTTAGAGACATTAGAGGACCTGAGAGTACTTAGTATCAGATATGTCGTTTCTACATAAAATTGTTCATACTGAGTTGGACAATCCATACCTCCTGAGTATACGAGCGCCTTCCCGACTCGCGCGCGCTCACTTAACTTTTTACGTACCAAGGTTCAACACTAACTATCGATCCAATTCGTTATTGCCGCGCGTTATGCATGCATACAATGTATGCTTTAACGATATTGACATATTTAACCATCAAAATAGTCGATCCTTTGTTAAGGAGGTACGTGAAAAGCTGATTATCCGATCGGGTTGAATTAGCATGCACTTACAAGCACTCACAAGCACATTCGCACTACATACACACACCCACACACACAACCATACTTACACGCACACACACATACAAACACACACACACGCACACATATACGCTCTCCATCACACAAACACACACCAACACCTATACACTCGCACATAGCAATTTTAAATGTTAGTTTTAAATAATTTTTGGTTTTCTTTGTATTGTATTGTTATTTTATATGTTATTTTTTGTTGTTCGAGACTTGATATCCTCTTCTGATACCTCACGTTCCATTAGACGTCAGAAGTCAGTTTTGCTATCATATGGAGATAGCTTGGTCATTTTGAAAAGGGCACATTTCCCATATATTAAATAGTTATTTACTAATTAATTGAACAATATAAAAAATATACAAAGTACAACCTTAAACAAATTTAACTTCTTTTACTGTTAATTTTTGGATTAATTAATGATTCTGACACTGGAAATGAGATGAACAGCACGAAAATTATGAATATTTCAACAAAATCTACATTTAAAATCAATAACCATAAATAGGCGATGGCAATCGTTATTTTTCATAAGAAATGAGGAGTCGGCAAACAAAACGGTCTAAATCGGTTTTGGACCCAAACATGTTTTTTTTTCTTTAAATCGGTACGCCTTGGGCCGTTCTATCAATTCGTAAAACTATTTACTATCAAAACGATTTAGAAACCTTAGAAAAATGAGGCAGAAATCAGCAATTTCGTTCCAAACGATGTATCGCTATTTGAATTTTTTTGATTATTTGAAATTAAAATTAATTCATTTCAAAATGATCTAAATCTCCTACTTAATCATAGCCTGTTAAAGTGTTTTCTTTCAAATCGATCTAAATATATTTTCTACCTTTTCTTGTTTTTGTTGTGGTATCCCTAATTTACATATGGCAACATTTACATTTGAGCATAGCTTCGGTAAAGTGAGTTACTTTGCAAATTGGTTTGGTGAAAACGGTGAAAGAAAATGTTATCCGGTACGGTTGCGGTACTCAACGCCGGTTCTAAGAAGACATATTCATTATACCCTTGGAGTAAATGGGTATTTTCATGGATGCATCTGTCTCTTTTGCAGGATTTTCGGCGACATCGACCTTAAAGTACTATAACTACGAAACTACTACACCAATCATAAAAAGAACAACTGCACAATGATTGAATTGAAATTTCGAATATAGAATATTGAAATATCATTTTGTAAAACAATTAGATAATTATGAATAAATATGAGAACGTCAAAGAAGTGAAAAAAACGCGGAACCAGATCTGGTCGTATCATACTCAACGGATAATTGTTTCAGAACCAGATTTGGTCGTATCATACTCAACGAATTAAGGTAATTTAATAGATCAAGATTAATAGATGAAGATTTAATAGATGACGTTTTAATCGGTGTAGAAATATAAAAAAGAAAAAAAAATGCCTAAATGTTTTAATTTTAAATTTCCTGTTTTATTACATCAGTAGCAAATAAACGGTATAATGTATGAATAAAGTTGCGATCAAAACAATATAAATAACCCAATTTCAATCAAAACGATCTAAACGAAAATAGTTT
The DNA here is from genome assembly GCA_944548615.1 of Micropterix aruncella. Taxonomy (NCBI): domain Eukaryota; kingdom Metazoa; phylum Arthropoda; class Insecta; order Lepidoptera; family Micropterigidae; genus Micropterix; species Micropterix aruncella. The sequence goes on along the minus strand of OX155971.1, from coordinate 11,049,854 downwards.
TTTTTTTATTATGTCCCATTCTTGCAATGAAAAGGGCCTTGCGAATGCTAGATCGTATACAAATTAGCCAAGGTATCAAATAAAAAAACAAAATATCCAAATAAACAAGTGGAAGTTGCTATTTAGTTTTTGCCTCTCCTGTAAAATTGATTTCAACGCTTTTAGATCGTCTTTTTCGCCGACTCCTCAAATAACAATTTGGTAATTTATTTTCAAGCGGTTTATGAAATAGGAATATTCCTCATTTAAAGGCTAAAACGTTTGACAGTATTGTAGATAAATACGAATTAATCCCTGATTACTTGAGCCATGCTTAGCGGAGTTGGCTGACATTTCTCGTCTATCGAACACGTTTTATACTTACGTATAATTATCACACGGTACTCAGGTAATACTTAGCTATGCATTACTTAGGTACTAAACCGATACTTGACTATAAATTCAGATGTCACTGCTCCTCAGTCAGTTATTGAGAGCCAGCTGCCATATTTGCCCAGAGACATATATTCTACATAGCCCCAAAATTATATAATTCCCTTAGTGAAGACATGAAAAATTATCCTAACATAAAAATATTTAAAGCAAACCTTAATAGATGGCTACTTAACAAGGGATATGTAAAATCTGATCAACTTCTTTGCAACGCACGACAATTTATTTAGTATCACTTATCTATTTTTCTTAATTAAATTTTATTAAATTACAACTATAAATGTATATATTTAGTACATAGCTATATTTTAAAAAAAAATGGTATATTTATGTGTATATACAGGTGGTGGGTCCAAATAATTTATTAAAAAAAAAACACTTCATTTCTTAAAATTGCATAAAAATATGCACATCTAGAGACGGGCCAAATTATCGCCTATTTAGATGTGCTATTGGCAGTAAAGGTCATGTAAGATGTGTTAAACCTCCCTATATTAATTATTAAATAATTTATATAATTATTATAAGATTACATGACCTATGAATGAACTGTATACCTAATCCTATGTACCTAAAAAAATAAAAAAATAAAAATAAATAAAATAAGATATGCTAAAATGACTTTTAATGGCAGAACCTGCCCTTTAACTGGCATTCTCCACAGCACCTAAAATTAATTGCAAGCGTTTGTATCTGGGGATATCGTCGATGTTTGCCGAATTATCCCGACGTGTCGAATTAATTTATCAGCGGAAGTAAAAGCGTTCAAGCATTCATCACTTTTAATTTGACGCCCCGCTCGTAGTCCATTAGTCATTGTCTCCGGAGGGGAAGAGATTTTTCTCGCGGCCGTGCTAAAAGAGGCTGAAAACGTTAACCCCCCCACCCCCCCTTTCCCTCTACCAATATAGCCCTATCACGGCTTTTCGGCGACTAGGAGAATTAAACCCTTAAGTGATTTTTGATACTCGCTCGACGAGAAAATAACAAATTTTAGTTATTATTACCATCCATCGTATTTTTTATATAGGCTTACTAGCTGACCCGTGCCCACTTCGTTGGGCGGTAAAACTTTTTACCTATGATGAAATTATGAGTGTGGTTCGGTTAGTACTGAGTGCTATGATTTATTTCCTGACTGCCAAAAGAAGGGTTATATTTTTAATGCATATGTATGTATGTATTTGCATGCCAATTTGACTATAATACCGTTATTTGTGAGTGTCTTCTTGTGAGTGTCTTAATTGTGAGCGTATTATCTCTTGACTATGTATGCAGTAAAAGGGAAATTATGAACAGTAGAAGAGAAAAGTCTTTTGTTTTAAACGCTTTGGACGATAAATTTACTTATTTTGATAGGAATTCATAATTGTTGATAATATGACCAATAAATACATAAAAACCATTTAAATTATTTTTTTTAATATAAAATACTACTTTTCGTGACTTAAATATAAAAGTTAGACATGCTATCACTGACTTTTTTGTAGGCATTATCAAGCTCTACAACTTTTCTTTAAAACTTAATCATATATCTCTCATCGTTAAAAGGCAGCGTTAGTTAGAAACGTTTTCATTCGACCGCTTATTCTCCGACTTACTTTGCAAATCCGACTACCACTAAAAAGTCTTTTTATTTTTCGGATTAATATATAGCCTATGACACTCACAAATAACGTGGCTGTCTATTGGTAAAAGAATGTTCAAAATCGGTTCATTAGATCCAGAGATTACTTCCTACAACGTCACAAACGTTATCTCTTTATAATATTAGTATAGATTACATCACAGAAATAACACGGAGACATCCGATCTGAACTTGAACCTAGTCTATCTTCATTACCTTATTATTACTTATTGAAACCGGTATACTAAATTATAAATTAACATTTTTATGTAAATAACAATAAAATAATAAGACCTATGATTTAAAAATTCGTTTGTCATTATATCATTATTTTATGTCGTATAGACATATATTTTATATCGTTTAAAGCGCCATCTACAGTGCGCCATACTGGTATACCACAAAAGTTGCTATATTGAACATAATATTAGATAATTAATCAATTTTTACACGACTGCCCAACAAAAAATAATGCATTCACGGTTCTTCTATGTATGTTTTCCGTTTCTTTATTCCACCATAACTTCTAAACGCTTAAACCGATTTAGAAGTGTGTGATATTGTTGGAATCGTTATATCATCGGGTGTCATATGATACTATGACATACTGGGCTCGATTGCGTTTCTTCGTGAACCATAATCGGAAATTAGTTCGTGTGAATGAGACAGGGCAATACGCTAGGGCGGAATGTGAAATGAAAAGTTGTCACTTTTTCGCATTAAAACTAACCACCAAAGATAAAACATCTGAATCTAACACCGCACGAAATGTGTAAATTTGTTCGGACGTATTACTCTATCTCGTTCGATTGAAGTAATTTTATTTTAAGTTCACAAAGAAACGCAATCGCGCTCACTGTGTACTGCGTCAAATTTTTTTATTCTATTTTATTTTTTTCGAAATACTTACAGCGTTCATACTTAATGCTAACCCATATTATACGAATCTAATGCCAATTAAAAGTTTTCATAATTAAACTAAGTATTTTGTTACAGCGCAAGCAGTTATGAAAAAAATTGCAATTTTAAGTAAGGGGAAAGAGATAGGGACGCCACATTATAAGTTTTATAGATGTATTTAATATATATGATGATATATAACATGCATACATATATGCATACATACACGTACACAAATTATATCATATTATAAATAATACGGTAAGATAATAACAAAATGTAAAAGGTTAATATAAATAGATATAATATACATCATAATATATTTATAATGTTAATCTACATATGTACTTATATAGAAAATATTATACTGGCTAGATTAGCACCCACCCGCCAAATATTGCAGTGCATTGTTATAGTTATTATGTTACCACAGCAGTACCTAACGACGAAGAAATACCAATCAAACCCGAAGGCTGTTAATCGTATTTCTAATTTCTTCAAAAAAAATGCCAACCTTTTTGAATTAACAAAACGATTGGAAACTTTACGCGAATCGAAGCCGCGAGCAATAGCTAGTATTATATATATAACAAGATTAAATATAGTAAATTTAAAAAGAAGAAAAACGATATTGCGATGCAACGAATACTTCGATAGCTCCTATTTGTTTCTTTATACGCGTTTTAATGCATGTATTTATTAGTGGAAAACGTGAGGAAGTGGTGTCTATCAGTCTTTCTTTAAGAAGCTCTCTCCTTTAAGTGGCCTGAGAACATTTTCATGTCGGCGATGTATGAGAGCGTAATGTGTAACGGAGGCTACACGCTGCGAAGAGAAATATACTTACGTTAAGACCAGTAAGGTAGCTACTAAGGTGCGAGGGGTACAGAGCAACAGGGCCCACAGTGCTAGGGGGCCCATAGGGCTTTTGGTTGTTGGTCTAACTAAAATAATAATAATATTTTACCATATCTTGATTACTTAAATGAATGTCAATTTGATCAAAAATGCCTCCTAGATGCAACTGGTAGAACTATTTATAAAAATCCATCTGACGTCATTTTATGGTACTGCTACAATGCGATCAATGGCATTTCGCGAGCTGCCTCGCCGAGCGAGATAGCGTACCTACTGTGCGCGCTGTTTGTCCCCTTTTTTGCGCAAAACACCGAACGACTATATAGGATTTCGCATATTGGTGCTGGCGTTAGCGATGATTGTTTCGTATGTATGCTTGAATGCGTTATACATATTGCGGTATTATTTCAAAAAGAATTTGAATTAATTGGTAATTTTTTCTTTTATTTTACTGAAACTGGCCAATTTTTGATCAAACTGAAATCAAAACTTGTTACTAATCCTACTAGGTCTTAATTCCATTGAGAGTAGTCATTACCTAATATGTACCTGCAAGGTACGATTCAAATATCAAAGCAAGATGAAAATTGTGATTTTTAAGTTATTGTTTTTTTTATAATAGAAAGCTTTGATTTATATTTGATTATAATGTGCGCAACTAATAAAAACTAGTTCAAACGTATCTATTAGAAATCAATCTTTTTTATTTAAATTCATTTAATTTTGTTTTAATTTGAAGAGACAGGTGAAGGGGGCCCAATTTCCAATTCGCACTAGGCCGTTTGAACACATACCTACGCCACTGATTAAGGTATAGCATATTGCTGTATGATTATTTTTTTATTTCACGTGTATATGTTTGTCTTTTATTTCTTTACCGATTATAGATTTTGAGACCTTTTTAGCTTCCGAATAGTCTGATTATAAAACTTAAAATTACAATAGAATTCATAGGCAAATGACTATATGGCTCAATATTTCGAAATAATTAATATACATTTCCGACCAAGTCGTGCTTGTTGTTATTGACATCATTTGGCATTTTAGTTGCTCTTCATCGAAGTATTTCATACAGCCGAAACAGCAGTAAAACATTTTATTTTTAGACGACTGCCCAATAAATAGGAGTGTTATATGTTCAAGGTTCATCTACCATATTTATTCTACCATAACTTCTAAGCGCTCAAACCGATTTAGAAATATGTGGTATTTTAGAATCGCTTTCTCACCCCGAATACCATAGGGTACTTTAACACTCAGATATAAGTTAAATAGTCGTATAAATGTCCAAATGTCAATAAATTACCATAAATGTATTTAGTATCAAATGAAATGTTTGATTGAGAGAATATATCTAAATGGATAAATAAATAAACTATAAATATTTAATAAAAAACCGTAATAAAAAAAATGTAAATGCAGTAGCTCACTTTGTGTAACGGTAGTCGTTTTTTTTATTCTTTTTGATATATTTTCTTGTTACCCACATAATCTGGTATTTTAGTGGCTCTTCATTGGACTATTTCATACAGCCGCCAACTTAAGTAAAATATTGTATTTTTAAACTTAGTAAAATATTGTATTTTTACCATTTGAATCCATCGTTGATTAATTTACTCAGATCCCAAAGGAAAACATAGAAATCTATTTTGATAGCGTAATAGAATTTATTATTGTATTGAAAATGCATTTTATTTATTTTGACTAAGTTAGGTATTATTATTGTTTTGTTCCAACAGCGCACTCAAGTGTGTGAGAGAAATGAAACAGTAGGTACTACAGTTTAAAAAACTCATTTTATTGTCGAATCTGAAATATGTATATGTATTTCCGTACGCCGCTCGACAGTACTCCTTAATTTGGCGCGTGGCGCTCTATCGGACGACTTACGTATCTCTACATACGGCGACCATTAGAGTCGTTAAATCGCTGCTCGTGAGCGAGATAAAGTGAAGCTACTGATTTGCCAACGATCATACCACAATTACAATAACATGAACATTTATCGAATAGCAAATATAAATTCACAAACAATTTTACAAAATCTTATAATACTTACCATGTATTTCATATTAATGACTTTTTGATATTTTGTCATGACTTTTTCATTTGTTTCTTTTTTTTCTTTTGTATATGTTGCTTTTCTCCTTCTTTTAAGTTTAAGTGTATTCTACTTGTATCACTCTATTTAATGGAATAGCATTTTTTTCTTTGTTAAGGACCACATTTTAGCGCAATTTAGTTTTAAGCGAGCATTTTATTAGAATGTTTAAATAATTTACTGTATTATTAGAGCCCTGTGCACCATAGAACAGGTTAGTCCCAGTTGGGTGACAAAATCGAATAAGCATGGGGTTATGGTTTTGCCATTTTGTTCCAGTTATTTTTGTAAGCAAAATCAATGTGTTACAGAAATCAATTCTTAAATAAATTAATATTATATCTTACCGTCTTGTGCACAACCATCTTAACGGACACCCTAGCCTCCCCTTGCTCGTAGAAATGACGAAAGGAGGCGCAGTCCTCATCCATCGCGTATTCTGTCCACTCTTGGGCGAGTCCATCTTGGGCGGCAGCTCATAAACGTGAGACTGGGGGGGATTATGCCACTGGCACTTGCCACTCGCCGCGGATCCACTCGACCGGCAAACGACCACGCTAATGGAATAATGGACGCTTTTCTCGCTTTATTGGCACATTGATACACTTTATTGGGATTGACTCGCATAAAATATGTGTAGATGTGAAGTGGGTCATTGTGGGTGGAATATAATGCGATAAGGCTAATTTGAAACTAGCTTTATACGTGGAACAAGAGAAGAAACATTAACTTTCGAGAAAGATTTTTATATATCGCTATTTCAAGTTCAACTTCAAGTTTAATTATCTTTATCAGTAATTACCGTAATTATCTTTATCAGTAATTAGCGGTTTACTAATTACAGTATTATGGTTTTGTGCTTTGCGGTTGTACATACACATAATTAGTTCTGCGTAATTTTCTTTGAGAGCGTTTAATATCGACCTACAGAATAATAAAACAAGTAGATATAGTAAAAAGAATGAAAATCACGACTGCCGTTTCAGAAAGTGAACTATTATAATTATTTTTATTACGATTTTTTAATGAAATATTTGTGGTTTATGTGTTTATCCATATAGATACATGTATATTTCCGAAATATACTCAATCTACACCTCTCATTTGACACTAAATATAATATATTTATTTTAATTTATTGTCATTTGAACATTTATAAAACTATTTACTTGATATTTGAACAGTTAACGTACCCTGTGATACTCGAAATGTCATAACGATTCTAAAAATACCACACACTTCTAAATCGGTTCAAGCGTTTATAAGTTATGGTGTAATTAAGAAACGGAAAACATACATAGATGAACTCTGAACACATTACACTCTTTTTATGTTGGGCAGTCGTGTAAAATACACAGAAATGATATTATCCATGAAGTGATATTTATATAATTAAATTATTACTTTCAACATAAGGGGCTCTCTAGCTAGACGATGAAGCATGCTTGTCAAGCCTCGCGTCGCGGGCTGGGAGGGTATCGTAAACCGTATTTTTATATTTACCAAAAATGCCTAATTTTGTAGTTTATACCATGGAGTCACGTCATTCATCAATTAATCACGTCTAATTAACGTGACTCGTTGGTATAAACTACAAAATTAGGCATTTTTGGTAAATATAATAAAAAAATATTTGCATATTTCCTGCTGTTTACGATCCCGTCCCAGCCTGCGACGCGATGCTTGGCAAGAATGTTTGATCGTCTAGAGAGCCTTTAAGAATTGATTCAATGTATTTAAAAACAAAATACATTAAAAAACTAACAAAAGCGCAAAATAAAATCCGGAGATAAAAATTACCAAAAATAGAGAAAATTCCTCTCATTTAACAAAGACCAATAACAAACAAAACAGGCGAGGAGGCAAAGGAAGACATAGCACCAGGGTTCCAACTTGCCTATACCACCAGGCGTAGTCTTCATAGACCGAGGATGGGTGTGACAAGATGCCGAGCCAATCTCTTTTGCTGGGGCTACACAGAGAATCCAATATGCAACTATGGAACGCTGCGGGATAAATACCGCCTCTTATCCTGCCCGCAGTCAATCCCCATCACATACCAGGACAAGGTCATCCAGGTCGCAAATTTTTGGAATGACGTGCCCTAACCTGGCCCTGACACGTTAGCGAACGAACGAAAATATTTGAATAAACAAAATGCAGTTGCTAATATAGGATGGCGGTGTCGACTACAACTGACGAACCTGCCACCCCAGGCTGATACAACGATATAGATCGTTCTTTCAGCCATGGGATGAGCGTAGAAGACTTGTGGACAAGACAATCTACTGTCTAGTTCACCAGCAACCCGTTAGAGACCAACGCCTTATGACGAAGCACCGGGAAAGGTAACCAGAGGGCAGCCTCACCCCCTAACTACCAGTTTTGGCAGGATATTTCCGTCTGGAATTAACCTTCAGGATACTTCCGTCCTGCCGACTGGTTACGGGTCCGAAGTCGCTTACGCAACCTCTACCTGTTGTATTACAGCCGTAATTCAGTTTGAATTTATCGCGGACCTGGGCGTTCTTTGCCCGTAGTGCCAAACAGGATCGAGTGGCCCAAGGTCATTTCAAGAGTGGCATGATATGAGGTGAAACATCCACCCCCGCTACTTAGGAAACAGCGTGTTTCCATAGTCTCCAGACCCCTTCAGCAATTAGTCAGAATTCACACCCGATTGGCTTCGCCGACCGGTGCGCAAACCGTCCAGTGGCGCCGGGATGCAATCCCGCCGGGAGAAATCGGTCCACCAGCTCTAAGGCCTGAGACACGGGAGTCTTACCCGGGGTAGCCTTCCACTCGGGGAGGCTTCTGAATAGGATCTGAATCGTGAGTTGAGCCGATCAGAGAACAAAATGGATCTTGTGGCCGAAGCTGCACGAAACCATTCACCACAGGTTGCAAACACAAAGAAATACACGTCACTGCTCCCGCACACCGCCGCACTCGCCGCTCTCCCCTCTCCCCTTCTCACCCCCTCGGCTCTATGGACCGCCGCCCGCTGGGTAGTTTTAATTATACCGCAAGACAGAGAGTGCACATGCACTAATAAAGAACGCTCTGTATTTAACCCAGACTTTTACTAATAGCCTAGTGCTGCCTAATCCACCGCAATCTGGAGTCAGAACATTATAACACAAGAGCAGAATTGAGGCTTCTATTCTCTCTTACAAAAATAAACAAGCCATATAATCACAGAACTGGAGTATTTTATTTTAACACTAGCTGACCCGTGCCCACTTCGTTGGGCGGTAAAACTTTTTACCTGTGATTAAATTATGAGTGTGGTTCGGTTAGTACTGAGTGCTATGATTTATTTCCTGACTACCAAAAGAAGGTTTATATTTTTACTGCATATGTATACATGTATTTGCATGCCAATTTAACTATAAGTAATACCGTTATTTGTGAGTGTCTTCTTGTGAGTGTCTTATTTGTGAGCGTATTATCTCTTTAACTATTTATGCAGTAAAAGGGAAATTATATGCAGTAAATAGGAAAAGTCTTTTGTTTTAAACACTTGAGACGATAAATTTACTTATTTTGATAAGAATTCATAATTATTGATAATATGACCAATAAACAACACCTAACAATTGAAATTATTTTTTAAAATATAAAATACTACTTTTTGTGACTTAAATATAAAAGTTAGACATGTGCTGTCGCTGACTTTTTTGTAGGCATTATCAAGCTCTACAACTTTTCACTAGAACTTAATCAAATATCTCTCATCGTTAAGGCAGCGTTAGCTAGAAACATTTTCGTTCGACCGCTTATTGTCCGACTTACTTTGCAAATCCGACTACCACGAAAAAATCTTTTCATTTTTCGGATTAATATTTAGCCTATGACACTCACAAATAACGTGGCTTTCTATTGGTCAAAGAAATTTCATAATCGGTTCAGTAGATCCAGAGTTTACTTCCTACAACGTCACAAACTTTACCTCTTTATAATATTAGTATTGATAAATGTTTTTTTTGTTTGTTTATACACTTTATTGTGAAATTTGACAATGGGCGGGGCTTATTGTCATACGACAATCTCTTCCAAACAACCCTACTATAAAGTGTTTATATGTATGTGGGCGTGAAATATGCGGTCAAGTGCGTGGCTTGTTATTGCATTCGATCTTCAGAATTGAAATAAAATTCCGTTATTTTTAACCCAACGGAAAATCGCATTTAACCTTTCGGAAGCCAGTCATTTTACGCAAAATTTTTGAAGCCCTCGAAAATTTGTTTGTAGCAGATGTGTGCAGGCATTCTAATATATAACGGTGGATTATTTAATGGTAGGCTTCAATGATAGGCTTTTAACCGCAACTTGCGGTGTCAACTACAACGGGCGAGCCCGTCACCACAGGACGTTTTAACGATTTTCTCGTTCTGTCGCCCTGCAGTGAACGTAGAAGACTTTGGACAGAAACAAATCCAACGTCCAGCTACGTCACAACCCGCAAGAAGCCAACGCCTTACCGTGATATAGCCAGTGTTACCTGGCGGGCCGACCCTCGCGCCCTTGCTTCCAATTGTGACCAGATTTCTCCGGTCTCTCGGTTGGTTCCGAGTTCGAGGTCGCTTGCGCGGTCCTCTCCCTTACGAAGCGGTGAAACGGTGTGCACCGAATCTATCGCGGACCAAGGCGTCCTTCTCCGACTCCGACTCTGAACCGGGATCGGATGGCCAATGGTCATTTCAAGAGCAGTCGCCGTAAGGTAGACAACCACCCCCGCTCTATAGGAAACAATACAGTTCCCAGACTCCCCCGATTGTTAGTCGGAGAGCACAGTCGATTGGCTTGCGCCGCTCGGTGCGCAGACCGTCCAGGAGCGCCAGAGGTTTGATTCCCAGGGGAGACTGGTTGACCCAGTGTCCTACCCAGGCTCGCACCCCATGCGTGGAGGCCATCTGATGGGTGTTGACCCGTGAGTGTGACCGACCCTGAACACATGGGTCATCGTGGCCACCTCATCATGGGCCCATTAGCTCCCAGGCTTTTAACCGCAGTGGAGGGTAAAATAGAGCTGATAATTGAATAAATACGGATATATTCCTGATAATACGAAAAACGCCGATCGGTGTGCGTGGCCACCCAGGGGTTAAAGAGGCATTGCATGAAAAGAGTGGTTTTGTAAAGAGTATATTAAGGATGATTTTTTTAATTGTATTTAATATATGCATTTTAAGTATACAATGAGTGGAAATAAGTTGATGTGCGAGAATACCTTGATATATATATATGTATATTGGCCTATAAGATTCGGCCGAGTCAGCCTTGGCTATGAATCTGATTGCTTGTTTTTGCAATATAAATAATTGACATTTATAAAACACCATGAAAAATCCCTAATGCTGCGGCCACACCTAACGGGAAACGTCAATGCCCATCGTAGCGATAAATGCTGCTTAAAATATTACCGCGTTAATTGAGTGGCCACACTTGAACGTTGAACGTCAACGCTCATTCTTGGCAATAAAATTGGCGTTAATTCGTCGGACTTCGGAGGCATTTTGCGTCGTTTGACAGATCTGAGGCTAACCGTTTCGGCCGGCCCCCATATATATCATATAAATATATAATATACACGACTAACAAGATTGATTACAATATAACAAGAGGGAATTCATGAAAAACCGATATTTTCAGTATTTATTCACAAAATCGAGTTTTTTGCGTGCGAAAGCGGTTCCGTGCGGTTAATGTTCCTTGAATTTCAGACAATAGGGTCGTAGGCGGTGCTACACTGTATTTCATGAGTGTACATTTTTATAATATGAACATATTTTATCATTACCAAATAATAAATAAATAAATAAAAAAGTCAAAACACATTTTTAAAAAAAAGCTTTTATTAAAATGCTTTGTCCCGAGCCAACCCTGGGTGCAGCATGCATATCATAGTGGAACTCAGAACTGGCTGTCCTAATTGAATGCGTATACAAAATTACGTGTTTTTGCTGTTGACCGTTGAGGAGTCGACCCTGGGTGCAGCAGCGCTGTCGCGGTGAAAGTTATAACGGGTTATCATAATTGAATGAATGTTTCTGTGCTGTTGACCGTTGAGGAGTTCCTTCGTCGGGAGCCAACCTGGCTGCAGCAGCCATGTCATGGTGAAAGATATAACGGGCTATCATAATTGAATTCGTATACAACATTTTGTGACTGTGCTGTTGACCGTTAAGGAGTCTCCTCGACGGGATCCAGCCCTGAGTTCAGCAGCCAGTCATGATAAAACTTATAACGGGCTTCATCGCCAGGAATCATTTTGTGATACACGATTCTTGTAACTTGTATCACGGATCCCACAAACATGGCTCTGTTTGCAGAATTTTTTAGAAACACAATGACTTTCTCGTTAGTCCACTGCATATTAATGTTTCGGTAATCCGAAGACAAACGCGTGCGATCCCGTCGCGCGTGTGCACAATGTAGTGTGGCCGCTCTAACGCATTATTTCGCGCGTTAAACTCTTTGATGTACTGCCACCCGAGCTATCGCCTAACATCAAACGGCAATGTTAATGCCGTTGTAAAATTATCGCGATAAAGGGTGGTCACACTAACGTTAAACGCCCATCATCGTGATAATGGAGAATGTTACTGGGTTTGCATATTCGCTTCAAACTGTGTCATATTAGAGCTTATATGTATACAAATACATTAGTTTTTATTTTATTCAAAAATACCAAGTAGTTTTTGTTTTGCACACATTTAAAACTCCCGTAAATATCGAATCCGGCGCTCGAGCGTCCGGTTACTGTGTGACGTCATTTTCCAACACTCCGATCGCACGCGCTCGCGTTATTAGACTAGCTTCAAACATAGTGCTCGCTCGCACAGTATGTATGTGAAAAAAAAGAAGTGGAATAGGTGTCTATACCTAATTAATCATTTTTAAAAAAAAGTGTGGATATTGAACATTTTGTAAAATAGAAATGACGCAATCACGATGTCTTCAAGTAAAAGAGGCTACAATATCTCGATTTTTTGATTCATTGGTGGTTGTGGTTTTACATTTTGGCACAAAACACGACTTCTTACAATTTGGAATATACATTTCAAAAGATATTAGTGTAATCTTCTAATGAAACCTTGTAAACCGTACGGTGGCGCGCGACGGACTGAGCGAGTGTTGAACTATGACGTCACACGCAGCGAGCGCCGGCGGAGGAAACTAGCGTTGCGCATCTATAATTAAAATTCGATATCTCGAAAACTAATTGACGTATCGAAATAATTTTTTCACACGATTTTTTTATATTTAAAAGACAATACGGAGAGCTAAAAAAATTGTGAACACTCTCCATTAACGGCATTTCCCGGAAGTTTGGCCCGGGCATAAGATACTATACTATTCATAAGAATCGTTTCGAAGTAACTAAAAGATATATATTTTTTTTGATTTTCATCTAAGATACGTCGAATGACTCGCAAAGTACTGAAGCCGCGGTAATATTACTGGTCAGTGCTTCACAGTGTTCGCTCCATTTTTGCGTTCTATTGAATATACTTTATATGCAATTAAAAATAAAGGCGAGATATCTTGCAGCTAACATAATCGTGCAGTCTGGTGGTACATGCGCGCGTCGTGGCAATAAATATTATTAAATATATAACTTATTCTTCGTTAAATATAAACTACTATATTTATAACTAAGAATGCTCGAGGAGAGCAAATTGGGAGATAAAGAAAAAAGGAGGGATAGAACTGGCTACTTCTTAGAATAGTAATACGTTTTAAAGCAAATATTCATTGATTCTAGACAAGTTTCCTATCCTACTAATATTATAAACGCGAAAGTTTGTATGTATGTATGGATGTTTGTTACTCTTTCACGCAAAAACTACTGAATGGATTTTGATGAAACTTTACAATAATATAGCTTACACATCAGAATAACACATAGGCTATAATTTATAAAGATATATGGTTTTCTATCATCATTATCACAATTTTCCATCACCACGCGGGTGAAACCGCTGGGCGCAGCTAGTATTCGTATAGTTTCGTAAACGAGCGTGTTTCGTATATTTGCTTAGAGGTCGTTCCAGAGTCTTGCACCATGGTCACAGAAAGAGTATTATTATGAGGAAGTTTGAGTAAATTGTCAAAGGAACTTAATGGTTTGAAAAGCTCGTGAAGATAGGGTGGTGTTGATTAGGAGAGTACAGGATAGAGGAGAACAAGTCTATGAAGATCTGCCGTACTGGCAAACACTTTAACCGTGGCCTATATTCGGGCACATGTTGATACATACGTAAACCGAATATGAATCATATGCATTTATTTTGCAAACGTTTAAGTTTTACTTTCCCGGCATTAGGGGAAATTATTGTGAATGCGCTAAACATGGAGACGGAAATATCCATTTTGACACACCCTGAGATGATTAGGGCCATTTCCAGACTGAAGTCTATCTGTAAGTCTGTGTGTCTATTTGTCTGTGTGTGTCTGTGTTTTCCTCCACGATAGCACCTAAACGTTTCATCCGACTGAGCTGAAATTTGGTATGCATCATTCGGTCATAGCAAGAGTTGTTTAGATTGCAGTTGAAATCGGTCAACCGGTAGTGATACTTCAATTTCGAAAAATTGGAGTTAGAGATTCGAAATTTGGTACACAGATGCCTCGTTGGACCGAAATCATGATGTGAAATTTTGGTTAAAATATCTCGCAGGTATACAAGCGACGCATTTTTTAATACCGCCGTATTCAAGAAAATACTACTAATAAATATTTTTTATAAAAATACCATTTTAATCCTACGGGAAAAATCTACTATCATAGCCACTTGACACAATCACTACCGGGTCGGGGGGGGTGGGGGTTGGCAAGGTTGAGGGGAGGGGGGTGTTTGAGGGTTTGGCGCGCGCGAGAGGGGGTCGTCTGCTTGTCGGGAAAGTCTTGGGGTGACACACCCGATTTTTTTTAGTAATTACTCTGAGAAATCGAGATAACCCACATCTGCATAGTCAAGAAAAGATAAGAGGAGAGACAGTCTACAGCGTTCGATTCAATTAGATTCCTTCGTTAGAAAGTTATATAACAGCAATACCTGCGAATGTTATATCGAATCCGGAATAACAACCGAAGAATCCGAAATTACCATAATTCGCTTACCGGCTCTGCAAATTGTCCTATTCGCCACGGCTGAGCACTGGGGCCACGGTGCGAAAACGTCCACTCTGGCGCAGCGCTTCGCTTTGGCTAATCTGTGGAGAGCGAGCGCCGGCGACAACCCTATTTTTATGCAAATCACATGCATAGCACTGCAATTGCTTCCATTGCCACAGAGCCGCATGACAATTTTCTTTCCATTTGCATATACGAGGTATTACAACGCGAAACTTCGTTTGCTCGAATACGAACGCGTTAAACTTGTAATTTAGTCATCCTTTTTAAATTGTCTTATTTGCGATGTGTTTTTTATATATTTATTTTATTTTTTTATAATAATCCGGTTGATATGAATTCTTACACTTATGACATTTCGAATATGTATATCAACCAAATTTGCCAAATCAATTACCTACTATTCGAATATATAAATATTTATGAATCCGTACTATGAGGTTTCGATTTTAGTCTTCGATTTTATATGATATAGGCAGTAAAAAAATTTAATTAAAAATACAAATGTTAACATGATATAATTGATAATAATAGTCAATCGCCAATAGTCAGAATAAAAATTCGCAATGATTTAATAGTCAATATTAGACAGAAAAATTAATAAAAATAATCAAAAAAATCAGGAGAACTGAGATAATATAATTGAGATAAGATAATCCCTAATGCCGTAAATTAGGTCTTTAATTTAAATACACTTTGTAACAGTTTCATGAATTGAACCTCACCATGGCCCTCTAAAGTATAATGGAAATTTATTGTAAAATATGTTAAATTGACAAAGAAACTGATTTCGAACCTTAAATGAAAACTAAATGTAGATTTTAGCATTTAATTTTTGAAATTGTCTCAAATGAACTCGAATTATGGTTCAGTTCTCCAGGAAGATTCCTATTGAGTCAGCTGCTAGAAGTTTTAACCTGTTAATCAACCAAAACCAAAGGTTCGAAGGTCACGTAGGCATGCGAGTTGGATGGTGCCTCACTCGTCTCAAGGCCCTTTACAAAATTTGGGAATACCTCAACGTCAATGTCAGAATTCTTAATATTTTCGATTCTAGACTATAGCGGCTGTGTATATGGCCTGATTCTGTACGGAAAGACTGAGCGAAGACCGACATCACGTCTCTACACAACTGCTACACAACCAATGTCTCTTAGTATTTGTAATATTTTTTTATGCGAAACCGTATCGAAAGCCTTCGCGAGATATAAAAATATAGCCAAGCATTCATTGCCTCTGACCAGGCTTTCACTATTCTGGGGGCCTCTTCCAAGAGGGACTAGCCTGGAAAGGACTCTGTGAACCCTGTCACGGCTGTGTCGTGGACAGGCGGGATTGGTTGTTCCAATCGCGCATCGTGCGGCGTTTTCTATTCGACTGTGAGCTCCGGCAAATAACCGGGGGGTTTGGGAACGTACGTTTCCTAAGCTGCGGGGGTGGTTGTTGACCTGATATTAGCTACCTTTCAAACAACCAGTCAGTCACCCGATCCCGTGTGTCCCAACGGTCCGCGATAAATTCGAACTGAATCACCGCTAACATCGGACAGAGGCGGCGCAAGAGACTTCGAATCTGTGACCAGACTGGAAAACGGATAAATCCGTCCAAATTTGGCAGTGAGGGCTTGAGGTCGCCCCGTTGATTGCACTTCATTTGGCGATTGCCGAAAACTATTCGGCGGTTGTATAAATTCGATTGGGAGCGGCATTAGGAGGATATTTGTATTAACATTTAAATACAAATGTAAAAGTCTTATTTTGAGGGCAGGACTAAATGATTAACAGTTTTTTTTTATTTTGGTTTCTAATTCTTTATAGTTTTGTTACCCAAGAAATATAAGTCCTAAAAACCTGGTGTAACAGATGTGAGGGCATCCCCATTATTAAAGCATTAAAACGGGGCATTAAAACTACAAAAAAAGGGCATTAAAACTACAAACACTCCAGTGTTTGTAGTTTTATCACGTAGAATTTGTGAAGATTGTCATTCGTTTTGGTTAAATAATGCATTATAATATGTATATTACGTACTTTGTACGATGTACCATAAAATAAATGAAATAAATAAATTTTGTGTTATTACTTTCTTACGTCCTGGTTCGTCTTATTCACAAAACCGTCAACAGATGAGTGTATTCGACAAGATGTGTCATATATTTTTCTAACTAGTTTTCTTTCTTTTATTTCAGAAGTCATCGCAACTATTTGCAAGGAACCAGTTAAACTTCTAAACCGAGGAACACAGAAAAGCCAAGAAAATGGCGGCTTTCGTGGCGAAACAGATGGTCGGAAACAAACTGAGCGCCGTTAAAGGTAAGTTAACTTATTCGCAGTTAGAAGTCAGGTAGATTATGTAAGAGCAGCCATGTTTGAAATGTCATGAAAAAGAGTTACACTTGAGAATGACATTATAAAAAATAATGCACTTTGTGTAATTAGAATATAAAAGAGCGGTCATGTTTGAAATTTCAAGGAAAAGAGTTGCAATTACGAATGACATCAGAAAAAAAGCACTTTGCGTACTTTATGCTGATTTCATAATAAACTAAGCCAATACAATAAAGTATAAAGCATTTTCATCGCTATCATGTAATAGACAGATGTTACAAACGTGAATAAGAACAATTTAAATCTTTTTCCACAACTTTACGATCAGACACTTTAATAAAATCTTTAGCTGCCTATAAGTATAGCCTAATTTATATCTCCTGCATCAAGAATATTGTTGTACCGTTTTAAGGTTAAATAATCTCAGATATATAACTGTAGATCTAAGGGATCCAAATGTGTCTAAGGGATCCAAATATGATTTTTTCGTAACCTTCATTACTAACAATTGAAATTGAAAACAAAATTAAATGTAATTATTACAAACGAATTATTTCAACATCAACATATTGCGTATACATGCTGAACATCAATAGTTAATCATAGTATTTATTTTTTACGGAACCTATGTGTTCCTTACATGGAAATAACCGCCAAAATAAACCAAAGGCCACTTTTTCGTTAGTATTATTGTGATATTTTTTTCTTTAACCTTTGTCTGACGAGGTGATTTTTCGTAATTAACTGACGTGGTTAGGTCCAGCAGACTCCAATAATATTTTATTATTATTTGTTTAACTATTTCAAATTGTAGTTATATATTTTATTAATCCTGTTTATGGTTTACCACTAAATGACTTTTGCAAAAGAAAACCCATCTCAAGTTTTAATTTAATATTTTTTTTAAATATCTTAGTAAACATGCCAAATATAAAAGTATTTTATGAGGGGTGCAGTAATTTTTTTTTTATAAATTTGGGAATATTATTTTCTAAAAAAAATTTATATTTTCATTAAATATAAGAGTATTTCTATGTGATCAATATAAAAACTCCAGAGAAAATTAAAAAAATCGAAAAATGTAGTCATTTGAATTTGTTATTTTTCTATAATATTTTTGTATCTGATTACAGAATCTAAAATCTAATTGAAAGTATGTATGTATAGTTAAAAAAACACTTTAATAATGAATGAATTATATATATTTTATTTCTGTATTAATTTACATTCATTGTGCATTCAGTACATATGTATATTTTTTGAACATCCCAGGCAAATTGGTTTGTGACACTCACAGCATGCGAACCTAGTTTTTCCTTCAAGTCGGCTAGGGCAGATGACACAGTACTTCCTGGAATTACTTGGATCCTCGTATACTCTAGGTGGTGCTGGAGGTAGATCTTTTCCAAAAATTCTACTTATGGTCATTTTCAATTCGCGTGGCAGTCTGTCGTTATACACACGAAGTTTTAGTTGTGGCAGTACCAACGTTCTAGCCAAGGTTTTCAAAAAGTTACCTCTTGATATGTTTTCGGGATTCAATGAGCTTTGATACAGAACTTAAGCGTTCACACCACTTATATCTAAAGTTCGATAAAAAAATGTCATTGGTCATCGTCGCGTTCTGCGACTACAGGTATAGTTTGAGCATTTCTTGTCGACTTCGTCAACGCCTCCTTTTGTGTTATTGTAGTCTGCGATCATCAGGGGTTTGCCGGTTAGTGGATCAGTGTCTGAGCTATGGTGCATTGGTGATATCATAATGATGGCTTTGTTTGGCTTTGTAACATGAGAAAGCATGGTGAAATCTTTTGTGAATCCATTCAACGACGTACCAACTTCTCGTGTCTTCGATGGTTGAAACTCTAACGGTATATCTATCTTTTAGTTTTTTTCATCGTTCCTAGATAAGTGATTTATTTTTCCTTTAGCTTATTCATCAATTCTATAGGACTAAACCAATTGTCAGCTGTGTTATTTCTTTGTATAAATTATATTTGCGATAAATTAAAAAATAGCAATACGTATACTGACAGCGAAATAACGTAACTATTGAGGTGGAGTCTGATAGGATCTATGGAAAAGTTATCATTATAACTGACCTTAGGTCTGACAGACTCCGCTCGCTCTCTCTGGAGCACAGTGTCGATGTCACAGTGGTGCAGACGCTACTGGCCGGAGCGGGAGGGTGAGTTGCGAAGCTAGCGAGCGAGACAGAATGATCGAAACGCGCGTTCAAGAAATACAGGCATATACACAGGCTCGGAGTCTGAGAGACTCCCACCACGTCAGTTAAAGGTTAATAACATTGATATGTCCAGTTGAGTAAATGACACATAAAATAGAAATAATAGAGTCAGAAAAGAACAGAAAATAGGTACGGTAACATAAATCATCTTTTAATTTCCGCAGTATAAATTTACCAAGCGCACAATAATTAAAGTATATAAACACCAGGTATTCTTGTTATTCAAATAGCTTTAAAACATGTATGCTTTAAAACAAAGTAAGTCTTTAAATACGATGCTTAAATTGTTTCATTGGCAAGTCTAAAGTTTGTTGTGGAATTCTGCTGTAGAAATGTTTACATTGTCCCATAAAAGAAGTTCCGAACTTTTTTAATCGGAACTTGAGAACTGAAAGTTTATTTCTGCCATTGTTATTTATATCAAAACTGGACTTATTGAACAGTTTTATATTTTTACGATTAGTGGGGATTAATTAAACGCGTTTTTCCTTAGACTTTTATTTTCGCCACTAAGCCGTCCGCCATATAGGCACACGTCCTCAACCCCCATCTCTGGTCTCACACATCGGGCCAAATCAGACGCCGTCATTCCGACCAATCAAGGGACCGCAACGTCTCGTTCGCCTGCCGCTAGAGGGCGACACACGTTAACCGCGCGAAATTCAAATAATATTTCCGCCACTACAGGTTACATATCCTACTAATATTATAAACGCGAAAGTTTGTATGTATGTATAGATGTTTGTTACTCTTTCACGCAAAAACTACTGGATGGATTTTGATGAAACTTTACAATAATATAGCTTACACATCAAATAACACATAGGCTATAATTTATAAAGATATATGGTTTTTTATCATCATTATCACAATTTTCCATCACCACGCGGGTGAAACCGCTGGGCGCAGCTAGTACATTATATTTGCAAAAATAAATTGCCAAGCTACATTGAGGATAATTATTTTCTTGTAAAGTTCCTGCAGTATCTCTAGAATGGCCCATATATTGATCGAATAGCCCTTCTTGCAGTACAAAGCTGGCTTCAATATCAGCAGCCTTATCCCATAACGGACTGCCATACGACTTAATGCTATGAAAGTAACCGACGCGACGTAAACTAATCGGGTCATTGTCACGTTGTTCACTGATTTTCCTTACAGCAAAGCAGCAGTTTATGTATGTTAACTAAATTAGATACATAAGTACCCCACTGTAATGTACGGTCTTGTTGGGTTTAAGTTTAATAATATAGAGAGTGGACTGTAAGGAAGGTTGGTTATTTTATGGAATTATAATCATCATTGTGGACAGGAGAAGGAATCAAATTTTATGCACCTTTCTATTTTTCGCGTGATTCCTTGCTGTATTTTTCAATCCGAATGTCTCCAAATCTTCAGCTGGCCAGCTCACGAACGCGAAAATTTCTATATCACAGCACGATAAACGAAAACACTCAAAACAGGAGTACGTCTGTCTCGGCCGGCGCGTAATTGGTCACTTTGGAAGGGTAGGTAAGAAATAAATATATATGACACGTACATAATAAATATATATTTTAAATGACCTAACCAGGTCTATTATTCTTTACGAAATATTATATCTCTAAATTCTAGTATATTATTTTCTAATGTTGAGTTCGTGTCCAATATTAGGACGAGTAACTTTAGTTTATTTATGGATAAATAATTTATTAACTCTATGGATAATATATAAACCACAGATAACACATAACCAGCCATAGCTTTGTTATCACACATATCATGCCTGATCTTACTTTGTAAGGTCCCGGGTTCGATTCGCGGCTGAGTTACCATTTTTCGTTGGGATATAATTAACGAAATTTGATTTCAATTCTGTCGATCGAACAAGACAAGAATTACGCATATTTCACGCACACATACTTTATAGTAGCGTACGTTGAAAGAGAGTGTCGTATGACAATAAACCCGCCCGTTGTGAAATTTCACAATACAGAGTATAAACATACAAACAAACAAACAAACGTTATAATAATTGTAAAACCTATAAAATAATTGTCCAACTGTCCAGGGAGTTAATGGGCCCTTGCTGAGTTGGCCACGAAGACCCATTCTGTTCATGGTTGGTCACACTCACGGGTCAACACCTATCCGACGGCCTATCCTCTGGCCACATGGTCAGTTTCCACTGGGAATCAACCTTCTGGCGCTCCTGGACGGTCTGCGCACCGTGTGGCGTAAGCCAATCGACTGTGCACTCTGACTAACATATTGAGATGTCAACCACAACGGGCGAACCCGTCACCGCAGGACGTTTTAACGATTCATCGTTCTATCGACCGTGCAGTGAGCGTAGAAGACTTTGGACATAACAAATCCGACGTCTAGCTACGCCACAACCCGTTAGAAGCCAACGCCTTACCGCGAGTAGCCAGGTATGTTACCTGGCGGGTGGCACTCGCGCCCTAACTACCAATTGTGACCAGATTTCTCCGGTCTCTCGATTGGTTCCGAGTTCGAGGTCGCTTGCGCGGTCCTCTCTCTTATGAAGCGATGAAACGGAGTAGACCGAATCTATCGCGGACCAAGGCGTCCTTTGCCCGGCTGTTTACCCAGGATCGGATGGCCGATGGTCATTTCAGAGCAGAGCAGTCGCCGTAAGGTCCGCAACCACCCCCGCTCTATAGGAAACAGTACAGCTTCCAGACTCCCCCGACTGTTAGTCAGAGTGCACAATCGATTGGCTCCAGGAGCGCCAGAGGTATGATTCCCAGGGAAACTGACCAAGGCCAGAGTCCTACCCAGGTTCGCACCTCATGCGTGGAGGCCGTCGGATGGGTGTTGACCCGTGAGTGTGACCGACCCTGAACAGAATGGGTCTTCGTGGCCAACCCAGCATGGGCCCATTAACTCCATTAACTCTGACTAACAGTCGGGGGAGTCTGGAAGCAGTACTGTTTCCTATAGAGCGGGGGTAGTTGCGGACCTTACCGCGACTGCTCTTGAAATGACCATTGGCCATTTGATCCTGGATGAACAGCCGGGCAAAGGACGCTGTGGTCCGCAATAGACTCGGTAAACACCGTTTCACCGCTTCGTAAGGGAGAGGACCACGCAAGCGACCTCGAACTCGTAACCAATCGAGAGACCGGAGTAATCTGGTCACAATTGGAAGTAAGGGCGTGAGTGTCGGCCCGCCGGGTAACATTCCTGGCTATTTCGCGGTTAAGGCGTCGGCCTCTTACGGGCTTGTGGCGTAGCTAGACGGTGGACTGTTTTGTCCCCAAGTCTTCTGCGCTCACTTCCAGAGAGATAGAACGACTAATCGTTAAAACTTCCTGAGGTGACAGGCTCGCCCGCTGTAGTCAACAACCCAAGTTGTCCAAATGTCCAAATATTAATAAATTATTGTCCTGCATATACATCCTGTTTATTATCAAATGAAAGGTCTGATTGGACATGCTTTCCTGCACGAAAAAATATTTGTAATAAGTATAAATACTTCTTTCTAATAATTATAAATTCACTTTTTTGGACCGGCAGTCGTGTTTTTATTTTTTTTTAATTATTGCTTTTGTTACCGGTCAATTCAACTTAAGCGTAGTATCGATGCGATGAAATATTCATAGGTAAGTGCAGAAATATTGTATGTATATATAGACGACCAAGAATAACTTTCCTTCCGCAGAAACTGTTAAAAAGGTGGAATAATCCGATAGTGGTGGTAGCCTAGAACTAGGGATGGATCGTGGAAGTATTAAAATTTTCCAACGCCGACGAAGCGATCGTGACGGCGGGATGGAGAGCAAAGAGCAAAGTCTCGGGTAGCGATCGTAAAATAAAAGTGAGGCCAGAATACAAAACAAAAGGCGGAACGTGTTTTTTTCATATTTGGCTTATGCGGGAGAGATCCTCCTTTTTCCTCGAGCGCGAAGTCCCTCGGGGGAAAGTTTATTCCTCTGGCGGGGGTTAGGAGGAAAAGTTCCGCGATAAGGAGATAACGGCGACAAGATTTCCTCTTTTTAGCGTGAATTTGCCACCGGGATATAGGTGAGTGAGTTTTAGTTTGAGCTAGGTTGCCCGCTCCATGATCTGTCGATTGGAGATAATGATGCCTTAATATACCTTACGCTCTTAGAGTAATAGATATATGTACTTAAAGATTATGACCGTAAGATCAAACAATGAAGAAGTTATACTTTGTAATTATGGTAATAACAACCTCTAAGCAATTATAACAATGGGCTTAATTGCGTTTCTTTTGAACTAAAATCGGAAATTAGTTCATGTGAACGAGACAGAGCAGTACGACAGAGAAGAATGTCAAATGAACGGCTGTCAATTTTCTGCGTTAAAACCACCCACCAAAGTTAAAACAGCAAATTCTAACACCGCACGAAATGTGTTCAAACTTATTCGGGCGTCTATAAGTTCGACAGATAATTTTGGTGGGGGAAAATCGACGATAGTTCATTTCATATTCCGTTCTAACGTATTGCTCATTCGGTTAAACTAAGTTCTTATTTTAGTTCATAAAGAAACGCAGTCGGGCCCAATATATTATCAAAGTTAATATTGCAACCGCAAAAGCTAAGAAACAAAAGAAGCAAAGCAAGAACAGTTTTATTATAATAAATAAACAAATACAAGCAGCCTAATAAAATACCATAGTTGTTATATATGATAATCTCAACTGTAAATACCACATACAGGGCACTGCATCAAAAGTCCGCCAACTAATCGATATATTTATGGTACTAAGAAATGTGATTGAAAACCCCCATCTATTACACTTTAGTCAATAGTATACTATCGTATAATATCCTAGGATAGGGTCATGACAATACATAAACAAATACAAGAAGCCTAATAAAGTACCTTGGAGTTATATATGATAATCTCAACTGGAAATACCACATTCAAGACACTGCTTTAAAAGTCCGCCAACTTATCCACATATTTAAGGTACTAAGAAATGTAATTGAAAAACCCCATCTATTACACTTTGGTCAATGATGATGATGTCCTCCTCATCGTGATCCGACGACTGGGACTTCTTGGTTGACAGGACTTCTTCGAAGATGCGCGCGGAAGTGACTCGTGAATCCCAGTTTATTTTTAAAGGTCCGATTACAACGACTACAGTAGAGTTCAGCGCAGTTGTTGTAAGTGTATGTGTAATTGGGCTTCGGACGAGTTTTGCGCTGTTGGCGATTCGAGTCGAGGTTTTCAAGCCGGGCTTCCTCAAACTCTTTATTTTTTGTGGTCACCGTGGAGCGCCACTCGCTGCTTTTGTGGGCAGCCCTCTCCCAGCTCTCAGGTGGAATACCACTGGCAGTTAGGTGCCTTTTTAAGACATCTTTATAGCGTAGGTGCTGTACGCCGACTATGCGTGCGCCTTTTGAGAGTTGGGCATAAAACACGGCTTTCGGGAGGCGGTCGTCTTTCATACGCACTACATGCCCACACCACCTCAGCTGAGCTTTCATGAGCATAGCTTCCATGCCCTGCATTTTCGTCCGTCGTAACACTTCTGTGTTTGACACACTGTCATCCCATGTTATCCTCAGGATGTTTCGGAGGCACCTCATGTGGAAGACGTCTAATTTCTTAATCTCTTTCCTGTAGAGGCACCACATTTCGGAGGCATATATCAATATGGGTAAGACAATCGCTTTGTAGACGGCGAGCTTTATTTTCAGTTTCAGATCATGCGATTTCCAGACACGTTGGTTTAGTTGCCGACACTTTGGTCAATAGTATACTATCGTATGATATCCTAGGATAGGGTCATGACAATACATAAACAAATACAAGAATCCTAATAAAGTACCTTGGAGTTATTATATATGTTAATCTCAACTGAAAATACTACATACAAGACACTGCATCAAAAGTTCGCCAAGTTATCCACATATTTTAGGACACTAAGAAATGTTATTGAAAAGTCTCATCTATTGCGCTTTAGTCAATAGTATACTATCGTATGGTATCCTAGGATAGGGTCATGATGAACATGATTGTTTTCACGACATATATTTTATGATTGTTTTTTTTATATATTTGGGTACTGAATTGCAAGAGAGTCCAGCGTACCAAGCTTAAGCACGACAATGATTCACCAAAAAAAACGGAATTATTCAACCCTAAAACCCGGAAAATACTCGTATGTATATATAACTACGTCGGCTGTGAAATTTCCGACCTAAAATCCCGTACTCGTTGAAGTGAAAGAGCGGCGGTCAGCCAATATATATGGACCGGAAGGTGACCGCCATCGACTTGACACAATTTTGTCCATTTCCTGTGGTAATCCAGAACGCCGCTTGGCCGAATCGCGCTGCCGCCTCCGATAACGCTTGGACAATAGAAAAGTCGAGCGAAAGGAGGAAAAATAAGAGACCCTTTTCGAGTACGTCTTATCGTAATGACGAATTGATCTTCTGACTCTTTTAGATTCGGATCGTTGAGAGAGAATAAGGTTATGTGAAAAAAAGGTTTTTATATATGTTTATTTACAATATGAATTTACAGCGTTACAATATAAAAGGTTACGGAGAAGAAGGAACATGATAAATTTTTAAAATTTTGGTAAATCTATTCTAAAAATGTACCTACTGCTTAAAAATATGACCTTTTAGATAGGGTTTGAGTGAGCAAAAATACACATTTTCTGTAAACCAAACATATTTGAGTTTCTAAAAAATACAATTACTTAAATTCCATCTCAGGAAAAAAAGAAAACTGTAATATAGTATAAAATAATAACTTTTTTGCGCTAGACAAACATTACTTAATTAATTTTACACTGGTTTAATAAAAAAAAGACAATTTATATATAAATGGCGGACCTATCGATATAGCGATATCTTACAGTCAAACTTTTAATATAAGAATAATATGATGTTAATAATATGTGCGTTTCCAAAAATATATACTTATAATATACTCAGGGGAACAGCGAAAACATGGAAACATCATTGGCCTTGATGAGTATTTCCTACCACATTTCTTGCTCAACATCAACCGGAGGGTCATGGTTGTACCCCAAATATGGACCTGACGGGAAAAAATTGAATATAATAAAAAAATATTTATTTGGAGCTGTTGTTACAAAGAAATAAAAACACACAAATTAAAAATAAAACTGTAAATAGAAGAAAACTAAGTAATAAAACTACAAACGCTGCAAATTAAGGGAGTCCTCAGGATATCTCTTATTCTGTTTTTTAAGACACACCTATTAATTATTGCTACATATAGAAAACCAGAATTCAATGTTATTTTAATAAAATAACCAAAATCAAATAAATCTAAATAATCATAATGAAATAAATAAAAAAATCAAAGTAATCAAAATCAAGATATTTACCATCAAATAATCACGTTACAAATATATAAATAAACGAAAAAACAATATTAATAATCAAATTATCGAGTAATTATTTTAAAATAAAATCAAAATATGACATCTAAACATCTTTCTGTAATAATAAACTCTTACATTGGTCCTTAAATACTGCAATTGATTTCGACCGCAATGCGATTCCATACAACCGCGGAATAATAGGAGAAACTGCACTGGAAATGTGTAGTTTTGGGCTTAGATATTATAGCAAGTGGTTCGCATACCCGTGTTGAATGGAAATGCTGGTTATGGGACCACGTCATAATCGAGTAAAGATATCGCGGCTGTTTACTGCGTACTACCTTGAGTACAAGGGTCGCAATATGAAGCTGCCTTCTTTTACTCATATTTAACATGGAAGCTTTCGCAAGGAATGGTCACACATGATGACGTGGAGGAATCCAAAAGCAAAATATTGCGCAGGCATTTTGCAGTCTCTGGAGTCTCCGCTCAGTCTTTTTATACAGACAAGTGCCGTAAACACAATCGCCATAGTCCACTATAGACAATAGAACGATCAATGTCCACCGTCACCAATTTTGGTCGTTCTTTCCCGTCACACGTTTTCTTCTCTCTTCATTTAAGGGCACGTTATGGTCATTCTTTCGAAATAACCACTCATGCTTCGATTCGTTTGGAAACAACCCACACGACGGCATTGGTGTCTCATTTTTACAAATAAATTGACATTTATGACATTTATTTAGATCAAATAAAATTAATATCACTTAGTCGATTGACTATAATTAGGCAACGACTTCAGAATATAAGGATTTAATTGGAAAATTATTCTAAACCAAAATTAGGAAAATAGCCGTGCGAGACGCGCGAAGGGATAATCTAGTGATTATAGATATTCCAATTAACGCCGGATTTCAGACGTGTTCTACTGAACCGTCTTATATTTCCGTTCAGCAGCATCACTGTTCCCTAATCTTGGGCTAATCTTGGGATATTGTGATTATATCTTTTCGAAATTTTCCCATCTCCCTCTTATTATTCATGGTTTTTACAGAAGTACACAGCCGTGGATCTATATAAGGGCTTTTTGGGCTGCAGCCCAGGTCCCCGTGAATATAAAGGGCCCTAATGGAAAACAATGGACAATGTCAAACTATCGATTAAATCATTTATAAGTTCTTTCCATAAATTGCGATTTAACAAAGGATTTATAATGTGATGATATTATAAATTAAGGAATTTGTAGTACAAACATGCAGAAAGGTTTCTTTATAATTTATTTACATAATTACAACTTGCATAATAACCTGTTGATTTGTTTTGCAATACCTTTTTTTTATTTTTTATATCTTTATTCATAAGAATAATATCTATGTATAGCAGTTCAGTTTCCCACTAAGGCTAGTGCCTTGTCAATGGGTAATTAGTAATGAATTTTTGTATTTATTTTAATTATATATTTTCAATTAATATTAATACTTACATTATTTATATTATATTATTATTGTATATTGTTTTACTTAGTTTGCCTGGATAAATCATTTTTTAAGTTGCCTAATAGCTTAATTTTCAACGTTTTCCTAAATACGTTTTTAATAATCGATTTGTCTATATTTAGCGAAAAGTAATGTCAATATGATAGATACACAAACAGTTGCTGTTTGTGTATCTGCCATGTTAATACATAAAATATTTTATTGTTTTTTTTTTTGTTTCCTATACCGTGTACATAGTGACCTAGACATCATTATCGAAAACAGTTTTTTGACAAAATAGCAATTAGTTGATTTGTGAGGCAGGCCCCTAAGTAATATTAGCCCTGGGCCCCACAAACTCACGCGTCACTGGAAGTACAGCAGCTGAAAATTAATACAACTTTATATCAACGATTGAATTCTTCGATACATCAGCGGACACTATGAATATACATTATTAGATAAACGTTTCAACTATCATTACAATCAAAGTAAGCCCATATCCTGAGTTTATATAACTTTGTTTGTATTCAAGATAATAAATCTATGCTAATATTATAAAGAAGCAATGTTTGTAAGATTGTAAGTTTGTATGTAGAGGGTAATCTCCGAAACTACTACTGCGATGTCTAAAATTCTTTCACTAATAGAAAGCTTCATTATCAACGAGTGTTATAGGCTATTTTGTTGTGATAGATTTTGGTTTTCAATAAGAAATCACCATATTTATTTTTTGTTTTATTTTATTTTTTATTTAGGAAACAGACAGTACAAAAAACATAGTCACTAAATCAAAATATAACAAACTAGCTGCGCCCAGCGGTTTCACCCGCGTGGTGATGGAAAATTGTGATAACGATGATAGAAAACCATATATCTTTATAAATTATAGCCTATGTGTTATTCTGATGTGTAAGCTATATTATTGTAAAGTTTCATCAAAATCCATTCAGTAGTTTTTGCGTGAAAGAGTAACAAACATCCATACATACATACAAAATTTCGCGTTTATAATATTAGTAGGATTTATATGTTTCCACCTATTAAACGGTCATATAGTACGTTATGCTATATGAAAGAAAAGTTTAAAAGGCACAACCCTTTTTTTTAAGTGAAATTATTACGGTATTTTAAAAAAAAAATATATTCTGAAAAATTATTTGATAACTTACTAAACAGTCGAAAGTATTAAAGGATTAAATATAAAGTAAATAGAGCAGAAAAACAGTAAAAAGATTGATAAATATGCTTAAAATATGGAAATAAATTAATTAATAAATAAACAGATAGTAAGAATAAAAATAAAATGCTTGAAAATGAATGGTTGAAAACATGCTGTCGTGAGCTTCATTTCCACGGCTAGCTGTCTAAGGGTTAAATCGATTCGTATTATACCCCATGGTTACTATCCAAACGTGCAAAGACGTGACGGGTGTTAATGACCATTTCGGATAAGCCCTACCTAAGGGGCTACTCTGCGGGGCAGGGTTAACAAAAGATAACGAGAAGTAAAGATAACGGCGCCACGTGTAACGATGCAAATGAAACGAACCAGAGGGTTAATGCTATTCATTAAATAGTTGGGCGAAGTGGCAGCGTCTATCGGCGGCACTTATTGGATATATCGGACGGGAGCGCCGGGCAGAGATTACGCTGGAGGCTGCGTCTACATACATTATCCCAAATGTCCGCCGTTAAAGGCCGAACACGATACAGTTTCCCTGAATCATTCATGCGAGGAGTTGCAATCTTTCCTTATTCAGATAACCCAGAGACAAGTGGAGTATACGGCTTATACTTGCAAATTTATCGCCGGCGGCTAGCAACAGATTGTACATCACCAGTCCAGATTCGACAGTGGTCTTGGCAAGTCATCCATCATGTCTTAACTGTTCTATATTCTACTGAGTAAACTGTATCAGGACTAGGTAATAAGCATGATACAATTGAAGGTCATAAACGTTGAGGTTATAAAAGTAGTCTTGACCTCGTCGCCAACTCCTTAATTATTGTTTGTTTATTTGTTTATACAACATATATTTATATACATTTCGTTTTAATAGGCGGATTTTTGATTATTCCTTGATTTTGATGTTTTATTTATTTTTTATATTATTGGTGAATTATTTTTATTAATTGTCTTCTACTGTTAGTTCTACTTATCAGGTCTGTTTAGATTTTTTTTTTCATGTTATATTTCTCTTTTAAATGTTATTTTATGCCATTACGAATTATTCTTGATTTCATTTAGATATTATACGCAAACCAGTGAAATAATTACATTCTTTAATAAGATATTATAGTTAGCAGATAAGTAAATTTATCAGATAAGTAAATTTGTCAATCTGTTTTAATAACAGGTAATTGTGAAAGACATAGTTTTACGCATTATCACCATAAATGTACCCCCACAATTTCGGACAATAAATATATTTCTATTTCTATTTCTACTCTTTATTGTGAAAATGTCACAATGGGCGGATTTATTGTCATGACAATCTCTTACAACCAATCCTACTATGACGTGTTATATGTATGTGTGCGTGTACATGCGTTATATGTAAGTGTGTGTCTTGTTATTGCATTCAATCGACAGAATTGAAAATGCAATTCCGTTAATTTGATCCCAACGGAAAATGGTGACCCAGCCGGGAATCGAACCCGGGACCTTACAATGTAAGATCAGGCGACCTAACCACTATGCCACCGGCCCCGTGTTCGTCTTTTCGAATTATCGTGGGGATGGTGAGGTCACCACTTCACCGTTACCTTGCTGATAATCGTAACCCACTTTAGCGATGATATGGATCCTCGTTACCGCGACTGTGTGGCAGGTTGTAGAGAATCGAAGGCCACCGTTCACAGTACATGGCTTTAGTGGTCACTTGAGGTGAACGACGGAAGAAAACGCAGTATTTTGTTCGGCTGATGATTTATAATTGACTATCGGGCGGGTCGACGCATTTGAGCCAGCTCGATGTTTACAGCGATGTGGAATTTATATCTGACTCCAATATTTAATTCATGTATGTAAATATGAATTGTTTTATGGCGGGGCAGATAAATCATAACATGTGACGTTGTCTCCATAGAAGCATTAAGAAAAACGACAAGATTTGCGATATCTATTAAATTCAATAATTTCAATTTGTTAGTCGAGAATCATACAAAAACAAATCATATCAAGACCTTAATCTAACCAGTAGTAAGTTGTATTTTATTCATATTTTAAATCATGTATTTTAAGGATGAAGGTGCTGGGATAGGGTCGGTTTTAATGGTAGGTTCTAATGGATTTTTTCCATTGGCAATTGAAAAAAATTGTCGAAAGAATTTTTAACCATTTTCGGGGAGGGTGGTAGAGGGGAAAGAGGGAAGTAGAGAAGTCGATTAATAAAACAGTTTGTCGAAATAATTTCTCAAATCGAATGTTATGGTTAGGTTACCAATATTAACCCTAATTTCTTTAAATCGAAGAATGCTATCTTAATCAAATTAAACTTATTTCTAATACTATTTAATTCTACTCAAATAAAATTATTAAAACTTTTAGGTTGCTTTAAAGAAATGCCATCAAAAACAAAATAAATGAATATTTCAAAATCTAACTACGATTTCACTGCAATCGTTTTTGTATTCGTTTCTGTTCTGTAAAGTGAGTTTTCTTTTATTCAATATTCGTTATTAATCAGGTAAGTTTTGAATAAGGTAGCATTCTTAGTGACAAAGATAATAAGGTTTATGTTGGTGATCCGGATTCATTGCTACCGAGTGTATTTAAAATATAATACAAATTTCTTTATTTAATCTAATAAGTTACATTTATTTGAGATACAAAGACGGCCTAACTAGGCCTCGCCTGTATTAAGGTAAGCTTATTGTAAGTGTATGTAGTATGGTTTGCGTAACTTTCAGTATTATTTGTTTTTGTACAAAGTTTGTAAGAAGCAAAAGTAATTTATAGATTAACAATTTTGGGCGTTATTTTAGCATATAAGTTATTATTGTCTCCGTTTCTTGTCGACCCATAAATACAAAGGCATTTGTTGGGTTTTTCTTTACTACGCGACTAGTCGTAGATTTCAGTCCTGATGGAAAGACACTATTAATTTTGTTTAACAGTCAAGGAGCAATGTAAGAAAAGTTTTCCTTTGCGAAACTTGTTCTCCGTTTTGCGATTAAGTGCTGTCTGTTTTTTGTAACTCGTGTAACTATGGTGTGTTAAATATAAGTGATCATTCTCATGAGCATAATAGTAGAGTAGGATTACCTAACGCTTCGGCAACGGCATGACCAAATTTGTTTGCACATCAGAACACCGTTGACTACGTAACGAACAATATTGCTCCCGGAGCGCACAGTAATATTATTTTCTAATTCGAACGCCTTCTAAAATCCATACCAATATCTCATTATTACCATAAGATATATAGACGTGCGCTAGAATAATTTCGCGCGTCATTTCACGGATATTTCCGGTAAAATTCCATTGTCAAACATCATCAATTTTTTTTCGAGAAATCAACAAAAAATTTATTGGTTTTTATGAGTTAACATCTAAATATTTTTGTGTGTAAATAATCAAAACGAAATATTACCTTTGATAGATAATCTGATAAAGATTATATTTACAATTACTAAATAGGGTTTCGTATTTTTCCGTAAGACAAGTACAAGTTAGAAATGCCGATTTTTTTTCACTTTTTCGACTTTCTCATATTTATTCATAATTATCTAATTGTTTTACAAAATGAGATTTCAATATTCTATATACGAAATTTGCAATGCGATCATTGCACAGTTATTCTTTTTATGATTGCTATAGTAGTTCCATAGTTATAGTAATTTTTGTCGAGCGATATTGCAAGAAATTGCAATAAATTGCCGAGGTCTGCCATGAATTTATGTCGCTACTCGAAGGGTTAACTTATATCTGTGGAACCTTAACCTTCACTAACCTAACACTTAACCTTCCTTGTACAAGCTCTCAGGAGAATACCGGTAAGTAATTCTTTTTATGGATTACATAAAAGTAATAAATAAATACAAACGGAGCTGCCATGGAATTCACCGACCGGAGTCGGGCCCATCATAATACTATTTTTTTTTACACTTCTGGGGGGTGAGCAGTGGATTCCGGACTTACGAACCGGCTGTGGTAGGTTTAGGACAGCTGTCTTGCCACATGTGAGCGTACACCTTACCACCCATTCACTCCCCCTTCGAAGCCATAGAATTTGAGATGCGCAAATCGCAGTTTTAGATAATTTTTCTAAGAAAGAGTTGTTTATTTTTCTGGAAAGGCCAAGATCTTTAAAGAGGTGAAATAGAGATTTAGCTGGCAGGCCACGAGCGCCAACTTCCACCGCGTGAAGGTGAACAGTGAAGCCGTTCCGGGTTACGGCATTTGCAAGATCATGGTATTTATTTAATTTGTACTCGTGGTCTTTTGGGATATTTGATTCCCATGGAACAGTTAATTCTACAATAAGAGCCACCTTCCGAGATAGAGAGTAAAGAGTTATATCTGGACGGAGGGCTGTGCATCCGAGACTTTCAGGGAATTTATACTGCTTAGAGACCGAATCAACCTCCAGAATCCAATCTGTAGCTTTCTCGATTATTGAGAAAGGTTTTGTAGTTAAATGTTTTTTGCCTTTAGAGCCATCCCGCACAAACTGTATTGGGGGTTTGGAGGATACTGTCAAACCCTTGTTGGCACGAGCCACTGAGAGACTAATTACCTCGCGAATAACAGCGAGAACTTTGTCATGGCGGTAAGTGTACCGTCCTTGATCTAAGGCCACCTTGCAGCCAGCTGGAATGTGTCTAGCTGTGCAAGGGGTATTGCTACAGAGGGGACAAGAACTATCCTCGGCAAAGCTCCAACGAGCGAGGTTACTGGGGTCTGGAAGTGTATGCTGAAAGGCATTCAAATAAAATTTCATCTCCAATTTCATCTAAAATTTCATCTAAAATTTCATCTCTGGCGTCCAGTCATAGAGCATTACCTTCCAGTGCATTGGAGGCGGAATGCAAAAGTCCCCAATTGTTGTCCAATCATTCTGGCATTGAAGGCCAATAGCATGAGCCATACTCTTGCTGTCGTAATCTCCCCGCAAAAGAGACTTCTTCAAGTCCACGTCGCTCGTGGTTGTACTGCCATACCCCAGACCAGTGCCATTCTGGCTGATTCCAGTAAGGAACTTTTTGTGGAAGTCTACGCGGGCTTGTAGATCATTTGAATCACTACAGCCACGTATTACGTGCTTCGATATTGCCGGATCTTTGGAATTGCACAGAATCGAATTTTTGGTTATTCTGGAGTTGGCGTAGAGCAGAGAGGGCAGTTTAAGCGCTAGCCCAAAATATTGTTTGGACCTGAAGAGAGTCGAGGGGTCAGCTGGTTTGGCTAAGGACAGCCAGGATTTTAAACTAGCTGTCACCAGCGCATCTAGACGGGACAGTTGGGTTTTGGTAAAATCGTAAATAAGAAAGGGCCATGACAAATGTGACGTTAGATAATTGTCATAGATCCAGGCCTTACGAGGGCCAGAAATTAGCAAGGCATCTATTTTCGCCAGGCAACTTTTGAAATGCTCTATAACATGATCGCCCGAGACGTCTTTTCCCTGATGGGTGATTTTTCTGCTGAGGAATTTGAAATTATTGTTTGGGTCTATGAGGGAGATATTGGAGCCCTTATAGACCAATTTGGGGTCATAGGATGTAAATTTTGTGCCCATGCGGGCGAGTCCAAGGCAAAAACATTTGGAGGGCTTCACTTTTATACAGCCTGACCAGTCGCAGAAAAGCTCCACTTTCTGTAATAGCAGGGAAAGCTGCTTGGGGCTTCTGGTGATGAAAGTTAGGTCGTCGGCAAAAGCGAGGCACGACGAGGTGTATTGGCCGTCTGTTTTAAAACGGTAGCCCTATATAATAGGAGTTCTAAGATGTAAAAGAATTATTAAAATAATTATATGTGGACTTCATCAGATCTTTCTCAAATGGGAATAATATAAAAAATTCTTTTCAAGACCCAACCTTATGATTCTAAACAGATGTATCTTCCAAAGTTGTGAAACTTTCTTATTCGATTTACCACAAATTTAAATCTTCTTCGCGCGGATGGATTACAGCCAATCGGCAAACGAGCGGTTTCCTCGCCAGCGTGAATTTTCTGAAAAAGCCGTGCGGTAAAATGGCGGCCGGAATCGGATACCGCTCTCGCGAGGGACAATTAGCACTTCCACTTCCGCCCGCCTGAAACCGGATTAATTCGCGGGAGATATCCTCTTTGCGTTCACTAAATCACCCTCATTTAACGCGGCCTATTGTCAGCTCTACGCCATTGTTTATTTTACCCCGTAGCGAAGTGTTATTTGTAGGGTAAATGAGAAACGTTGCAGGACTAGAGCTAATAGGAGGTGGTTCTCCTAGCTATGTGTTTCATTTTATCGTCCTCATAAAGTGTAGTGCGCTAGACGTTTATATTTCAGTTTTATATCCCAACAATGAATGTGCCTCACTTCTCGTATGCATGATAAACTGCCTTCAAAATGCTGTATTTTGCTGGTGTCTATTATTTTTAATTGACTAAAATTGATCACATTCAATTGACAATTATTCATCTAATTATATAACAAATTAGTTACTCAACCGACTTATTCGCAGAGATAAACTTATTAAACATCAAGCAGATATATGCAAAAACATTTCTTTTTAACTATTTAACAAGTAAATCTATTAAATATAATTAAAAACACGACTATTGTATTTATAATAATTTTTATTACGGTTTTTTATGAAATATTTTTTTTTAATGTATTTATCCATATAGATATATGTATATTTTGGGAATATACTCAATCAGATCCTTTATTTCACACTAAACATGATATAATATGTATGTTAATTTATTGGCATTTGGACATTTAAACAACTACTTTCTTGATATTGGGATAGCTAAAGTACCCTATGACACTCAATCAAGATAACATAACAATTCTAACAATACCACACAATTCTAAATTAGTTTAAGCATTTGGAAGTTATAATAGAATAAAGAAACGGAAAACATACATAGATGAAACCTGAATATATTACACTCCTTTTTTGTTGGGCAGCCACTGAGCGTGAAATTTAAGTAGAGGCTCCGCAGCGTCTAAACACATCGTACGGAAAACTCGGACTTCTTATGCTCAAAGGAGGTTCTCTTCTCCTAGCTTTTGTTTCATTTTATCGTCATCATAAAATGTAATGCCTTAGAGGGTTTCCATTTCAGTTTTATATCCCAACAATAAATGCGCTTAATCTCTCGCACGCACGATATATGTGTTCTTCGAAATGCTGTGTTTTTGCTAATTTCTATTATTTAATTTAAAATATTTTAAGTTGAATAAAATTGATCACATTCCATTCGCAATCAATCATTTTATTGTGTAACTAATTAGACAAACCTGAAAGTACATTTAAATTGGATAAAATGTATCACATTCAATTGGCAATTTATCAATTAATTAGGGAACTAATGAGGAATCCCCGAAGGTTCCCCTCAAACGATTTACTCGCGGAGCTGAAGTTATTAGACACCATGCAAATATATACAAAAACAGCAAATATATGCAAATATATTCTTCACTAGAAAAAAATAAGGATATACAAGTTAAAACTGAACATAAAATTGCAAATAGATTTGCAGAAACAATTTGGCTTTAAAAGACCCAAAATAAAAAAAAACAATACTTCAAGACTCTATGAAAACATGCAAAATTATACTGTAAATTAAATTTACAATAAAAATTACGGAACTCTTATTTTAACTGAGGAGAAATGAGGTGGTAAAGATAATATGTTATATTTTTAATTAAACTTCTTTCTATTATTATTGTTATACATTGTAATAAATTTGATTATTTCATGGTTTGTCCTACAAATTTCATCTTACGATATTTTATATCGATTTTATTTTCAGGATCATTTTAATTCGATGTTTAAAATATAATAATAAATTTTATTTTATTTCAATTACCTTTTTTGTGTATTAGAATTTCTTCTATTGTATTTTGATTATATATATATATATATATATATATATATATATATATATATATATATATATATATATATATATATATATATATATATATATATATATATATATATATATATATATATATATATATATATATATATATATATATATATATATATATATATATATATATATATATATATATATATATATATATATATATATATATATATATATATATATATATATATATATATATATATATATATATATATATATATATATATATATATATATATATATATATATATATATATATATATATATATATATATATATATATATATATATATATATATATATATATATATATATATATAAGATGATGTCCTCCTCATCGTGATCCGACGACGGCGACCTCTTCGTTGACAGGACTTCTTCGAATATGCGCGCGGAAGTGACTCGTGAATCCCAGTTTGTTTTTGAAGGTCCGATTACAACGACTACAGTAGAGTTCCCCGCAGTCGTTGTAAGTATATGTGTAATTGGGCTTTGGACGAGTTTGGCGCTGTTGGCGGTTCGAGTCGAGGTTTTTCAGCCGGGCTTCCTCAAACTCTTTAATTTTTGTGGTCACCGTGGAGCGCCACTCGCTGCGTTTGTGAGCAGCCCTCTCCCAGCTCTCAGGTGGAATACCACTGGCGGTTAGGTGCCTTTTTAATACATCTTTGTAGCGTAGGTGCTGTCCGCCGACTTTGCGTGCGCCTTCTGAGAGTTGGGCATAAAACACGGCTTTCGGGAGGCGGTCGTCTTTCATACGCACTACATGCCCACACCACCTCAGCTGAGCTTTCATGAGCATAGCTTCCATGCCCTGCATTTTCGTCCTTCGTAACACTTCTGTGTTTGACACACGGTCTTCCCATGTTATCCTCAGGATGTTTCGGAGGCACCTCATGTGGAAGACGTCTAATTTCTTAATCTCTTTCCTGTAGAGGCACCACGTTTCGGAGGCATATAACAATATGGGTAGGACAATCGCTTTGTAGACGGCAAGCTTTGTTTTCAGTTTTAGATCATGCGATTTCCAGACACGTTGGTTTAGTTTGCCGAAGGCGGAAGCAGCTCTGGCTATGCGTACTGGGATTTCAGTATCCAGACGGTTATCATTCCTAATCTCACTGCCAAGGTAGCGAAAGTGAGATACTACCTCTAAGACACCGTTACCGAGGAAAATGTTAGGTTCTTCAGGTGGGCTTCCTCGCGGAGGCTGAGCCATTACCTGGGTCTTGGAAGTGCTGATTGTCAAACCGAATTTATTGCAGGATTCGTAAAGATGGTTAAGGTACGACTGGAGTGCGCTAGAACTGTCAGCCATGAAGCAGGCGTCGTCAGCATATAGGGCATCGAGGATTCTAAGTTGACGGGATTTAGTCTTTGCGCGGAACCTTGACAGGTCAAAGACTCCTTTGTCACTGCGTACTGTTACAGAGATAGGGTCGACACAGTTTTGGGCAGCATGAGAGATAACAGCTCCAAAGAAGATGCCAAAAAGTGTAGGGGCCATTACGCAACCTTGTTTTACACCGCATGTAACCGGAAAACCCTCAGAAAGGCTGTCATCGAACTGCACCCTAGCCAACATGGAGTCGTGAAAATTGCGAATGATGTTCACAAATTTTGCGGGGCAGCCAGATAGCTTTAGAACTTCCCAGAGAGCCTCCCGTGGAACGCGGTCGAAAGCCTTCTCAAGATCAATGAAGCAGAGGTAAAGTGGACGGTTCTGCTCGAGGCTTTTCTCCTGCAGCTGCTTCAAGACGAATATTGCATCGATGGTTCCTCTGCTGGGCCGGAAACCGCATTGGCTTTCGGGTAGGATCTCTTCTGCGAGTGCACTTAGCCTTGAGTTAATGATATGTGCGAGGATTTTTCCAGCAACTGCGAGGAGAGATATTCCGCGATATGATCCACACTCCGAAGCGTCGCCCTTGCCTTTGTAGAGCGTGCAGATAGAAGCATCTTTCCATGCCTGTGGGATAGTCTCTTGAGCCCAGATTGTGAGGATGAGATGATATAAACTGCTGTGGATCGCTGGACCGCCGTACTTAAATACCTCTGGAGGCAGGCCGTCAGAACCTGGGGCTTTACCATTTTGGAGGCGCTGGATGGATCTTTGCATTTCGAATAAGCTGGGAGGTTCGTCAAGCTCGTGGATAACTGGTCTACATGGCAAGTTGTTCAGACAGGTAGGGTCGTAGGTAGAGCTTGGAGGATTGAGGATGCTCTGGAAGTGTTCCTTCCATCTGGATAGGATATCACGCTTATCAGTGAGACGCTTCGAGCCATCCTGACTGCGCATCGGAACAACCTTTTTGACACGTGGTCCAAAGATGGTTTGGAGACTCTGGTAGAATTTCCCTATCTGTTTAGTGTCAGCCCATCGTTGTAGTTCTTCAGCTCTTTCAAGCCACCAGGTGTCTTTGAGAGTGCGGAGTTTTTGTTTCAGCGCTTTTTGGGTATTACTCTTCTGAGATGATGTAGTAGCCGGATTCTGTAGGAAGTGTCTATGCTCTGCGAGTAGAGTTTTAATTTCAGAGTCATTCTCATCAAACCAATCCTGATGTTTCTTTGCTGGCGGGGGGAGGGATACAGAAACTGCCTGTGATAGATTAGCGGCCATGTTTGTCCAAGTTAAGTCTAAGTTTCCGTCTCCGTCCGCTGTGTTAGACGTAATCAAGTGAAAATTGCTGTCTAGTCTAGCCCTAGCATCGTTGTCACTGATGAGCCCAGCACACAGTGCTCTGATGGGCTTCTTGTGAGGTGCTCGACGAGGTTTTTGTAGTGCCATGCGCAGTTTGGAACGTACAAGACGGTGATCCGTCCAGCCGTTTGCACCTCTCATTGCACGCGTTATGAGAACGTCTTTGAGATCTTTTCTTCGCACTATGATGTAATCTATGAGATGCCAATGTTTAGATCTCGGGTGCATCCATGTGGTTTTGTGCTTTGTGGGAAGCCGAAAGAAGGTATTTGTAATGCATAGGCCAAACTGCGAGCAAAATGACAGTAAGTCGAGACCGTTGCTATTGCAACTGCCTATGCCATGAGGCCCAAGTACATTTTTCCAGGCTGAGTTATCCGCACCGACCCGAGCGTTAAAGTCTCCGAGGATCAAGATCTTATCTGCGGGTGGTATAGCTTCAACGGTGGTTCGGAGGTCATCATCATTTATGATATATATATATATATATATATATATATGCGCGCATATGAACAAATCATCGTCATACATAGAGTCTATCTTAATACAGGCTACGGTTTAGTTAGGCAGATTCCGCAATGAAGACATCTTAAATGGAAATTTTTGAATGAATAAAATATTATTATCTGGAACATAATAATAATAATAAAAGTTTATTTTAATAAAAAAGTTAGCTTATTGCCTTGAGGCAATGTCTAGCAACTAATATATACCTTAAGTTGTACGTTTCGTTGGCTACAAAAAAAATTAACTCAAAACTATAGAATAGACAAAAAGCTAGAAAAAATATGATAATTAAGACAGAAAAACAATTTATTAAAACTACATAAAGACGCAGAGGAAAGGAAATGGACGAAGGACGGAAATTGAAGCGATAAGGAGGGAGAGGACGATGGTTGGTTATGTCAATGGCTTAAGGTTTATGTGTTTCTTTAGCCTGGCCTTGAACTTCGTGATGCTGGGGGACATTCTGACGTTATTCGGCAAGGCGTTCCGAATTTTGAATAGAAAATTAAAACATTATAATAGAAACTTCCACATAAATATTTCAATAGAAAATTAATAGTAAACCAAAGCTTGAGGAATGACCGCTTATGCGCTTGTAAGGGACCACCCCTCACAAGAATCCAAATTATTCGTTGTGAGGTGGTGGTGTCAACTTGCGAGTTATCTCCGTATTTAAAGGCGGTTTCGATGAAGCAGAAGATGTTTATTGATTGAATCGATTGAATATTGCCAGTTATAACGCTTGCCGAATTAACGAGTGCCCGGATTACTTTATCGAGACGCGAGGGTTGCACAACGGAGGTTATGTAGGAAAGTGGATGAGGATTGTATATGTGCTCCTAGTATCTTGTACTGGGCACGGCTCGAGTCCGTGGGATTACAGACTGATGTTTCGAGCGCACAGTAATATTATTTTCTAATTCGAACGCATCCTAAAATCCATACCAATATCTCATTATTACCATAGATACATAGACGTGCGCTAGAATAATTTCGCGCGTCATTTCACGCATGTTTCCGGTAAAATTCCATTGTCAAACAACATCATTTTTTTTTTTTTTTAAACTTTAAAAAAAACATTGATTTTTATGAGCTATTTAAGATTTTTATGAGATATTTATATATTTTAGTATGTAAATAAGCAAAACGAAATATTACGTTTAATAGAGAATTTAATAAAGATCACGATAGTATTTAAAACTTTTAAATAGGGTTCCGTATTTTTCCGTAAGACAAGTACAAGTTAGAAATGCCGAGTTTTTTCACTTTTTCGAATTTCTCATATATATTCATAATTATCTAATTGTTTTACAAAGTGAAATTTCAATATAATATATATAGAATTTCAATGCAATAATTGCAGTTATTCTTTTTATGATTACTATAGTAGTTCCATAGTTATAGTACTTTTTGTCGAGCGCGGCGATATTGCAAGAAAATCCAATAACTGGCCGCGGTCTGC
This sequence comes from Micropterix aruncella, assembly GCA_944548615.1. Taxonomy (NCBI): domain Eukaryota; kingdom Metazoa; phylum Arthropoda; class Insecta; order Lepidoptera; family Micropterigidae; genus Micropterix; species Micropterix aruncella. Next base: position 11,007,636 of record OX155971.1, on the reverse strand, counting down.
CATGAAATTATGCCGCTACTCGAAGGGTTAATGATGGCTTATTTTTTTTATTACTTCTATCTAGTTACCAACGGATTGAGCAGTACATTTAAAACTCAGTTTTGTTGGTACATAGTAGCAACAGAATAACATATGGAAGCCGCACGCTCGCTGTCCATTATTAGTTTCATCAGATTATCCAAATAACATACCGCTTCGGGGTTTAATCGAATTGCTACGAACTTTAATTAAATTATCGACGCCATTTACACATTCTACACGTGTGTCCAGCTGTGATACAATTAGCGCATACCAGCAGAAATTCCGTTAGATAACACTTCGCGCGAGGAAACTAATATTATTAGTTACAGGAGCAGTTACGTGATCTCGGATTATTTAGGTAATCCTGATTGACAAGGTAATAAGGATTACTAAACAGACAGTGTAAGTATTACGCGAGATTTTATGATAGTCATAGGTACCATTGATTATATAGCAAATTAGATTTCTCAACCGCGTCGTCCTACCATTTATCAACCAGGATTTTACTTGGGTTAACGTACACCCTAATAATCTTAGGTTATTGACATTTTATTTCAATATTTCGATTATTATATTATTTTTATATTTGTATATTATTCATATATTTAAATATTGAATATTCTACGAAATTATTGTTTTTAAAGTCCTATATTGCCAATATGATTAAATAAATAGTTACCTACAACAAACAAAAAACTTGATTGTAGTCTAGATTTATTGTATATTTATTTTTTAACATTTTAGACTTTGTTCTAATAATATTTACAATAATATTAGGTCTTATTAGGTTATATTTATTCCAAAAATATTTTGTATTAAATTTCCTACTTAGTATTATGTTTGAAATCAAAGACTATCGCGGTTGTTTGACATTATAAATAGGATTGAAAACGAATTTACCGCGTGAAATTTGTCTACCCTGGACAACGGCGGTTGCAACGTCACCGAAACGTCGGGTGCTACAAATTTCACGCGATAAATTCGTTTTCTATTCTAGTTTTATGTTGTAAGAAATATTGTACACCCTATGGGTAAGATTATGGAACTCCAAATAAAATTTGTTATCTCACCATCAATCGATTATAAAGTAAATAATTCTATTCTATTAAAATCTACCGTAAAATAATCAGATCTTCTGTTTAACTACAGTTAAGTATCAACTGCGTCGTAGAGGTTATAAAAGCGCTATCCGCCGATTAAGCATTTATAGTATTTATAGTATAGTATTTTGTTCTTTCTCTTTTTCTATAACAATAAATCCCTGCTAAATAAATGTATGTCTAAATAAGGTACAATAACGGAGATATGTACTGTAAACATAAAATTAACGGTAAATAGTGTTAAAATATAATTATTCATAGTTTCATTGTTATATTTTGTATTTGTTATAAATAAAATTAAAAAAAAAAAATAGTACAAAGTACCGCTTAGTTTCGCCAGGTCTATTAAAAGTAGCAAAACTACTCAAAGTCATATTTTTGTATTTTTTTAAACTTGGTAGTGGTTCCATTATTTAAAAATAATAAAAAACCTTTTTTTAGGAGATCCGGACACCTACGCTTCGCTTCATGGCCTTTAACCATAAAACTGATTAAAACTTCTTTCGCACCTTTAGTACCTAAATCACTATTGATTTTGTATAATCATCAATATTATAAAGTAGATTTACTACGTATCTACTTAGTATTCACGTAGATGTATTCACTATCAATAGTCAGACTTTATCGTCGCAGTACCGTGGATGTAACGCAGATGTATGTAGTTAGCTCTTGTGTCTGTTATCGACTAGAGTTTATCAAAACTGTCCATCAAATCCGAGACCTTACGATGTAGGATTAGGGAACCTAACCACTATTCCTTCGGGATTTGTAGGAGTCTCTTTGCGTTGTGTGCCCTTTCTATAAAGTGGTTCTTAAATCATAAAGATATAATATGTTTCTAAGTTTAATGTCTTGGATTGAATAAACTCTTTTTTACTACCTGATTTGCTGGACTTCAACTTATGACATGTTAACGCCTTTTCATGTGTATGATAACAAACGTTGTACTCATGATCATCATATACTCAAGGTCTGATCATGTACTTAGGATAGTTTACAAAACCACAGAATCAAATACAATCATCACAAAATTACCAGTATCAAACAAAATCATCCACGCCACTCACTGTCAATATTTACCAGTAACGGATAATCGCCCAACGGTGCAATATTTATGTCTGCTGCACTCGTATTTACTATTCTGATAAGCAAACGGTAATGTGAAAGTTTCAGCGCTGAATCAGCTAAAATTTGGAGCGGCGGGGAGGCACTTTCAGGCAAATGCAGGCTTTTCGGCGTCCGCCGCCCGGCGTATGTTTACCGCCAATTTGAAGTCAGTAGCTTTGCAACTGGTGCGCTAGCTGTACGATATTCGATGAGCGTAATTCCTAAATAGCTTAATAGATGTACTGTGATGTGATTAATAATTATCAAGTCACATTACTCAATAATTTTAAGATAAGAAGGCGCGATGGATCTGCTCCCGGATCAATTTTATTTTATTTTATTTTATAGCAAACTTACAGATATGATAATAGTACAATATATGATAATAGTATCCCAAAAACATATAACAAATCGAAACACATCACGAAACAAATTTACTATCATATGAATGGTTTGCAATGCTTGCATTACACATTAACATAGAAATAACATGAACACGATTATAGTAGATTTTTTTAAATAATAAAGCTAATAATAATATAAGGGTAAGGAAAGAAATTATTAAATAAATTGTTAATAAGGTTATTTGGATAGAGCAAAATAGAAGTATGAGTAATTGGATAATAATATTTATTATATATAATATGATATAATACAATAGTATGTTATAACATAATAATCATATAACCCCTCCTATCGCGGGGTAAAAATTTAGTCGTCACTTCTGCCCGGGACACTTTTGCGCGTGAAGTCGATGGCCTTGAGAAAAACGACCATAACTTTTAAACTACTATACGGATCGTAAAAAGAATAACTGTGAAATGATCGCATTGAAATTTGACATTTATAATATTATAACCTTATCTCGTCAAACAATTAAGATAATAATGAATAAATATTTAAAAAGTTGGCATTTTACGCAGCGCGGAGCGCCCTAACCAATATTGGTTAGATACAATTTTAGCATTTGTAAGCGTCTAACCAAAAATGGTTAACTCAAATAGGAAGGGTACAGTACATTAGGATGGCAGTTAGTGAAATCTTAAAAAGTAGGATATAGGCTAGGTATGATCCAATCTTTTATTATATTTATGGAATCATAAACTACATCTAATCCTTTACACGATTTATCAAAAACGCGACACATTCTGGCAAGAGGTCTATTCGATTCGATGTTGTTATTGCAAGCGACAACCAAAAATGTTTGAGAGCTCCTCATTAGTCGCGGTGGCACACGAAATTGATTTTTTTTCTAGACTAGCTGGGCTGTCTAGTCGATTGTGCAAAAGCTTATGGAGACACGTTATATCAGTTATAGTCCTACGTGTTTTTAAGTCTATTAGGTTGAAGTGAGAAAGTCGCTCTACATAACCTTTCAGAGTATTTCTGAGGCCACATTTGTTCGACAGCATACGAGTGAATTTCTTTTGGACTCGTTCAATTCTATCGCTGTGAACACTGTAAAGCGGATTCCAGATCACTGATCCATATTCCAGTACCGACCTAATCATTGATGAATAGACGGATATTAGGGATTTTGGATGTCGAAATGGCTTCATTGTCCTGAAGACAAAACCAAGAATGTTACTTGCTTTTTCGACAATACCATTGAAGTGCTGATGAAATGAATACTTTTCATCGAAGATAACTCCTAGGTCTCTGATGTGCTCGACTCTATTAAGTGTAATGCTATTGATAGAGTAGTTGTGTTTTAAAATATTTCGGTTTCGGCTAAATGATATAAAATGGCATTTCTCGACATTGAGCTGCATATCATTGCGCGTGCACCACACGCTCAATGAATTCAGGTCATTTTGAATTGTGTCGCTGTCTGAAGGACAGGAGATTCGACTAAAAATTTTGAGGTCATCCTCATAAAACAAATGTGGGCACTCTAATTCATCGCAAAGGTCATTTATATAAAAGAGAAAAAGCAATGGTCCCAAATTTGAACCTTGCGGTACACCAGAAGTTATTGCAGCCGGTGAAGATTTAAAACCATTTACAGTGACGAGTTAGGATCGATTAGACATATATGATTCCAGCTATCTTAGTAAATTGCCATTTATTCCGAAAGTCTCAAGTTTTGCTATTAGTATTTTGTGATTTACTTTGTCGAACGCTGTACTAAAATCTGTATACACAGCATCAACTTGTGTATTCAATCAATCCTGTATTATTGTTGTTTCCCCTAATGTAACACATCCTCTTGGGTTCCCTGTAAGGTAATTAAATATCTGTGTATTGTATGCCTTTATCTGCAAAATGGTTTTTAAATCCTAGGGATATAATATGTTTTCCATGTTCAGTATCTACAAATAAATAAATATTTTTTCACTACCCATTTTTTGGATCTTTACCTATGCCATGTTGACGCCCTTTCATGTATATGGCAACAAAGCTGTACTGATAATCATTATACCTTTAAGGCCTGATCATGAACTTAGGGCCTGTTTCAAAACCACGAAATTACCAGTATCAAACACAATTATCCACGTCACTCACCGACAATATTTACCAATAACGGATAGTCGCCCAACGGTGGAATATTTATGTCTGCTGCAATCGTATTTACCAATCTGATAAAGCAAACGGTAAAATAAAAGTTCCAGCGCTGAATCGGCCGAAATTTGGAGCCGCGGAGAGAAGGCGATTTCAGGCAAACGCCGGCTTTTCGGCGTCCGCCGCCCGGCGTTTGTTTACCGCCAATTTGGAGCCGGCTTTACAATTGGGGTGCCAACTATACGATATTCGATGCATTTGATTTATAAACAGCTGAATAGGTGTATTGTAATAAAATTAATAATTATCAAGTCTTAATTATCAATACTTTTAAGATAAGAAGGCGCGTAAAATATACTTTTTGTCCCCTAATGTGGCACATATTTATCGGTTTCTTGAGAGTGAATTAAGTCTTAGTAGGGTTTGGGTATATTGTGGTAGGTGGTGTGCGCCCATATCTACAAAGGTAATATGACATGGTATTATTCGATTTAATACGATATGGTATGATATGCTGTGATATAATATGATATGCTAAGCTATGATATGATATGATATGATGATACGATACGATATGATATGGTATATGGTATGATCTGATATTGATATTGATACACTGACAAAAATATAACGTTTTACGACATATAAATAAGCATACTTCAACAGGGATTACCTATATAACGCGGACTGTAGTCCATACTTATGAATTAACATGACGCGCAACGGTGCTGGCGTGACTGTAGTTGCCGTGTCGTAATGTTATTTCATTACATCACAACCTTGAGGTCTTTCTTCTAACATGACATCATGTAGTGGTATACGTATAGTGTTATACATATATATATAGACACATAAATCATTATGACACTATAATAAACTCTTATTTCCGTATTAACCGTAAGAAAAATGTTATTACTTATAATCGAGTAATGAAGTGTCAACAAAATTCCTCCTTATTCAACAAAATTACGGTTGAAACATCGTTATTCTGAATAAATCCATATTAACATAATGCTAATGTAATAAGAAAACCAATATATTTCTCAGTGTATGATATGATATGATATGATATGATATTATGTGACATATGGTAGGACATTAAATAATTATTGTTTAATATGTTACTTTCCTATTTAAGGAAAGTATTGTGGACGTTCTTCTGTGTATATGTGTGTGTGTGTGTGTGTGTCTGTGTGTATTCTCCGACGATAACACCGAAACGCTGCATCCGATTAAGCTGAAATTTGGCACGAAGGCATCATTTGGTCATGGCATGAGCTGAAAAGTTTGTGGTTGAAATCCGTCCACCCAGGGTTGGCTCCAGATGAAGGAACTCCTCAACGTTCAACAGCAGACACAAAATTCGAAAAGCCGTAAGTCGAAAATTCAAAAAGTCGAAAGTCGAAAGTCGAAAAGTCCAAAAGTCGAAAAAGTCGGAAAAGTCGACAAAGTCGGAAAAGTCGAAGTCAACGTCGAAATCGATTTCGATTGCGATTTTAGAGGGTTAAAGGGTGGCGCTATTTTGGCGGTGGGGGGTTGTGGTACCTAATATTTATGATTTTAATATTCAGATGAATTAGGCTACTTAACAGGAAAGTCTTGGGGTGACACAACCGATTTTTTTATGTTCAATATCTATGATTGCATAAAAACCTTGTTTTTTACTTCTTATTTTGTGGGCCTTTACCTATAATATGATAACGCATTTTCTTCTGCATGACAGCGATCACACATTTCGAATTAAGTTCTGAATTATTTTGTCAGCGCACGTGTCTTCCACAGCGTTATCGAATCATATTTCAATATAAGAAATAGTGATAATTGTCCCAACTTCATTAGCATCATCGATGAATGCATTTTTTTTTGTTGAAAATGTATTTGCACGTTATCCCTGACTGTTTCTCGTCTACAAATTTGTTCTTAAAACCTACTTTTACAACATATTTTCCATATTGAATATGTACGATTCAATAAAGAAAACTTGTCTCACTATCCATTTACCAACATCAGAGTGGATTTTGATGGTACCAATAACATTTATCGCCTTTTCATGTGCATAACAACAAACGGAATACGCTCCGAATTAGCTTTACAATCATTTCGTCATCGCCGGTGGTTGACATAGCTTTGTCGCAATTTCATTAGCACTTTTAACGAACATAATGGTCGTCATCTCTCTCTCTCTCTCTCTGTAGTAAATATTTTGTTTTCACGTCTTGTTATTGGCACGTTATCTCCATCTCTCTCGCTCATGCCACGGTCTGGCCGCAGTTGACACTTGACGAGATATCGTCCGTCACGAAAATAAAGTCGGTCCCCGGTAATACGTCGCTGACTCGTCGATTTACCTTCCTCTAAAAATATCCAACTCTTCATAGCGACGAATAATGGCGACAAGGGGCTATTGTCAAGCGATATTTGCACATTTTTCCCGCGGAACGCATCACGTTCCGACGCTAGCAAATAATAATAGCTTCGCCTGTTCGTGACTTTTGTCCCGAACGTGTTGTTCAGATACGTTTCATTTCAACGGCAAATCGAACACACCACCGCTAATACTGGTACACTGATTTCCTATTATTGTAGGGATGTACTACGCCGGTGTTTCCGATCCTAAAATTCTTCTTTTTACGGACTGATTCCAAAATACAATAAAGACTCATCAATGTCGGTAATTATAATAAAATAAAAAATAAACATTTTTAATAACAAGAACGATAATTTAAAGAATTAAAAAACACGACTGCCGTTAAAAATGGTGAACTACTAGTATTAAAAACGATTTTTTCGCTCTACAAAGTACGTTTGTTAGAAAATAAAGTTCTTCGTTGAAACAATATTCGTTGAAAAATTCATTTTAGGAATATTCGCTACGTACCCGTTGACGCGTGTGTTCTTTATAAACATCCAGTGCTTAAATACTATTTCACGTTATGTGGATTAGTCGACGGGCCTCGTCCAAGGCCCGCCGAGCGCGGCTTCACGTGAGCCGGGCCTATTGAATCGGTGGCGACCCGGGCTGCGCGCCCTGGGGCAAGTATCTCAAAACGATTGCGCGCCGCCGTGGGCAACGGCTCAGTCGGTCGCCCTCGGTGTTCAAGTAAATAAACCTTTTTTTATGAATTTTCATATAGATATCTACATATTATATGTTTTTTTTTTTTTTTTTTTTTTTTATTTAGGTAAAAAACAGTCATAAACAAATGTTTTTACAAATACACTTAAACAAATAGACCTACATTACCATTAATTTTAACAAAACTTGTAAATGTAGCCACAACAATATAAATGTCTAGTCGGATCGAACTGTTTTCATTTAGTACGAGTACCCTACCTAAATTATTAACTGTAAACTAAAACTAATGCAACAACAAATCACTCAATTGTTTCCTAAAAGTAATTAATGACACTGAGAATATATCTATGTCGTTCAAAACTTTATTATAACACATGCAAGAGCGTCTGAAGAAGGTATTTTTTGCGTAGTTTGAATGAAAAGAGGGAATATAGAAAGTATCTTTTGAACGTGAGGAGGAAGACCGCGGGATTTTAAAAAGAATTTTTTCCAAAAGGGGTGCAGAGTTGATGTGGTTATGAATAATTTTATATAAGAAAATGCTGTCTAAGAATTTTCGTCTTGAATACAGAAAATGCATTTTGTGTGTTGTTACTCTCTCTGCGTAATCGGTGCAGAGGCTACCTGTCCGAAAGTCTAATGATTTTAAACATTTCTTTTGTACCCTCTCAATCCTATCTACGTGAACAGCATACTGGGGACTCCAAACTACACTTCCGAATTCTAGGACACTACGAACAAATGCATTGTAGAGTATTTTAATAGTGTTGCCTCTGGCAAAAGGTTTACTTATGCGCAGAATCAGTCCGAGTTGTTTAAAAGCCTTAGCTACGATCTTATCAATGTGAAGGTTAAAGTGCAGTTTGGAATCCAGGGTAATGCCTAGATCACGAATGTTGGTAACTCGGGTTAAGTTATTACTGGATATTTTGTAATCATAAATAATTGGATGATGCTTTCGGGTGAATGTTATGACGTTACATTTATCCGTATTTAAAATTAGTTGATTATCCTTACAATAGTTCTCAAAGCTTAATAAATCCTGTTGCAAATCTTCACAATCACCAAGACCTTTAACAATTTTGAATATTTTTGTATCGTCTGCATAAAGCAAGTGATGCGACTTATTAAAACACGGTCCAATATCGTTTAAATATAAAGTAAATAGAAAAGGGCCAAGGTGGGATCCCTGAGGAATTCCTGACGGAACATTAAGAAACGAAGAGCGGTAACCTTTAAGGGCGACGGCTTGACTACGATTGTTTATATAGGACTGGATCCATCTTAGCAGGTCGCCGTGTATACCGAATTTCGAAAGTTTTTGTATAAGGATAGAATGACTAATTTTGTCGAAAGCCTTAGAGAAATCAGTATACACGGCATCAACCTGGAATCCGGAATCAAGGGCATTCAACAAAAATTCAGTGTATTCGATAAGATTTGTGTTAACACTTCTACCACGAAAAAACCCATGCTGTTCCGTTGATACAACGTGCAGCATTTGAGTGGTTAACGACGTAGTAATTATTTTTTCGAAAATCTTACCAAATAGACTCAGCTTAGAGATAGGCCTGTACTGCATAATATCATGGTTGTCACCACCTTTTGGAATTGGAGTTACCAGAGATTTCTTCCAGATGGCAGGAAAACAGCCCTCCAGCATAGATTTCCTATAAATTATGGTGATTGGTATTGAAAACTCTTTACTAAGCTTCCTGATTAAGATGGGATGGATGTTGTCGAAACCCGCACCCTTGTTTATATCTATTTGCTGAAATAGTTTATGTACAAGGTTTTCTGTTATTTCTACCGTCGAGATGTTAACTGAAGATAAGGCTGTATCAGTACAGGAAGTGTCACTCACTTGGGAAGTGTCGGGGATAAAAACTGAGTTAAAATAATCATTAAACATATTGGTAATTGTTTCGCCGTCACTTGAAGATACATCGTTCAGGCTCATATGAGAGGGAATATTATTGGCACCAAATTTAGATTTAATAAATGTCCAAAAAAATCGAGGGGCGATGTTAATTTTTTCTTCTGAGAAATCAATATAGTTTTTGTAACATTCCCGCTCAAGTTTCTTTTCCCGTGAGCGTAATAATGAAAAAGTTTGGTAGTGGCAAAGATTGTCATATTTTTTCCATTTGGAATGCATTTTCATTTTCTGACGAATTAATTTTATTAAACCACGGGAATACCAAGGTGGATAATTTGTTTGTGATTTTACTAGTTTCTTCGGAATATATTTGTCTATAAGATCCTGTAAGAAGTTGTAAAAATAGGTAACCGATTTTTCAGTATCCAATTTCGATAAAACTTTATCCCAGTCAACATTCATTAACGCGTTACTTATGCTAACAAAGTCAGCCGCATGATAGATAACTTTTAAACGTTCTTTAATACACATCATATAAGTGTTGCAGGGGAGGTAAAAGGTAATATCTAATGACTTATGGTGGTGATCCTCCGGCGTGAGTGGGGAATCAGAGTTCCTCACTTTGCAGCTAGTAGAACACAAAACTAAGTCGAGTATCCTCCCATTTTTATTTTGACATCCGTTATATTGCGATAGGCTAGAAATATTCATAAAATCAATCAAGTCAGACACTTTGATATCGTCGTTCGCGTTCACGCTAAGAGAATCGGAATATTCCAAAGAATACCAATCTGCTTTAGTGATATTTAGATCACCGAGGATTAAAAAGTTGTCATTTTGGTGATTCTGCATGATATCAAACGTATTATCGTAAAATGTTCGAAGTGCCTCTAAATGATTATCATTGTGCGGGAAATAACAACAGGCTATATGTGTGTACGTAGTTTGTGAGTGTGAGGATACAGTATTGCGGGAGGGAGCGCCGACGAGCGGAGTCGGCGCCGGGATCTCGAGAGTCAGCCACAAGCAGTGGCGCGCCCGCTCCGAGCACAAGTCGTCCCGCCGCCGCGCGCGCAGCCCGCAACGCACAGCTATTAGCATTCCTCCGCCGCGCTCGCCGCGTCCGTCACTAACGAGCCTATCGTGCCTATACACGTTATAATTATTGTAAAAATATTCTGCGTCATAAAAGTCTTCCGTTAACCAGGTTTCAGTTAAAATGATTAAATCGTAATCGCATTGCAAGACGTTGGTTAAAAACGAATGAGACTTAGTGCGTAATCCCCTCACGTTCTGGTAATAGATTGATAATGATTTAAGTTTGATAATGATTTGATATGTTTTTGGAATGTACTCAATCAGACCTTTCATTTGAGACTAAACACGATATATTTATCTTTATTTATTGATACTTGGATATTTAGACAATTACTTGTATTTGGGTTTGGCGGAGGCGTGGGGCGGTTGTTTCATTTGTTTACATGTTTTAATAGCTTTTCACAAATTTACAAAATGATCGCAAATAAATTTACTGAAATTTGGACAGGACAACCTCTGTCGGGTCAGCTAGTTAATAATAAATATTAATTAGCAGGTACGATCTTACTATTTTTTGTGATCGAACAGAAACCAAACAAATGCAGTAAATTCAGAGTTATTAGGGTGTGTGTTGGTGACCCGGATTCACTGATCTTGAGTATATCATCAGTCTGATTCGTGTTTCCTTATAAAATCAGTGTTAATTTAATCCCTAAAACTAGAGTACATTTTTGACAAAAAGTCTCAAATTGAAACGATACATTTATTAGTAAGTAAGACAGAAACCATATCAGTGTTCTTCTAATGGTCTCTTGTTATTGTCCCTGCTTTTTAATATCCTTCTGAGACAGATTTCGTTCCCACATATCTTGCAGTTATCAACCATCCATGGTAATACTATCCTGAAAGTTTTTTAAAATAAGGACTTTCTTTTTCCATATTTCATTATTCCCGTTGTTCGCACAATTTCAACATTGTACTGGCACTGACGTCCCTTCTCGATCTCGAAATTAAATAAGTAATAAGATTCCAGTGATAATTTCATTACCACGATAAAGGCTTTCTTGACCTATCTGGCTTCGAGCCAGCTACTGCGCGCACAATGCCAAAATATCTAGGTAAAGGGTACAGCCGAATTACAGAAATCAATACGGAATCACTTTACGAGTACATTCTTGTTAACCCCTCACGTTGCGAGGTAAAAACACCTATCACTTTTGCGCGCGACATATTCGCGCGCAAAAAATCGACGCGAGTCAACGGCCTTGAGAAAAACGATCATAACTTATAAACCACTAAACGGAATATAAAAAGATAAAGAGAAAAATGATCGCATTGAAATTTGACATATAAAACATTATAACCTTATCTCGTAAAACAATTAATATAATAATGAATAAATATTACAAAATTGGCAAACTGAAAAAAACTCGCCTATAAAATCATTTCGATTTTTTTGTAAATACAGTTTTTGTAAATATCAAAAATTGTAAATACAGTTATGTTCTTTATTAAATGCTTTACCAAAACGATATTTTTTTTTTACTTATTTGCATACAAAAATACGGAAAAAATATTTATTTATTCAGCCAAGAAAATTTTTATTTATTCTCGTAAAAAAAAATTTTTTTAATTTTTAATTTGTGACTACTTATGGTATTTTTTTATATGAAATTCTTTCAAAATAACTTTATTACTACATCACTTCTTCTTAGAAATCACACCAGAACTTTGACCTTTGTCTGATATTATAGAAAAATCTAAAGTTTTGAGAGTTTCCGCGTTCGAACCTAATAATAAACTTTGAATGCCCATAATATAAAATTCGTTAGATTTTTTCAATTATATTGTCTTATCATAGACTTATTATATGTCTAATAACTAATTACTATACTCCAAAGAGTCACATTTCATCGAAAAACTATGGAAAATCGCACTTTTTTCTCTCATAGTAATTATCAAAACAAGTTTCATTTTCGCGAGCCATATTAGAAAAACAACATATAATGTTCAAAATACGCCTAATTATGTGATAACTTAGGATGTAAATGAAGCAATACCTATTTTATTAGTAAATTAAAGCGACATTACGTCATGTTTCGCGATATATAGGGATATTTCACAAACATTACAAAATAAAAACGGCCATTTTTTCACATTGTTGGCCATTGTTGACAAAGTGTTTTCTTCGAAAATTCGTGAAAAACAGCAAATTGATTGTGGAAATTGAATAATCCTAATGGCTAAACTACTTAAAAAGGGAAATTACTTACTTTTATCCGGTATACACTACACTTATATCCACAAAACACTTCACAAAACAAACACTTCGCGGAACCTATACGCCGCCGCGGGGGGGCCGATCGACACTGCTGTTTTGACGTCTAATGCTGAGTTTTTAAATCGGCGGTCGATGTTATCGTCGTTGGCCGGCGAATGAAAGATTATTTGGCCATGTCGTCCCGCGGTCAGAAAGCATTAAAGTACGACGATTCGAATCGTAAATTGCATTTTTCGCAGCGGCGAGCGCGATATCCAAAATCGGATGTTACGGATTGTTAGGCGGCCGCCATACATGTCCCCAAATGGATGTTACGTGCTTGAGGGGACAGGTCGTTGTGTAAAGCTGCTTGTAAACTATACTCTTGAATACAGAATCTAAAATAAAATCTTGATAATTTTATTTTTATTTATTTATAAGTACATATTACAATGGTTACGACTAATTATACCAAACAAGTTCAAGAATCAAACATAAACAGTTTAGAGAAACCGTCACATCGTGTTCGGCACCTGCCTAAAACTCATCTAACTAGGTCAACTAAGGCCTGTATCTAGATGAGCAATAACGGCAATATTTTATATCAAATCAATATATCTGTTAACAAACGAATGACTTGTTTAAAAAAAACGATATAAGTCATAATGTTTGGCTGTATATGAAATGAAAATCAAATAAGTACAAATGTGGCCTATTAATGAATAAAAATTGAATAACTTTTTTTTTGTGCTGGAACAGACATTATCAGACAATTGCCCTATGTACACAGACAGATTGGCAAAACTGGGCACACTGGAATGCCCGGTGGAGCTAGTTGTTACGGTCTCCTACCCGGGCTCGCACTTCTATGTGGAGGCCGCCTAATGGCTGTTGACCCATGCGTTTGACCGACCCTAAACACATGGGTCTTAGTGGCTTAACTGCATCAGGGCCCATTAGCTCCCGCAATCGATATTCAGTGCAGTTTGCAGTCGCCTTAACGAAAAGTGGGATAAAAGGTGGTCGAGTGCAGTTGGTAATGGAAGTAATATAAGAGAGTGCGCGTCAGTCGATACACGGCAAGACAAATATACAACAATTGTGCGAGAAAGATATCCTTCCAACGCTCTGTCTATCCCTCTGTCTCTGTCGCTCGTCGCTATTGTGGCCCGATTGCCGATAGTAATAATATCTACCGAGATAGAGCCACGCCTGTCTCTGCTGGGGTAAAGTTGTGTGTTCGGTTTTGCTGCGACGTACACTCGATGGCTGAAAGTGATTGGTTTTAAGTTTCAAGTTGCTGATATTGATTGTAAAAAGCAGTAGAGTGGAGCTGTAAAAACCTTATATTGAGAATGGCGAACACGTCGCAGTAAGACTCGGTCACAAATTACTGGCCTAATTTAGTTTTTTAGGAAAATATACATATGTCCCGTCATGTTCGAAACATGCACATATCAATGTCAACATTTCACTAAAATTGAAGACTCTCGCGGTTGTTTGACATTATCTATCTATATAACAAAAAATTGGAAAATTGGCGAAAAATAAAAATAAAAGAAAAAACATTTTCCCATACAAAATGTAAATCCGTGTTTTTCTCATGGTCAGTTGTACGTAGCATGTTCACGTGTCGGCAAATCATTCGCTTTATTTGTTCATTCGCCTGATAAAAAAACAAAAAGTGTCGTATATCACAAGGTTCAGTGAAGAGAATTAAACCGAGTGCATGCGAGCTGCACAATATGTAAATAGTTTAATTCAATCATGTCTTGCTGACAAGCGATTGATATATTTAATTTTTGTACTTTTATATTTATTTTTGTGTTATTATCTTAATAAAGTAGTGAACTTAATATTTATTTTGTATTCATTGTATTACTTTCATAAAATCATAAATTAAGTTCAGGTAATCTGTAACACGACATTTATTGACTGTTAGGCGGTACAAAGTTCGCCGGGTCAGCTAGGAAATAAAATAAAATTGAATTTAACGCGTGAAGTTTGCAGGACTCGATGTTTCGGCTATGTTGCAGCCGCCGTTATCTAATGCTGCGTACAAACTTACGCAATGTAACATGAAATGAAAGAATTTTCCATCCACATTAGTGCAATGTATCTTGCTATGTAACACACTTTGTAATAGCTTATCATAGTCTGGACGCCTGGCGCGCGCGAATTGTGCATTTCATGCGCATGCTTCGATCATTTCAATTTGTGCACGGAGCGATCCGTTTTTGTCGGTTTTTCGTTCGAAAACCACATCGGTTTTTCGCGCGAAGTGTGCTCAGTGCGCCAGTGTGGACGGGTTGTGTTGAGACGCGCGCGAACATGAACTGAACTAGGTATGGATACAGCTACGGACGAATCGTGGAGTGAAAAAAAAAACATACATTTAATCGAAGCATACAGAACACGAGAAATTTTATGGAATCCACAAAATTGGTCGTCACACTCCATTCTCTTCGCGTGTTCTCAGCAGACTGACGCTACGTTCGCGCGCGCGCCGGAAACAGTGCGAGTAGGTAAAAGTTCGGTTCGTGCGCGCGCTGCGTCCACACTGATGAAATGCTCCTTTCATGTTACATTGCATTTTACCTTTCGTCAGTCTGTACGCAGCCTAAGGTACACTGAAAAGCTGTCAATCCGTTGTTCCTCTGTTAACATCCAGCTCCAGCTCGCGGTGCCGCGTCAACGGGTCCGTAACTGAGCTTCTGTAAAATAAATTTTGTTTCAATGATTATTGTTTTAACAAAGAAGTCTGTTTTCTCGAAAACGTGCTTTTCAGCACGAACAAATTGTATCTGATAATATATACTAATATTATAAAGAGGTAAAGTTTGTGAGTTTGTGAGGTTGTAGGGAGTAATCTCTGGATCTACTGATCCGATTTTGATAATTCTTTTACCAATAGAAAGCCACATTATTTGTGAGTGTCATACGCTATATGTTAATCCAAAAGATAAAAAGACTTTTTCGTGGTAGTCGGATTTGCCAAGTAAGTCGGAGAAAAAACGGTCGAATGAAAACGTTTCTCACGAACGCTGCTTTAACGATGCGAGATATATGATTGAGTTCCAGAGAAAAGTTGTAGAGCTTGGTAATGCCTACAAAAAGTCAGCGTCATGTCTACTATTTATATTTAAGTCACAAAAAGTAGTTTTTTTAAATATAAAAAAAAATAATTTAAATCGTTAGGTTGTGGTAATCGTTGTTTATTGGTCATATTATCAACAATTATGAATTCTTATGAAAATAAGTAAATTTATCGTCTCAAGTTTTTAAAACAAAAGACTTTTCCCTTTTACTGCATATAATTTCCCTTTTACTGCATAAATGGTTAAAGAGATAATACGACATAGGTATGGAACCGCGACCGTATGTCGGACATCTAATATAGTATACAGAGAAGTTTTGAACAATTAAAGTAAACATAATTTATTCAATCATAATCATTTCATTCAGTCATTTAAAACCCGGTAATATAGCCAAATTGGCATTCAAATACATACATACATATGCAGTAAAAATATAACCCTTCTTTTGGCTGTCAGGAAATAAATCATAGCACTCAGTACTAACCGAACCACACTCATAATTTCATCATAATTAAAAATGTTTACCGCCCAACGAAGTGGGTACGGGTCAGCTAGTCATACATAAATTTTATAATTCAGTTTTTTTAATAGCAGTAGTTTTTCTTATTTTTTTAAATATTGTTTTTGTATAATACAGTTTTAAGTAGCGTGAAATGTGTACGCCTGCAATTACAGTAATAGGAAGCGTTTTTTTGTGTAGAAATGACTAGAGTTGCCATAATATCATACATATCTTTGTTGCGCACACTTCACTTTTGTGTTCCCTTGCGGTGCCGTATGAAAGTTTTTTCATGCCATATTTTCGCTTGTGATTGTCCAGCGCGCTTGGCGAACGGTGCCATTAAGTCGACGCCTGCAAAGCAGCCTGCAGCGGCCGTCAGACATCAGTTTACGAACAAAAGTTGTATGGGCCAGACCGTCCCCGCTGGCGGATACTGGCGTCTGCAGAAATCGTATCTCTATTCACACAGATAACCAATGAGACGGAGATACTGGCTAGATGGCCAACTAACCATCGACAAGCCAAGTAGATAAACAACTGCAGTCACAGTTTGTAACCTAATTTCGCTATTCGGAAATCTCCCAATTAAAGCATTGGCTTTGTCGTATATCTGACCTGTAGATCTTTTGTTTTCGACGTGAAACATCTTTTAACCAGACCGAAATATTTGTGTGTAGAATTGAAATATGGTCCGTTACTTAAATGTCTATATCGTCACGCCTTTTGTGGTCATTTTCGATGATGCGTGAATGCGTCAACCGACATGAAAACCGCGATCAAATCAATGTAAAAATCAACGTACAAGTCACGTTAACGTTACCGTGCCGTAATGTTAAAACATATTTTTATTTCATTACCACGCGACCATGGGATCTCACTTCTAACATGACAGCATGTACTAGTATACATACATCACAAGTGCTTGCGATTTATTTGGGCTTATATTAATACCATGTTTTATAGCCCAAGCAGATATTTGATCTAAATCTGAGTTTAATGTGCAACCACGGCTGTGCAAAGGTCAATAATTTCGTCTACTAAGTACGTCCTAATAGTTGGTGACTTAGACATAGTTGTTATTCTTTACATAGGACTTCACACAGTCAAGGACGACCCCAAGACACGTTACACATAAGTAAAAGGAGTTATAATTTCGTTGGAATGCTTCTCAAATTGCACTACGCATTGAAATACGCGGTAAAAAGAAGTCACAGAGTTGGACGGACGCCCGCGGCCGCAGCTGACTAGTTCGCATTTCTGCGTTTTTTCCTAAGGGGACGCGAATCCAAAGTTTTGTCGTTAAAAGTCGCGCGAGTACAAGTTTCGCCCGAGACGACCACGCTCGTCCTCGCGGCCGGCGGGCGGAACTTGTGAGGGCCGTCGGTAAATCTATCAGATAAGATAAACCGCGCGTTTATAGATAACGAGCGGTTTTTCGAGGTCGCGCGGTCGGCGGAAACGCCCGCTTGATTGATAGCGGTTTTTTACACGTTTTAAGGGTTGATTTCGAGTCGGAAACTTATTAAGGTCGAGACGAAGGAATTTTGTGGTAAATTAGGCGAAATGGTCGTCAGTTACTCGCCCTTTTAGATTCCCGGCCCAAGCAAAAGTATTGTGAACGCGCTAAAAATAAATCAAGATGAAAACGTAAATATCTATTTTGACTCCCCCTGAGACGATTAAGACTATTTCCATATTGAAGTCTGTATGTGAGGCTGTGTGTGTGTATGTGTGTGTGTTGTATGTGTGTATGTGTGTGTGTTGTATGTGTGTGTGTTGTGTGTGTGTGTGTGTGTGTGTGTGTGTGTGTGTGTTAGGTACTCCACGATAGCTCCTAAACGGAATGATAGCGAATTAACCGAAATGCAATTGAATTCTATCGATCGACTGCAATAACAAGATATCATATATCTACCCTAGAGTTACATTAATGTTGCATGAGATTGTCGTAAGATAATAAACCCGCCCATTGTAAACTTACTCAATAAAGATAAATAACGTAACATAAGTGTATATTGAAAGTTACAGGCATCAGTGCTGGTGCCGAGAAATGATACACTGTTTACTCAGTCTTCGTAGGTATTTCTTTAGGGCTTATACTATTTATCCATGATAACAGTGTAATCTGGTGAATGTGAAGAAGTTCTAGAATCTCAAGTAAGAGTTTGAATTTAATCATAATAAAAACATAACCAATTTAAAATATGTTACGCCATGTTGCTAAGATAATACCGGAACGAAACCCCTCTACGAAAAACCTCGACGTCAATGATTTGGATGTTGCATTCCTGACTGAAAATGGATTAATTATATCGATAAAGAGGCCTTCCTTAATCGAAGTTGGCATCAAGTCAAATAAGGCTTCATCTTAGGATCGTGCCGAAGAAGTTCAATTATATATAATCATTCAAAAATTCCTTGATTGATACTCTACAGCGTACTCTGACAAATGCAAGGAAAACTCGAAGGTTAGTGGTTTCAAAGGACCCAGTGGTTCAAACTAGGGGTTTCGAAGGAAAACACTAAGTCAATGGACATTTAACATTTGTAAGAAAATTTGAGCTTATTCCAGCAAAGAAAGATCAATGCGACACATGAACTTCTTACAAAACTGGAAATTTCCCAAAAACTACTTGAAATGAACACAGTGTAAAGAAGAATCAGGCTAGGTCAGAATACTAGCCAATAAGCCTCTGGCTAAAAATGGTAATATCCAAGCGTTTAAATCCATTCATGCAAGCAACAATTTGCCAACAACTTGAGAGTAATGCAGTACAACCCCATATGTATTATAATAATGTATAATCTAAAGTTTAATGACGAATATAACGACCTAACCCAGAAAAGCAAAAACTAAGGTTCATAATGATGTACCAAATTCGAAAATACATGAAAGCAACGTAAGAATAACTAAAACGAAATGGAAACATCTTTAAGAACTAAATGCTTACATCTCTCAGGATTGTGATTATTATGATTCGCTGCCACATATTATGATTCGCTGCTCTGACCCATATTATGATTCACTGCCATATTAAAGCTATTGCACGCATATTATTATTCCAATATTAGTATTATCAATTAAATGACTTTTTATGTTCATTTAATGTTCTGATACATAAGTAAATATTATAAAAATATAACGGTTTTGAATTTGGAAAACTACGTAATTCAAAAACTCCCTAAATCGACATTTGTAACATAGCGTAACTCACTAAAAATAGATAAATATTAATTTCATTACCTTTTAAATCATTTCAAATGTTTTCCTAATTTAAATTTAACCCTTCGAGTAGCGGCATAATTTCATGGCAGACCGAGGAAATTTATTGGAATTTCTTGCAATATCGCCACGCTCGACATAAAGTACTATAACTATGGAACTACTATAGCAATCATCAAAAGAATAAATGTGCAATGATTGCATTGAAATTTTGTATACAGAATACTAAAATCTCATTTTGTAAAACAATTAGATAATTAGGAATAAATATGTGTAAGTCGAGAAAGTGAAAAAAACTCGGCATTTCTAACTTGTAATTGCCTTACGGAAGAATACTGAACCCTATTTAGGAATTGTAAATACTATCGTGATCTTTATTAGATTATATATCAAAGGTAATATTTCGTATTTCTTATTTACATACAAAAATATTTAGATATTAGCTCATAAAAAACCAATAAAAATGATGATTTGTCGAAAAAAAAAAATCTTGATGTTTGACAATGTAATTTTATCAGAAATATCCGCGTAATGTCGCGCGAAATTATTCTAGCGGCCGTCTATGGTAATAATGAGATTCGTTCGAATTAGAAAATAATATTACTGTGCGCTCCGGGAGCAAGCCGCCAATATTGGTCAACGGTGTTCTGATGTGCAACCAAATTTAGTCGTTACGTAGCCGAGGGGCTGTATTAAAAAAAATCTGCCTAATATTGCTACAAAAAGTAGTTTTTTCTCTCTCATGACAAGTTATCGAAAATGAGTTACGTTATTTTAAATCTTTAACGACGATATGAGCCATCCTTGTGAAAAACCAATCTCTCCTGGTATAACTTTTGTCTCGCTTCATATACGTAAAAATCGAGTGTCGTGTGCCGAAAGAAATCTCTCACCCTTTTATTATGTATATAGAATGGTGACTTAAAGCGAAAGTCGTAGATTCAGGTTAGTAGGTATTGTCGGAGTCAAGCGTATCGCAAATAATAAATACTGAAAACTGGAGAATCCCTCGCGCAAACAGTCGTTTGAAGCGGCGGATGTGAATTCTCTCGGCTAATATTATTGCCCGTGATAATTTCAATTTATGCCTGTCGTATATTGCCTCCAGCGCGCAGCGCAGCACAGCGGCTACGGAGCAGGAGCCTATTGATGATTACTTTACGTGATCGGGAACTCTAATTAGTGTGTCGTTATCAATGATGTTATTAGATTGTTCAGCATCATGAGGAGCTAATAGACCCAGTACATTTTTTTAAACCAATTTAGGACATGTCTCTCCAAAAATATGCGGCCTGGATGGCCTTATCCTTTGCCCCTTGTAGGTCCTGGTGTGTGATAGAAATTGACAGCTGTAGGCCGGATCGGAGGTGGTCTTTATTCTGCAGCGTTCCACATATGCATATCGGGTTCTCTGTGTAGCCCCATCGAACGCGCTTAGTTCGGCATCTTGTCACACCCACCCTTAATCTGTTGAGACTGCGCCAGGTGGTGTAGGAGAAATAAGACCCCGGTGCTTGAGCCATTATGACCCATTTCGGCCGAAATAACAGGCCAACAGCCATCCACCAGCTTCCAATCAGAAGTGTGAGCCCGGATAGGACTCCCTGTCTGCGGGCCAGTTGCCCGGAGAATCGACCCTCGGGCGCTTCTGTACGGTTTGCGCACCGTGCGGCATCAGCCAATTGACTGTGCATTCCGACTGATAACCGGGGGCGCCTGGAAACTGCTTTGTTTCCTATAGAGCGGAGGTGGTTGTTAACCTTACGCGACCGCTCTTCAAATGACGAAACGGCCAAACGATATTGATAAGAGTAGGGCAAAGGATGCCGTTAATCGCGATAGATTCGGTGGACACCGTATGAACGCTACGTAAGGGAGAGGACTGCGCAGGCGACCACGAACCTGTAACCAGTCCGATTAACGTCAAATATTTTACACTGAGAAATAATATTAAAAACTTTTTTCACTTAACAAGAATATTTATTGCTTGTCATCCCCCACTTCCATTTTTTAAAAATTGCTCTGTGTCTTCTAGGTCTGGCATTGAGCGATTGTTGTGGCTCTTAAACATTTTCATCTCTGCCGTTCCTTTGGTTGACCTATAGGACCAACTATATTTCTCAATTTGTTTGGGAACCCCTGAAAGATCTCTACGTTGAAAGCTTGTCCTTGAGAGAGTGTCCGTTATCATGGGTGTTCGTACATTATTATTCTAGCAAGTCTTGGTGCACTCTCGTTAAAAATTTGCGAAAACCCCAAATTTGAAGCTAGTTGATTTGGGTGATAACAATTCGCCTTCGCTAGAATGACCTTTTCAGTTTTATTTTCCTTCTTTTCGGTTGAGATTTTTATTTTATTTTATAGCAAACTTACAGATAGTAAATACAAGTATCTTAAAAACATATTTAAAGGAAACAAATTTACTATCCTATGAATAGTTTGCAATGCTTGCCTTACACATTAACATAGAAACAACATGAACACGTTGATAGTAGAAAAAAAAGCTAATAATAATATAGGGGTAAGAAAAGTAATAATTAAATAGGTTCTTAATAAGCTTATTTGGATAAAGTAAAATAGAAGTATGAGTAATTGGATAATAATATTTATTATATATAATATGATATAATGCAATAGTATGTTATAATATAATAATCATATAATACAGTACATTAGGATGGCAGTTAGTGAAATCTTAAAAAGTAGGAGATAGGCTAGGTATGATCGAATCTTTTATTATATTTATGGAATCACAAAATACAGATTTACAGGTTTACAGTTTACAGGATTACAGATTTACAGGTCACGATGTAGACGGTCGTTCGTAACATACCATAGTGCATCAACTATAATTCTCATTTTGTTTTGGAATCCCTGAAAAATATCTACGTTGAAAGCTTGTCCTTGAGTGAGTATTTTTTTGGTACAAATGAATGAGATACGTTTCTTTTTCGATTGATTTCATATATGTGCCCGTTTGCCGAGCATAAACTGCAATGGGCTACCGATCTAGTATTTCGCACCCTCGCTCTTCCTCCGCTTGGGCTCAGGCGGGGCAATATGTAGCTCGCGCTGCGCATAAGGAATTGCCAACATAATATTACGCCAGTGACGAATATTTAATTTCGGTTTTCACCATAAATGTTTCCTCGACGGTGAAACTAGATTATTCCTCATTTACATAACAAGAAAAATATTTAAAACATCTTGAAATATCATTTTAAAAAATAGACCTAAGATGTAATTTACATTAAAGAAATAGTCTAAACTTAAAGTATTTCGTATTATTAAATTCTGAATTATATTTTCAAAATGACAAAAGTAAATCACAATTCAAGCAACTCGAATCTGCAAAAATATCGGACTAAAAAAAAACCAAACTGAAATTAAAATAAAATATTTAAGGTGTTATAAGAGTATAACTATGTAGGTAAATTAATAATAAGTAGAACACCTTCTTAGATTTATATCAAATAACTCAATGTAAAATTATCTCTAGTACTTAAGACTGATGTAAATCTGTTGTTTTTTTTTCAAATAAAGAGAAAAAAAATAATCCTAAAAAAAAAAGCAAAAATATTAAAATGTAGGCAAAATTAAAAGTTAAATCCTAAGGTTAACTGTAAGATATTGCTTTTAGGCAATAAGCTCGCCTATTTGTTTAAGCAAATAAAGTGGTAATAGTTTGAAACTTGGCATAGATATTCTTTGATGAGTTTTCTTAAACATACTAAAAGTCCCCTACTCTATCTGTTGCGCTCGAGCCGCCATCTTGGAAAAATGGCGCCCCGATTCAGTTTTTCGCTTCTATCTCGCTAATTTTAGCGATATCGGAAATATGCTTCATGTAAAAGAACAGCTTATAAAATTCTCTACAAAACTCATATATTTTGTTTCATATCATCTATTATTATTATGAAAACAGCCTAGTCAACTGACAAATGACAATCAAACTCGGGACTTGGTGCAATATTTTGCATGGGAACCTTGCCTTTTGTGATTTAAGGTTCTTACTAAGGTTCATTCCCTGCGGCAAATAATGGCTCCTGGGTTAAATCCACTCAGAACCTTCTAAGGAATAATTATGCCAAGTATGAGCCTTAAATCACAAAAGGCAGGGTTCCACTACAAAATATTGCATCAAGTCCCCAGCTTGGATATCAGTTGGCAGTTGACTAGGTTGTTTTCATACTAATAATATATGATATTAAAAAATATATATGACAATTTTGTAGAGAATTTTATAAGCTTTACTTTTTACATGAAGCATATTTCTGATATCGCTAAAGTTAGCGAGATATAAGCGTAAAACTGAACTGGGGTGCCATTTTTCCAAGATAGCGGCTCGAGCGCAACAGATAGAGTAGGAGACTTAGTATGTTTAGCAGTAGGTACTCATCAAAAAACATATTATATGCCAAGTTTCAAACTATTACCAATTATTTCCGTCAAACGTCGAAATTTGTTCCTATTTGACTGGGTTATAATTCTATTCGTAAAACTGTCGTTGTCTTCAAGTCTTTTATTCTCTTTTATTGAATATCCGGTAATTGTAATGACGTTGATCGAACCATCATAATTTGGATATTTTTTTAGGTGTAATTTCAAAAGTGTATTTCTACGATATTCTATGATAACAATGCTAAATTTCAAGAGTATAGGAATTTACAGAATTGTAAAGAAACTAGCTGACCCGTGCCCACTTCGTTGGGCGGTAAAACTTTTTAATCGTGATGAAATTGTGAGTGTGGTTTGGTTAGTACTGAGTGCTATGATTTATTTCCTGACTGCCAAAAGAAGGGTTATATTTTTACTGCATATGTATGTATGTAGGTATTTGCATGCCAATTTACTATATTACCGTTATTTGTGAGTGTCTTCTTGTGAGTGTCTTATGCGTGAGTGTCTTATCTCTTTAACCCTTCAAATGAAAGGCGTCCTTTTGGGGATGCAAGTTTTAATACACTGAAATGAGAGGCGTCCACTTGGTCCAGTGATGACGACACGATGGGGGCCGTTTGCGATTTGTAATTTGTCGCCATTATTATCTTAATTGATTTACGAGATAAGGTTATAATGTTTTATATGTCAAATTTCAATGCGATCATTTTACAGTTCTTTTTTTTATGATCCGTATAGTGGTTTACAAGTTATGGTCGTTTTTATCAAGGTCGTCGATTTTGCGCGCGAAAAGGTCGCGCGCGAATGGGACGGCTGAATTTTTACTCCGCGAGGAGAGGGGTTAACCATTTATAAGTGAAATTATATGCAGTAAAAAGGAAAAGTCTTTTGTTTTTAACACTTCATACGATAAATTTACTTATTTTGATATGAATTCATAATTGTTGATAATATGACCAATAAACATGACCTAACGATTTAAATATTTTTTTTTATATAAAAACCTACTTTTTGTGACCTAAATATAAAATTTAGACATATGCTGTCGCTGACTTTTTTGTACGCATTATCAAGCTCTACAACTTTTCTCTAGAACTTAATCATATATCTCTCATCGTTAAGGCAGCGTTAGTTAGAAACGTTTTCGTTCGACCGTTTTTTCCGACTTACTTTAAAAATCCGACTACCACGAAAAAGTCTTTTAATTTTTCGGATTAATATATATCCTATGACACTCACAAATAACGTGGCTTTCTTTGGTAAAAGAATTTTCAAAATCGATTCAGTGGATCCAGAGATTACTTCCTACAACGTCACAAACTTTACCCCTTTTAATATTAGTAACAATATAGGAAATGCACACATAGTTTTTTTTTTATTTATTTGTTTTTGTATGTATTTATGTATCTATTTTTTGAATACGTGTAATTATGTATATACAGACAATCCCCTTCAATGCCCACTCCTCCAGATCCTCAAATTTTAGATAACTTAAATTAATTAAAATTGCTAAATTATTGTAATACGTTAAAAATAAGTAAACCGCCTTACATTTTTTGTTAGGATTACATATGTAAAATTTACAGCAAACGATTGACTCCTATGTAATATAAAATCGAAGACTATCGCGGTTGTTTGACATTATAAATAGGATAGAAAACGAATTTACCGCGTGAAATTTGTAGGACCCGACGTTTCGGTGACGTTGCAGCCGCCGTTGTCTAGGGTAGACTGAAGAGCTGTCAGTCCGTTGTTTTGCGGGTAGGCCGCAAACCGCTGCCGCCACTGCGTAGGTTATAACGGTGGTTGGGGGCCGGGCTCGGAGCGCGGGAATTTTTAAAATCCGTCTTGCACACAACACTCACTGTATCCTGTTTTACGTCTTTGCGTTCGGCGTTCGGCGGGAACATTTTAAGAAGAGGGTTCCACGTAGAAGAGAGTTTGTAGCCGTCATCTCTATTGAAGTTCGGAGTTCTTCTTATTTCAATGGCTTCCCGGATCATGCGAGAAACGTAGAATTGTTCCTTGGATAGAACAATGGGATTTTGAAACTGCATCCAGTGGTTACTTCCGCTATCCAATATATGTTCGCAGATCGCCGATTTTTCTCGCTGAACGTTTTTAACAGCTTTGATGTGTTCTGTCAGTCGCGTGGCTATGGGCCGTTTCGTTTGTCCAACGTAGGCTAGACCGCAGCTGCATTCGACTTTATACACACCCGGGGTTTGCAGTGGTATTACATCCTTTACAGGCCTCAAAAATCGAGCTATATTTTGGGTCGGTTTGAAGATCGTTTTTATATCGAAT
The DNA here is from genome assembly GCA_944548615.1 of Micropterix aruncella. Lineage (NCBI taxonomy): Eukaryota > Metazoa > Arthropoda > Insecta > Lepidoptera > Micropterigidae > Micropterix > Micropterix aruncella. The sequence goes on along the minus strand of OX155971.1, from coordinate 10,981,122 downwards.
CTGTTTAGCATCTTACTTATTCGATCAGTCACGCCCTTGACGTATGGTAAGAATGCTCTTGATCTTCTCGGTTTTTGAGCCGCCTAGACAACGGCGGCTGCAACGTCACCGAAACGCCGGTCCTACAAATTTCACGCGGTAAATTCGTTTTCTATCCTATTTATAATGACTCCTATGTATTCTTAAAAAAAAAAAATTTTTTTTTAAATTGCGCATCAGTGTAGTTTAATATTTTTTCCCTCATATAAGGATGACTACGTGGAATTCTTAACCCTTACCGTGCCCTCCTTATTGATTGTTCTCCATTTCCACCGCAGAACGCATTCTCATCGAGATGTTCGGGCGTTCCGTAGACACATTCCCACGTGGCTCCCACCCGGTCATAAGCGCCTTAACTCGTTCGCGCAGATCTCATATAAATTCTTGACCCCTTCTAATGCTCCTCCATCTACATCGAATTTAATCAAAAGAATATTTCGCGGTTTATTACTAGTGAAATAGTCTGAACATAATCATTGCGAGATGTATGACCAGTGCAATGTTGGACGTTACAACATTATTAAAAGAAATCATTTCTGATTCATATTTATTTATTTATTTTTTTTTTTTTTTCAATAAATTTATTCATAGAAAAAGATACATTTTTTAAAATATTACAATCTCGCCAAACTGGTATACAGTTTGTTGGCGAGAAAAACTCTTATTTTTCTAGTCTTACACTTCTAATTTTGTGATACAAAAATACATTATTAAAATATAAAAAACAATGCACAGCAGTATTACTACTGGTCTTACTACAGGCTTAAATTAGGCCAGTATTACTACAAGCTTAAATTATAGAAACGTATAACAAATTTACTTATTACCACTAATTTCACTATAAACATCTATAAACATCCAACAGGTAGCTTTTTAATCTCTTTTTAAACATCTGTTTGCTCACGCTTACACAGTCTTCCTCAGATACAATAGTATTAAAGATTCTTGGAATGAGGTACTTTAACGTCCTTTCACCATAGTAGTTGTTCGCTCTTGGTTCTTCAAATCTTTTACGGACTTTTTCTCTAACATTCCTATTGTACTGTATTGGTATTTTAAATTCTGAATTTCTAAAATGCTCCATTGCTAGTAAGAATGTAATTTTTTCATGTATAGGTAATATATCGCATCGCTTAAACAACATTTGAAAGTTGTTATTGGGATGTGCAAAAAATACATGTTTTCTCTCAAAATCCCTTTTTCCGGATGTACTTACACTTCCATTTTCTTTGTTTTCAAAATTCTGAGAGTCTCATTAGTGACACATAAGCTCTAGGAGCTATTTCTCTAGACGACCTAAATAATGAGACAATAAATAAAAACATATTTAGATTTCAAAGTCGTAGCTAAATGTATATTTATTGTAAACAAAAAGCTCATAAGAGTTAATTGCAATATCATTACCACACAATAAATTTAGCACGGTTTTGCTATTGTTTATAAATTAAATGCATGTAATTATATACAATATCGCCAAACAACTATTTCAAATTTATTGTATACTAGCGGAACCCGGCGAACTTCGTCTCCCCACGAATTTGTTCGCTTAGCAGCAGATGGCGTTAACATAGGTAATTTTCATCGACAGTTGTTTGAAATTTGCATTGTTTGTTTAAATTCTTCATTGAAAGCAGTCTGATTGTTTATTTTTTGTCTCACCAAAAGAGCAGTTTCATGAATTGCCATTTGTGGATTGCTAGTGCTCGCTGTGTCCTAAATGGAGGAGAAAAGTGTGTAAATTGTACGATTTTGTTTGACAGAGAATGTTAGACATAAAATGCTTAGAATCTGGTGCATTTCCAGACACGAACGATCCTAATGGAACCAATGGTGTCAATCTCATTTTACCTTTTACCCCCTGCGCAACACAAAGCGAGTGGTTCGTGGCGGTACTTCAATGCATTGCAATATTGGCACAAATGGTCCATTTCTCCAATTTGCATGCATTTATAATCGCTGTATTGTTTCGTCAGGTCATAATAGATTGCCTCTCTGTATGTGTTTTGTCTCAAATTCAATCGTCTTCGCACTGCAACATTACGGATCCGTGCCGCTTTATTCAATTTTTGGCGACGCTCATCGCTTTCAGTTGGTCGAACCTCTCTTCGAGTTACACAAATTCATTTAATTCAGTTGATTTACCTTCAGAATCACGAAAACGCTATCAAGAAATCGTAAAATTCAACTTAACTGTCAAATGTTAACTAACCGCCATCTTGATTTTCGAATTTTTATTCTTGTCAAGCAACGCCATCTATGATCAAGCTTAGTACTAAAATAATTTTCGGTTTTTCACATTTTTCTCACTTTTCCGAGAGATTTTCCGGATTTTTTATTGCCTATAGTAAGACCGAAGTGATTATGAACAAAAAAAAAAAGAATCATCCAAATCAGGTTAGCCGATCGTGAGTTATTAGGTAACATACATAAAACCCGACTCATTTTTATTATATAGATTATGATGTTGAATTCCGAAGAAATCATTTGGTCAATTACATAAACATTTTACGAAGATTTTTGGTTTATTTTTTAAATCGACCATAAAGAACGCGATTTTGCGTGCACTCTTCGATAAAAGCAAATTTCTATAAAAAAAACAATTATCATATTTATTATCTTGTTTGTCTTTATATCTTTGATTTGATTTTCATTTTTCATTTTCTAATTCCCCATCACTATTTTAGGTATTTTTTTGAGTACTATTGCATTATATACTGTTAATGTATAATGTCTTGTTTAATATAGTTGATTTGGATTATTACATAATATTTTATTTAAAAGGAATTTATTTTAGGCAGTTTCTTAATTTATGTGTTAATGGAAGCGCTATATCTATCGAATATAATAATAATAATAATTTTATTCATTCAAAACATAAATTTACAATTGTATTAGTTGCAGAATCTACCTAACTAGGCCATAGCCCGTACCAAGGAAAACTCTATGTATGGCAAAGATTTATTCATGTGCACATAATATTAAAATGAAAAATACAAAATATGATAAAATATAAAATAGATAAGCGAATGCAAATTAAACTTATAATTATATTTAAAATATTGATATAGCATGGTCATGGAAATAAAAATGTAAAATGTCGTAATATGAAGTTTGTAAAACAAATAAATAAATGGTATTAAAATATAAAGTGTAGTGCAATGGTATGACAATAATAATAATGCAGACCTTTACTTTAAAATATGACTTATTGCCTTTTCCACCTCATTTCTACCAAGTTGAAGTAAATGTTGTGTAATTTTAGATTTTAATTGGATTGACTTAGTGTTTTGGCATGTTTTTATAGATTCTTTTAGATGGTTATAAATTTGGCCCTATAAAGCCAAAGTGTCTTTGGGCGAAGGATGTTCGGATTTTCTGAACAATGTGTTTACAGGTTGTGGCGCTCCTCGTTGAAATTTTATGCTCAGCTTTAACGTGAATATCTTCACTTTTTATGTAGTTAAGAAAGACGGTTTTTGCAAATACCTGCCTGATGTCTAATATCTTCAGCTCTGCAAACAAGTCGTTTGAGGGGTACCTTCGGGGCTTTTTGGCAATAACCTGCAATTCTTTTGGCAACCTGCTTTTTGGCAATTCTGCGCTGTCATAAGCGGATTTAGAACAATACGCGTAGACCCTCCCCAACCTATATATCTATATATCTATCGAATATGTCTAAGGAATATATCGTAGAATTAAAATATATCTTAATTCTAGGTCAATGAACCAAAATAGCTACGAAGTTTTACTCAGGTAATGTTTTAGTTGGGGAACCAGCGATAAAAAGTGCAAGAGTTTTATAGATGCTGACGCCACCCATTTTTTTGTTAGGCAGTCTGACCATTTGTTTCGAGTTCTGTATTGCATCCATTATTTACTGATACATATTTAGCGTTTCCAAAACACTTTGGGGGTACTAATAAAAATAACACCTTTTCTAGTACGCCAGCGCCAGGTGTCACAAAGTCTGGCCTGCTGATATTCTATAGACAAAATACTGTCTGTTTTGAAAGTATCAGCTTTTACAAAACTCTTGCACTTGTTTTGTTGCTGCCTCTTAACTATTTCGATATTAGTTAATTATACAATGTAGCAATGAGAATAAATAATTTTAATTAGTTATTATTAAATAAATAAATATCATAATTGCGATTGAAAAAATATGGCGGAATAATAATGAAGATAATTGACAAACTTGCATTTGTTTTGGAGAAACCAAATAGAGGCCATTGCTTATTTCGATATTACCCTATATGAACACAAGGGGTTCGCTCAAAATCTGTAATGAAATCTCTCGGGCTTGACATCCGGTCTTTTGTTAGTCGCATTGATATCGTTTCAGACTTCAGGCTTTCGCGGCCCGGAGGCAGCTTTCAGGATTAAATAAGCCTTGGGGCAGCAGTATAAACTTACACAACGTTATCGCCTCGCACGCGGATTAAATTAAGCCCAACAATAAATTTATGTGCAAACAGGGAAAGACGGGTGAGAACGTGTCCTTAGTTTTAAACTCGGCGACGTTGATACGATTAACCTAGTTTATATTTGCACCGATCAATATATAAGCTAAGGGGTTTCTTTGAACCCGGTGACTTCAATTTTCTCTAAAACATCACGTAGATTTTAGATCTTCACCACAGTCCACGATTTGCGCTCTGTATAAAATAAATTACCAAATAAAACATTGACTGTGCAGGTCTTTCTCGACTGCACACTAGAGAGTGGTGAATGGATAAGTGGTGAACGGTCTAGGCGATAAACGGTTTCGTGCAGCTTGGGCCACAAGATCCACTTTGTTCTCGGATTGGCTTAACTCACGATTCAGCTCCTATTCAGAAGCCTCCTCGAGTGGAAGGCTACCCCGGGTAAGACTATCGGTTGCGGGCCTCAAAAGCTGGTGGACCGATTTCTCCCGGCGGGATTTCATACCGGCGCCACCGGACGGTTTGCGCATCGGTCGGCGAAGCAAATCGCCTGTGCATTCTGACGAATTGCTGAAGGGGTCTGGAGACTATGGAAATACACTGTCTCCTAAGCAGCGGGGGTCGATGTTGATCTGTTGTCATGCCACTCTTAAAATGACCTTGGGCCACTCGATCCCGTGTGACACTACGGGCAAAGAACACCCAGGTCCGCGATAAATTCTGACTGAATTACAGCTGTAATACAACAGGTAGAGGTCACGTAAGTGACTTCGGACCCGTAACCAGTCGGGAGGACGGAAGTATCCTGAAGGTTAATTCCAGACGGAGATATCCTACCAAAACTGGTAGTTAGGGTCGAGGCTGCCCGCTGGTTAGCTTTTCCGGTGCCTCGCCGTAAGGCGTCGGTCTCTAACGGGCTAGCTCAAGCTAGTTTTGTCTTGTCTCAAGTCTTCTAAGCTCATCCCACGGCTGAAAGAATGATTATAATGTCGTTATACCAGCCTAGGGTGACAGGTTCGTCCGTTGTAGTCGACACCACCCTACTGTCCCTACCAGAGAGTGTTTTGGATTGTGCCCTAAACTTAATGCCACTTGGCCTACAAAAGATTCGTCCTGAACATAAAAGTTAGTGTAGCATTTGTAAAATGGTTGTAAAGCCGCGTTCATTTGATCCGGGGCGGATATGCCGATATTGGAACGCGAGTTATTCCCCAATAATGACGGCGGCGGCGGCTGGGAGGCAGGCGGCGGTAAGGCGAGACGGATTCCTTTTAAAGTTCCCTTCATTGGTGCTGTGTGACCGCATTCCACCGCATCGCACAGCTACGCGGCGTTTAATTTCCACGAGCCACTACCGCTCTCTGACGGTCTTTTCCCTCTCCTATTCAACATGGTAATACGATATACCCAAAGCCTGAATGACTGAACAATACCCTGCTTCTGTACTAGATTATGACTGTGACTCTGTTCTTGCTAGACCTTGTAGGTAGTAATTCTTACAGGTAGACCTACTGCGAACACTGAATGAAGCAGTCATAAAAGATTGACTCTAGCGGCAGGCGAACGAAATATCGCGGTCCCTAATTGATCCGAGTGGCGGTGTAACGGACCTTAAGTCCATTACATGCGATCAACAAATGCATCGATTTCCAGTGAAAGCCACAGACACAATTCAGCTATTATTTTGACTCGTGCAGCTATGAATCAGCACGATGAAACAATACTTTCACTCGGAATATTTTTGGATTGCATCATTTCACGGCCTATATAAACCGGTGAAAAAGCAACCAAATTATCATTCCTCGAGTGGTCATGTCTCCAGATAGCGACGGCACACTTCGGTGCCCCGGCTTCTCGGTCGCATGTCATCCCCCGAGTGATCACCTTCCCTCCAAGGTTGGGACGGCATTCGGCACTCTCTCTCACGAGTTAGGTCAACGAATCCGGCTCCTTGGTTTCCTTTCCTCATTCTCCCTGAGTCTCGAAGCATCAGTCTGTAATCCCACAGACTCGAGCCGTGCCCAGTACAAGATACTAGGAGCACACGCACAATCCTTATCCACTATTCCCATATAACCGCCGTCGCGCAACCCTCGCGTCTCGATAAAAATCCGGGCACTCGTTACTTCGGCAAGCGTTATAACTGGCAATATTCAAACCTTCGATCAATAAATTCCATCTACTTCATTCAAAACCGACTTTCAATACGGAGATAACTCGCAAGTTGTTACCACCACCTCACACCGAACAATTTGGAGTCTTGTGAGGGGTGATCCCTCACAGCGGCGTCTGATCCAGTCGGATCTGTGACTAAAAATGGGGGTTGAGGACGCGTGCCTGTCTGACTGACGGTTTAGTGGAATATAAAAGTCTAAGCGAAAACGCGTTTATTAATTCCCCACAATTAGTATTATATCGTGCCTTACATACACACTTACAAACTACTCTTCTTTATAATATTATTATAAATGTAATTAATAGCTACTAATCTACTTTTATAACGTTATTGACCCGGCAGCTCCGTAACATCCCTTGCGGGACCAAACGTCGGCTCCCTCCATTTACGTAACATCCCTTACGGGACGGAGCGCTCGCCGCTGCGAAAAATGCACTATTTTGTAATATTTATTTATTATTATCTTAATTGTTTTACGAGATAAAGTTACAATGTTTTATATTTCAAATTTCAATGCGGTCATTCTACTGTTATTCTTTTTATGATCCGTATAGTGGTTTGTAACTTATGATCGTTTTCCTCAAGGCCTTTGACTCTCGCCAATTTCACGCGCCAAACTGACAAAATAAACGGGACGGCCGAATTTTAACTTCGCGATGTGAAGATTACTTTATAAATAAAACTTTAAATTTAAGTTTATGAATAAATGAATGATGAGTTTAATGAATTACCTTAATTATCCATATGCATGAATTCTTTTTCCGACATCAGCGGTAACACAACTTACTTTAATAATCAATAACTAACATTATTATTCCAGGATATCCTAAATTTATGCATTCACACACATACATATACATTCTAAATAATTATCCCAGAAAAGATCCAGAGCTGAGGTTCTGAGTGTAGCTTCGTTGAACCCCCATGTAATCTCAGTTAGTACCATGTTTTTTTTTTGGAACTCACCTTCTGTTTCGTGTACGAGTCAGTAACGAGGTAATTTACTAAAATATTTTTGACCTAAAATTCTTCCATGTTTAACTTTTCACTGTTAGGAATGGATTGTACGTGCGGCTTGTTAACGTATAACATATTACGTAAGCCGGATGCATAGCGTACGGATTAAATACAGAAATGTTTGCTTTCGGTAAAAGCGCCAAACTCAAGCTGAAATTTCATGAATTTCAAACGCCGTGCTATCCACGCTACCATATTGCATTTTAGGCGAAAATGAAATTAAAACATCGAACACAAATATTTGCACAGCAATATGCAAATTGAATGTTACGATCGCAACATTATAACTTTGTTTCTTTATTGTTACAGGTGAGTCACGTAGCAAAATGAACTATTAACGTCATTTGTTACGGAATTTTTTTCGTGTACCTGTATGTGATGTAGGTAAGTTTCTTATTTATTAGCAAATTATACCTTGGTTTCAAATCTTTGGAATTAGCACAAATATCAGATAATCGCTCTGTGAGGTATACTTATAAAAGTTGTTTGTTTTATTTAAACTGCGAAAGTTTCCGGAATACCGGTGCAGCGACCTAAGAAGGACACAACTATCCTTCCTAAATCAATAATATAGGTAATCCTGAAGCACAGATTCATCGGAGGGTTTTGTGTTTTTAAAACAGATACGACTGAAGTTTTTAACACGCTTTTATTAGGTAGACCTGTATGTAACTAACTATATAATGGAATCTAAGGTAACTAATTTATCCATCTTCCAAGGATCGTAGCGTCATGAAAATTGGCAGTTGTATGTAGTTCCGATGACAATACAATAATATGGTACTGTCGAACTGATCTGATGATGGAGTCGGAAGATATGAACTGGAACTTCATGATGAAACATCGTATCATAGCTGTGTTTGGACTTGTTAGAAAAGTCTTGGAATGAACTTTGACCACGATTATGTTTTAAAGTCTGATGATGAAGCCGGAAGATAGGCACTGGCATTCCATGATGGAATATCGTATCATAGCCGTGTGTATGTGAATATCGTATTATAGCCCAAAAGCGTGTTTTTAGTGTTTATTTAATTATTAATTATTTTTTTAAATGAATGCGCTACTGGTGAAGAGTCGGTGAAAAGTCGGTGAAAGTCGGTGAAAAACGCCTTTAAAGCATTCATTGGTTCCTGTCCACGAGAATTTCACTGCAGAGGAATTAAGCAACTCCCATTCAAATATCAAATCTGCATTGATCAATATTTCTATTAATTCTAATTATTATGATTAATACAATACAATAATTATAATTATTAACAGGGGTCAATATTTCTATTAATTTAATATATATTATTCCTACAAAGTTTTTGACCTTAAATTTCCATTATAAAATAGCAACTTCATGTAACCCAATAGCAACTTCATGTTCAAAATAGCAACCCAATATTTTTATGTTTTCGTATAAACGTAGTAAACGTAGTATTGTGATTGTGTAAAATTTATTTGGATTTATTTATTTTCAGATTTTAGTGGATTTATGTGTATTCAAATCCCACGAGCCCAAAAAATTGTTTTATTACGAATGCATGTATATCTGGCTAGATGGGTGGATGGATATCAATATATACCTCCGACTGAAGCCTATATATACTACTAAAGCGATTTTCTAAAAATATCATAAATATAATCAATAGGTAGGCGCTACTTACTAGTGCGCTCCCTGGTTGACCGATTTCAACGTCGACCTATTGAACTCTTGCTTTGATCAGATGACCTCGGCATGCCAAATTTCAGCTCAATCGGATTAAGCGTTTGGTCGCTATCGTGGAGGAATACACAGATATACAGACATATAGATAGACGCACAGACATATTTCCACCTGGAAATGGTTCTAATCGTTTAAAGGGGGCTCAAAATACTCGTAGGTATTTCAGTCATCATCTCGAAAAAAAATGCGCGTTCACAACACTTCCCCTCCTCGTTGGTTGGTGGGCGGGATAGTAATAATACTCCCTTTTCGCGAATACAAGTTCTTGCTAGTTTCGCTGATGAATATCCGGATTATTACATTAGGACACATTTTTAAGTAGCCATGGACCTGTGTTAAGGCGATGTTCAGCTTGTATATATAATTAAATAAGGCACCATATTGTTCCGCTTTAAGTTGCCAAAAATATGGTTACCCTACTTGGAAGAAGCCTCTGCAGCCAGTCCCCTGTTCTATTCAAATGTAAATTCGCGCCCTGCCTCTTAAATAAGATCGTTCTCGGTTACAAAAGCTACTCGAATGTCCAAATTTAGAAAAGAGGAAGTGATTTTTTTTCAAGTATTTTAATGGTGAAATAAAATTAAATGCTCTGCCTCTGATACCTTTATCATCATTAGTAGCGCCACAATCAATTATGAGTCCTAGCTTCATAATGAAACTACTTCGCTTCCAACCTATCTTGGGATTTCGTTTTCTAGTTATTCACTCGAAGTGTTCTTAGGTCTTTACCCACAGAACCAAACCATCGCAGTTTTGGTGGTCCGATTTCTACTGTGATTTTACTTTTTCTGGTTTTCCACACATAATGCATGTCAATTGTTGCTCATTTTTCTACATTTACGTGCTCTTATATCCTTTGCTCTTATAACGTGAGTCAAATGCTCTAATAACGTGAGCCCTCAGATATTCAGCAATCTCACATCAAACATATACATATTGTATAGTTATTCTTTTGTTCGGCTTCTCCACACGCTATCCTCCTGTAGGACATCGAAGATCCTTTGAATTATTTTACATTTATAGAATATCTAGTGACTTTTTATCTGCGTTGGTAAGAATCCATATTTCTGACTGATCTGATAAGTGCCTTGTAGAAGGTTGCCTTCGACGTCCGTGATTTTGTTTGAGTCTGAAGTCGAAGTAAAAATCCAACCTTGCCAAAATGCACTTTCTTTATTTATTTATTATTTTTTTAAACAGCGTAACAATAAATGTAAAGTTGTTTACTTGTTTTCAACGTTTTACAATAAATATTACGCAATTTTAATTAAACATAATTATTATACATAAAAAATATACATAAATTCATATATAAATAAATTGTATTGTAAAAGTATACAATAAATAATTATTTAGGCGGTGTTTCAAAAAGTATGGCAATTTTAGTTTTTTTTAACTATTTATTTTACTGCGTAACGTTTTATATATAAGGTTTTAAGGCTTTTACCTCAAATATGAACAATTGAAAAATACTTTTATATATTGTAGTATTACTTCATTCGTAAAGCCCCAAATGGAAATATGGTAACAGCATTTTTGTCGCGGGGAATTAGTTACACTCACTGACAAGCATTTCTAAAAATATTGGTCATAGGAAGAAATAGTAAAAAAATCTTCTGAAACTGGTACACTTTTTAAAAACTTACATAAAACGCCCAATTACATAAAAATCGGTTGTGCAACCCAAATACCATCCCAGCAAGCAGACAAGCCACTCCCCCGCGCTAAGCGCCCTAACCCCATATCTCCCCAATCCCCACCCGCCAACTCCTCCCCCCCCCTCCCCTACCGATAGTGATTGTGTCAAGTGATTATGATTGCAAATTTCCGTGGTGTTACAATAGCTACCTTCCAATATGATTAGCTATGAAGCTATGAAGCTATCTTCCATGATCCAATGATGCCTGCATGCAAAATTGCAGCTCAATCAGATAAAGCATTTGGGCGCTAAGGTGGAGGTATACACACACAGACACACAAAAACACGAATATAAAAAATGTAAACTACCTGTGCATTACCCGTTGTTCTATATAATTCTCTTACATAAGCAGTTACTTATTTAAACTCACAGCGTGTTCTGACCAATGCAACCCCTACATATCCCCCAGTTACCTAGCATGCGTAAACGCGCTTGATACGCCTAACCTAATTCTAGGGGCGGAGCGGAATCAGAAAATTTCTTCTTGTCTGTCGCGTAACGAATAACGCCTCTATACAATTTCGCCTTCGATCGATTCATTTTTGATTACATTGCGAAGGGAAACTTTACTCGAGTCTCGACTCGAACGGGAGATTGGAAGGCAGGGATGCATTTGATTGATACATTTGTTCGACAGTAAATCGGATATTTTTTTTAAAAATTGGGAATATTTTCGGCATTCCATTTTGATCTGTTATTCTCGATAGAGATAGAATTTATGTCTAAGTATGTATTTCTCATACATGTTTGATCTGTAATTTCCCTTGAGGATTGGCAACTTTATAAGAATAACATGGAAAAATATAAGTTACTACTAAAGAGTACTATGTACTTTATTATAAGTGTTTGTAGACCTCTAACGACGGTTTATATCGCGTACATAAGTAGCCTGCTTGAATTTGCTTCTAATATTTGTTTTCAAAACGGTTTATGCGCTACCTAAATTTCCGGTCGTTTTCTTCGGCTTGTCATGTGCTAAACGATTATAACGATATAGTTTAGAAGACCGGCGAGTAGCATCAGATATTGATGGCCTAATTTGCAAAAGTGGTAACTCCATTTGAGACAACTTTACAGGGGAGCGTTAAAACGTAATAAAATATTTATTAATACCATTATAGAAACTCCAAAAATCCATTTGGTAGCTTATCCTTTTTAAGAATTTCTTTAATTTTAGGGATTTGTTTCGTTTTCCAACTTACTGATAGGGAAATATGCTATTTTTAAAAAAGGTGTTTTGATGGAATGTAGAGTTAGCAGATCTTATATAAAGTATTTCATTCTCGATTGGACAGTCCATATCTCCTGTGTAGGGTTAGCATAAAAGCGCCTTCCCGAGTAACATCCCTAGGTGTTACACAAAATATAGTGCCAAATCGTTGTTGCCACGAGCTGTGCACGCATACAATATAATGATTAAAAGAAATTTACCATTACAGAAGGAGGTGCTTTTTTAATGAGGTCCGTAAAAAGGTGGAGATCGAAACATATTGAATTGAGTTATCATCCCGCATTCCTATATGCAATCAAATGCACACAAACCCTACAGATACACATATACACACACATATATGTACATACGCTCTGTATCAGATAACATACATCATCATTCACGTACACTCACATAGCGTACATTATTTCTTGTAAATTACGTTATTTTCTTTGCATTATTTTGTAATATTTTTTATTTCGTTTTAATATATTGTAAATCACTTAAAACATGACTGGCTTTGCTATCGTTATACGGGCTGTGTTTTTAAAAAGGGCTTTCTTGTAGTGTGTGAATGAGTACGACAAAGTTATCAACTTTTTTTTTTTGAAAAACAAAAAAAATATATTTTTTAAAATCCCATTTGTTAGCTGGTATAAAAATCTATGATTATGATGCGCTATCTAGCGGTAGGTAAAATATCGCTAATATTATCTCTTAGCGATATATTGCCTATCGCTAGATGGCGCGGCGCGCTCGACGCTTCTCAAACTTCTCTTCGATAGATTCAATTTACAAAATTGTAAAAAAAAAAAACATTTTTTGTTATTTTTTCTAAAAAATTATATTAAAAGTGGTTTATTTTGTCGTACTCATTTACATATGTTTTGAAAAATAATAATTTTAAACACTATATGTAAGAATAATAATTAAAGATATATTTGCTAGCACTTTTGCGTATCAATCTCGGGTCTAGCGTTAACTTGAGTGTCTTGGGTCCGCTTCACGACATTTTTTTATACTTGGACTAGAAGCAAGTTACCCTTGTTTTGTTGTAAACGGACAAAAGTTTCGGTTGTTTGGCGTTTCGAATGGCTTTGTTTAATTTCCATTTGTTAGTCACCTAGACCCTGGGTAGGACACTGGGTCAACCAGTCTCCCCTGGGAACAATCCTCTGGCGCTCCTGGACGGTCTGCGCACCGAGCGGCGCAAGCCAATCGATTGTGCTCTCCGACTAACAATCGGGGGAGTCTGGAAACTGTATTGTTTCCTATAGAGCGGGGGTAGTTGTCTACCTTACGGCGACTGCTCTTGAAATGACCATTGGCCATCCGATCCCGGTTCAGAGTCGGGCAAAGGACGCCTTGGTTCGCGACAGATTCGGTGCGCTCCGTTTCACCGCTTCGTAAGGGAGAGGACCGCGCAAGCGACCTCGAACTCGGAGCCAATCGAGAGACCGGAGAAATCTGGTCACAATTGGAAGTGAGGGCGCGAGTATCTCGAGCCCGCCGGGTTTATTCCTGGCTCACTCGCGGTAAGGCGTTGGACTCTCGCGGGTTGTGACGTAGCTGGACGTAGAATGTACTGTCCAAAGTCTTCTACGTTCACTGCAGGGCGATAGAACGACTAATCGTTAAAACGTCCTGTGGTGACGGGCTCGCCCGCTGTAGTTGACACCCCAAGATGTTAGTCACCTACATGTTTCTTATCGTGGTCTTGACTCAACCATATCACTCTGTCTAATATCTCAACTGCAAACGGGGCTACGTTACAGCGCGCCCCTTTTAGTTACTTTTCCAGCCCGTTTCATTTAATATATCAGGTTTCTGTGAAACGGTTTTGTTCTCAGTCGAGTTACGTAAGTTGCAATTGCAGCCTGCAAGGAACCGTGCTGTCGGATGCGAGTGGCGTCGTACGGATGCCGCGTCACGCTCGAGATAAATGAATATTCGTTGCGGAACTGTATCCGATTCCGCGGAGCATCCAATGAATCCCAGATGCTTTTCTTTCTATTTTCCCGTCGCTGAACTTCATAGATTTTACTGAGTTAGTTATCTAGGTTATCTACTTTAAACTTGAGTTGAAAACATTCACGGGGGGGGGGGGGGCGTGAATAAAACCACTACGTATTCCTACGTCCGCAATCGTAGTTAGGCTGTTGTAGTGATTGCGTATCATTCTGACTTTATTACTAGAGAGATAATGGGCCCTTCCTGAGTTGGCCACGAAGACCCATTTGATCAGAGTCGGTCACACTCACGGGTCAACACCCATCTGGCGGCCTCCACGCATGAAGCGCGAGCCCGGGTAGGACTCCGGCCCGAGGGCTAGTTTCTCCCAGGAGTCAATCTTCTGGAACTCCTGGACGGTCTGCGCACCGTGCGGCGTAAGCCAATCGAATGTGCACTCTGACTAACAGTCGGGGGAGTCTGGAAGCAGTACTGTTTCCTATAGAGCGGGGGTGACTGCTCTTGAAACGACCATCGGCTACCCGATTCCGGGTGAACAGACAGGCAAAGGATGCCGTGGTCCGCGCTAGATTCGGTTGACACCGTTTCACCGCTACGTAAGGGAGAGAACCGCGCAAGTGACCTCGAACTCGTAAGGCCGGAGTAATTTGGTCGCAACTGGAAGTAAGGGTGTGAATGTCAGCCCGCTGTATAACATACCTGGCTATCTCGCGAATAAGCGTTGACCCCTTACGAACATGTGGCAGAGCTTATCGGTGGACTGTTTTGTCCACCGATAGTCTTCTGCGCTCACCTCACGGGAGATAGAACGATAAATTTCGTTAAAGCTTCCTGAGGTGACGGGTTCACCTATTGTAGTTGACAGCTCTAGTTGACTTTATTACCATCCCGTTCGGTGTACCCCAAGGCTTGTATCTCTGTGTATGTGCGTGTACGTGTGTGTGTGTTTATGTATGTATGTAAATATGTATCTTTGTATGGAGTATGTCTGTATACATGTATATATGTATGTATGTATGTATGTCTGTCTGTATGTATGTATGCATTTATGTATGTATGGATGTATGTATACATGTAATTATGTATGTATGTATGTATGTAGGTTTCAATCTCTTTGAAGTTTTCAATTGTAAGTAAAGTAATCCATTTTTTATCCCATTTACACAATTTACAAAAACGTCCAGTAAACGAAAATATTCAGTTTTTTACACATTATGTATTCATGTTATTATACATACTATAACCAAAATACGTATCGAATTATTTTATTTGGCGTATATTATAATTGAGGATATGTGTATATTACGTATATTATGATTGAGGATATATTATAATCGAGGATATGTGTTTCAATGAGTTTCAATGAGGATTTGTGTTTCAATGAGCCACTGTCCCCTAAACAAACACCTGTTTACCATAGGTATGACAGACAGCCCTCTATGCAGAGGATGCATGGAGGAAGATGAAACGCCACAGCATGTGCTCATGGAATGCAGGAGCGTGGCAGAGCAACGGGCAAGAATACTACAATCTCCAGCATCTGTCCCGGAGGCCTGTAGCAACCTAAACAGGCTGCTAACCTTCTGAGACAGCCTGGGTTGGCTGGAGTAACATAAATAGAAACATGAGCCACGCACAATGTCCCAGTCAAGAGGCCAAGTGCGGGAAATAGCCCAGGAAAACTAACTAACTAACTACCCCTGGAATAGCTGATAGCCTCAGATTTCTGTAACTGTAAAAAACATACTAGGTACTTGACTTTAAAGAAAATTTTAAACGCGTTTATCTCAAAATCATATAATTCAGTATTGCGTCGGTAATAAAAAAAGCAACTTGACGGATCGAGTTCCAAATAATCGTTTTAAAGTATATTAAATTCGCTTCTATATGAACTTAAAAAAATCAGTTTTTTAAATATTTGTTTTTACTAGTTAAACATAAAATTTTAGGGCGCAACTCAGTTTACTTTCTTTTAATCCTTAAAAAATATAAAAATTATAACTTTTATATATTTTTTTTAGTTCATATACAAAATACATATATTATGTAAACATTTATTAATGTTTACATGATTATTAATATCTTACATATTCTTTATTTATTTTATTTTTTTTACCGGCGCAAGCAGATGCCGTAATTTCTGCATCGGTGGAAACATTTGCAATTTAATATCTCAAAAATACTTTTTTTTACTGTTACCATAAATATTTGGATTTTTCAAATGTTAATCAAACTGATTTAAAAGATTCATAATCAGATTCCAACTTTATTTAGGTTAAAAAAATAAAAATTTTTTTTTTGGCCGTCTAAACCAGGCTGCCCTTTAAGTTATTCCTAAATATATTACTTTAAACATGAAATATAAAATTAAAAAAAACAAGAATAAATATTATCATCACAACGTTTTGAAATTGTAGCAGGGAAACTAAATTTCGAATAAATAAAAAAATGAGAAAATAAAAATTAGGTAAACGAAATTGAACCTCAAGGGTAGGGTACATAAATGAATGTCAGGGTAGCCCAGGATTTCCTTTAACAAATATTTTAGCAAATCCATTTATTCTTCTTCAAGAACTATTTGAGTAAGTCACAAAATGTGAAGTGTTCCCATTAAGATAGAAGTGCAGAACTTTCGAGGTTACGACGTGATCAGCCAGCTGCTTAGCTCTCGAGAAACCCGGAGTTGTGCGAATAAAACGGTTATATAAAAGTGCCTGGAAATGTGGTTGCATTAAGACGAATTCACTGGAATAAAATATTTTTTTTTATTAATTTAAGTATACTAACACTGTTCATACTGGGAGGTAATGGGCCCTGTTGTAGTTAGGCCACTAAGACCTATGCATTTAGGGTAGGCCAAACCCATCCAGCAGCCTCCACGCAGAAGTGCGAGCCCGGGTAGGACTCTGGCCTGCGTGCCAGTTTCCTCTATGAGTCAACCTTCGAGCGATCCTGGACGGTTCGCTCGCTTTGCGGCGTCAGCCAATCGATTGTGCATTCCGACTGATAGCCGGGGGAGTCTGGAAACAATAGTGTTTCTTATAGAGCGGGAGAGGTTGTTTACCTCTTGAAACGACCATTCGGCTACCCGATACCGGGTGAACAGCCGGGCAAAGGATACCGTAGTCTGCGATAGATTCGGTAGATCAACCGATATCGGTGATACCGATAGCTGTGGCTACGAAGGGAGAGGATCGCGCAAGTGACCTCGAACCTGTAACCAGTCGGGAGACCGCAGGGATCTGGTTGCAACTGGAAGTAAGGGCGCGAGTGTCGGCCCACAGATGATTAACCTGGTTATCTCGTGGTAAGGCGTTGGCTTCTTACGGGCGAGTGGCGTAATTAGACAGTGGACTGTATTCGTCCCAAGTCACCTACGCTCACCTCACGGGAGACGGAACGATCTAATATCGTTAAAACTTCCTGAGGTGACGGGTTCGTCCATTTTAGTTAATAGATCAGTTGTTCATAGATACTTATTTAAATACTTTACAACATATTATAGATATAGACACTATTTGTAAAAAATACGATAAACAAGCTTTCGGCGAAGCGAACTTTATGGTTTTGCGATTGTTGAAAGTCGCTCATTTTTAATTTTAACATACATTTATCGCCGATATTTAAAAAATAATGATTTCTTGCTTTCAAAATGAAACATTTCGAAAGATTGCAAGTCATAAAATTAATTTTGCGGAAATATAAATCACAATAAACACCAATGTTATCTGTAACTTCAATATATTATGAACGAATGGGAAATGGTAAAACGCCTTATGTTATTTTTCAGACTAATATATTAAATGTTCAGTTTTACCGCAATAGAAGGGTTTTTCTGACAACTGATTTTTGTCTGACTGAGTCTAGCAAGTTGGCAAAAGTTTTAAGCAGCAAGTAGTGAAGAATTATAATTAAGTAAATAAAATACTTTATTTATTTTAAATATTTATGCAGTACAATTCAAATAAAGTATACTATTTCATTCATTTATTTATATTTATTCTATTTTTTTGTGAACAGAAATAATCATTTTACATTTTTGAACATTCATTTTACAACCAAAATCCAAAAACAATCCGATAAACACACAACGAGCGAAAATGGCGTCTAATGCTAGGAATACTAAAGTAGAAGTGGTCCGATATTTAGCACCGAGCCACTAGTGAATGACTCAATTATCGGCCAGTACTGAATTATTGACCAATACTCGACTTAAATTCGGGTGTTAACACTCTCTTCACAAACCGGTTTGTGGATGGAGTTTCCACTTGGACGTTGAGAGCTAATGGGGCCCTGTTGCAGTTCGGCCACTCAGACCCATGCTGTATCAACGTCGTCCAAACTCACAGGTGAACACCCATCCGGTAGCATCCACGCAGAAGTGCAAGCCCGGGTAGGACTCCGACCTGCAGGACAGTTTCCATTAGGAATCAATCTTCGGGTGCTCCTGGACGGTTTGATCACCGTGCGGTGTCATCCAATCGATTGAGTAATCCGACCGAGAGCCGGGGGAGTCTGGAAACAGTATTGTTTCCTATAGAGCGAGGGCGGTTGTTGACATAGTGGCGCTTTTGAAACGAGTATTCGGCTACCTGATACCGAGTGAACAGCCGGGCAAAGGATGCAGTGGTCCGCGATAGATTCGGTAGACACCGTATTACCCTACACTAGTGAGAGGATCGCGCGAGCGACTTCGAACCTGCATCAGTCACGAGAAAGAAAGTATCCTGATGGTAAATTCCAGACGGAGATATCCTTCCAAAACTAGTTGTCATAGGGCACGTCCGCCCGTTGGGTACCTTTCCCGGTGCCGCCCCGTAAGGCGTTAGTCTCCGACGGGCATTTCGGCATAGCTAGACAGTAGATTTGTTATCGTCTCTAAGTCTTATACGCTCACCCCACGGCTGAAAGAACGATCTTATATCATTATACCAGCCTGGGGTAACGGGTTTGCCCGTTATAGTCGACATTGCCCCAGGAGTTACTAGTTGAGTATCACTCGACATCTTGGACTCGACTATGTTTTTTCACTAACTCATTTAGCGTCCACTCTGCTCGACTTTGGAACCAGCTCCCGCATGCTTTTCGTCATGCAACATCGTTGCCCTGCTTCAAGGCGTTACTGAAAGAACATTTTCTCCTTCAAAATATCAACTAAGAACCAACCCCCCCCCCCTTCCCCCGGTTGTTGATTGGATACTCCTAAGAACTTTGTAATATCTATCATTTTATATAAGTAGGTATTTTTATTTTTATTTTTATATATCTGTAGTTCCTATGTATCCATTATTATAATATATATTATATTATTACAAATTATATGTATTTATATTTTTATTTTTTTATGTATGTATGTATATGTATGCACGGATGTATGTATATGTATATTTATGTGAATATGTTTATGTATGTGAGCTGTATTGTTACTTTTATTTAATATTGCAACGGTTGGCTGTAAGAAATCGCAAAACGATAAGCCCGCCGTTTGTATTAAGTTAAATAGAATTTAAGTTCTCTTTACCAATGTAATTATTTTCATTTTAATACAATAAAGGTTTTTTCATTTCATTTTCACTATGTAATGAAAACTGTTACCCATGTATGACTAAATTATTGGCCACTACTGAATTATTGTTGAACAATACTTGACTTAAGTTCGTGTGTAACTATCTCTTCACAAACTCCGTCATTAGACGGAGTTTGTGGATGGAGTTTCCACTGTCATTGGATAGTAGAAATAATTTCCGTCTTTGTCAATTTCCTTTAGCAATTTTAACAAGTCTCGATCAATTTGTCTAAAAATTGCGAGCGAGCAAGTCGTTGATCAGTCGAGCGCAAATAAAAGCATTGTTCGTCGGAACATTCGAGCGAGTACGTGCCGCAGGGACGACGGATCTTCGCGCCGACAAGCCAGACCCAGTAAATCCACCTACGTGACCTGCCAGCGTTATTAATTCCTTGCTGTGCTACCCCACAATTCATTTCTGTATCTAAAGATTTACGATTCTGAGACCGTCGCCGATGATTCATCGCGCCCGAATAGATAGGCGTTTAAGTAACCCAAAATAATTACCACGTTCATGAGTAATAATAAAATTGATTTGACTAATATTAAAAGAACACTAGTCTGTGCGAGCCCTTTTTCGGAATAAGGTAAAAACTATTTTTCAAGATTTTTTAATAAACATTGAATGAGAAATGCTTGTTGAAATATTTATTTTTTATTACGTTTTAGTTACGTAATGAAATTTTCTATTTTCCTTTAAAAAAATCCTATTTTATGTGTTAGATAGTTTTCTAAAATAATAATAATTTAGAAAACAAGTCTCATTAAAATATTTGAAATATTTATATTGACATTGCCAGAACTCGCTGATATTTGGATGGTCCCATCGCCATTTTTTTAGTGTGGAATTTAATATACATTTGTCTAATTGTACACCGTTAAAATATTCTGCATCCGAAATAAATCATGTATCAAGAAATCCCAAGATATTGGTAAATTAGCACTAGCTAATGACTTATTTTATTTTATTTTATTTTTATTTTATAGCAAACTTACAGATAGTAAATATATGATAATAGTATCTTAAAAACATATTCAAACGAAACAAATTTACTATCCTATAAATAGTTTGCAATGCTTGCGTTACACATTAACATAGAAATAACATCAACACGTTGATAGTAGGAGAAAAATATAATAAAGCTAATAATAATATAAGGGTAAGAAAAGAAATAATTAAATAAGTTGTTAATAAGGTTATTTGGATAGAGCAAAATAAAAGTATGAGAAATAGGATAATAATATTTATTATATATAATATGATATAATACAATAGTATGTTATAATACAATAATCAATACAGTGCATTAGAATGGCAGTAAGTGAAACCTTAAAAAGTAGGAGATAGGCTAGGTATGATTGATTGAATCTTTTATTATATTTAAGGAATCATAAATAGTGCTCTGCTGTATTGAGCTATAATCTACGTAATGATTGGGATAATAAATTTAACCGTTTAAAACGGAGAGACACAGAGTACTGGCCGGAGAGACACGGCGGTATTCTAAGAGTCCTAGCTTGACATTTGGAGTTTTCGACTACAACCGGCGAATCCGTCAACCTAGGAAGTTTTAACGATGATGATCGTTATGTCTTCCTTGAGGTGAACGTAGAAACTTGGGGACGAAATAATCTACCAACTGGCTCCGCCACGGCCCGTTAAAGTCCCACGCCTTACGCGAGACACTGAAAAGCACCCAGGGGGCCGTTTCACCCCTGACTACCAGTTATGGCCGGTCTCCCTACTGGTTACAGGTTCGAGGTCGCTTGCCCGGTCCTTTACCTCGTGTTAGCGGTGATTCGGTATCTACCGAATCTATCGCGGGCCGACCACGGCGTCCTTTACCCGATTGTCCACTCGGGATCGAGTGACCGATTGGTCGTTTCGAAAAAGGCTGTCATAAGCCTAATAACCACCCCCGCTCTATAAGAAACAGAGCCGTTTCAAGATACCCCCGATTATCATTTGAAGTGCACAATCGATTGGCTGACGTCGCACGGTGCGCAAACAATCTATTAGCGCCCGCAAAACGATTCCCAGGTGAAACCGGCCTGCGGGCCAGATTCCTACCCGGGCTCGAACTTTTACTTGGAGGTTACCGGCTGGGTTCTGGCCAGCGGACAGCGATGTGGTACTGTAGCCAAATCAGTCCCGAAGATTTCTAGCCACGAATGCCGACTCCTGCCGGCGCTTCTCTTCCCAGCTATCTTGCCTTAGATAATGAGGTGGAGCAATTTGTATCTGTCATTCCTTATGACATGACCGAAATACGACATCTTCCTGTGATTGATGGTGTTCGGAAGTTATATCTTCTTCTTAAGTCGGATCAGTATTTCAATATTAGTGACTGTCACGCCATGAGTTTTCAAAATACAGCGGTATATCCACATTTCTAAAGCCTCAAACCTTTTCGTCATGTTTTAAGTGAGAGTCCATGCTTATACGCCATATATTAGGACAGAGAAAATGTAGCATCGGGTTATACGTAGCCTTAGGTCGAGACTTAGATCTCTATCACACGAAACTTTGCTCATTTTGAAATAAATTGAATTTCAATGCGGTCGTTTATTTCTTGAGCATGTTCCTCGTTCTCATTCATCCAACTTTCCAAATGCTTGAACTTACTGACCTTTTCCGCCAATTCTGTCCCTACGTAGAGCTTGGAGTTATGTTGTTGCGGCTTATGAAGTATCATCAATATATAAAATCAGTGTATATTTAAATATTACACCAACAATATCGCAGTCAATACTATGCTATGGTATTATAGGATGGGGCGGTTGTACAAGGTCCACTCTACACCCTCTAGAAGTAGCGCAAAAATGTATTTTAAAAATAATCGCACGTAAACCGTATCGATTTCCGTCAGACACTCTTTACATCCAGTCCGAGATTTTGGATGTAAGACAGCTTTATGTTCGCATGGCCCTAATATATACTAAAAATAAAATGACACCTTATAATCAACGAGTTAGAAAGACGAGAGCAACAAGAACTGGTGATATGATGGTGCCAAGATCTTACACAACATTTGGCCAGCGCCATTTCACGTTCATTGGCCCTAGAATGTATAACAATCTTCCCGACGCAATTAAAAGTAGTGAGAACACATCCACTTTTAAGAAATCTCTAACTGATTGGTTGTTGGAGGTGGGTAGGGACGGTTTAGGGAATATGTTGACTGTTGTATTTTGAATGATAGTATTTAGTACTTAGTATTTAGTTTTTCCATGATAATTTTAAATGACTATTATAGGTATGTGAGCGTCATATCAATATGTAATTGATTTATATAATATATTATTTTAGTTCTTATTTTTATTTATTTTGGTTTTATTATTATTTTCGTATAAATATAAGTATGTGTATGTGTGCATATATGGATATATATTTTATCTATAGATGTATATAAGTATCTATCCATATTTGTATATGCGTAAATATTTGTAGTTTTATATTTGTCGATTTAAAAATAATTACTAACTATAGTTTAAGTTGACAGTGCACACTTAATATCGTCATTAAAAGTCTGCCTTAGAACAGGCCTAGGCCTAGTTAGGCGAATGTGTCAATCATTAAAAATAATGTCGCATCAATTTCTTGCTAACATCTTAATCAAATATGAAAGTGTTACTACTACTAAATAAAAAAATAAAAAACATAAATACGAGAAAATGACCCTAACAGAAAACTATGCGAAATTATTTCTAAGTTTTCCCTGGTTACGTAAAATACAATTTCTAATAACAAAGGACGTCGATGCCATTCTCAAAATCAAAGTAAACTCAATATTACATTCATTACACATCCCGAACAAACGAGACAGTTACACAAAGGTATTGTGACATTTCTATCAATTATGGAGAGTATGATAAATGGCAATTGGGGCAAAATACCTCTTCGATTTACGTTGTTGCTGGAAATTCCGTAAATTAGTTTGATTAATATGACAAGGGTGTATCTTAATTATAACGGTTAAATACGTGTCAATTTGCCACCGGACGGATCCAATTGGATAAGCGGAACTACGCAATCAGACTCATTAATAATCGGGCGGATTTACTCTATTGGTATCATAACTTAATCACGAATTAATTTATCGGTGGGTTATTGTATATCTAGTTAAAATCAGTTTAAATAAGTTAATAGTAAAAATACGTTTTTAAAAACAAGCTTTTATTAAAATGCACTGTCCCGAGACAACCCTGGGTGCAGCAGCCATGTCATAGTGGAACTTAGAACGGGCTATCATTATAAAATGCATAATTTCTGCTTGTGCTTGCAGCTATGCAGAATTTCGTGCTTGTGCTGTTGAAAGTTGGAAGCCAACCCTGGGTACAGCAGCCCTATTGCGGTGAAACTTAAAACGGGCTATCATAATTGAATGCGTATACAAAATATCGTTTCTGTGCTGTCGACCGTTGAGGAGTCCCTTCGTTGGAAGCAAACCCTGGGTGCAGCAGCCCTGTCGCGGTGAAACTTAGAACGGGCTATCATAATGGAATGCGTATACAATATTTCGTTTTCGTCCTGTAAACCGTTAAAGAGTCCCCTCGTCGGGAGCCAACCCTAAGCGCAGCAGCCATGTCATGGTGAAAATTATAACCGGCTATCATAATTTAATGCGTATACAAAATGTCCTGTCTGTGCTGTTGACCGGGGAGCTAATGGGCCCTTGCTGAGTTGGCCACGAAGACCCATTCTGTTTCAGGGTCGGTCACACTCACGGGTCAACACCCATCCGATGGCCTCCACGCATGGGGTGCGAGCCTGGGTAGGACACTGGGTCAACCAGTCTCCCCTGGGAATCAATCCTCTGGCGCTCCTGGACGGTCTGCGCACCGAGCGGCGCAAGCCAATCGATTGTGCTCTCCGACTAACAATCGGGGGAGTCTGGGAACTGTATTGTTTCCTATAGAGCGGGGTTAGTTGTCTACCTTACGGCGACTGCTCTTGAAATGACCATTGGCCATCCGATCCCGGTTCAGAGTCGGGCAAAGGACGCCTTGGTCCGCGATAGATTCGGTATACTCCGTTTCACCGCTTCGTAAGGGAGAGGACCGCGCAAGCGACCTCGAACTCGGAACCAATCGAGAGACCGGAGAAATCTGGTCACAATTGGTAGTTAGGGCGCGAGTGCCGCCTGCCAGGTAACATACCTGGCTACTCGCGGTAAGGCGTTGGTCTCTAACGGGTTGTGGCGTAGCTAGACGTCGGATTTGTTATGTCCAAAGTCTTCTACGCTCACTGCACGGTCGATAGAACGATGAATCGTTAAAACGTCCTGCGGTGACGGGTTCTCCCGTTGTGGTTGACATCTCAATATGTGCTGTTGACCGTTGAGGAGTCCCCTCGTCGGGAGGCAATCCTAGATGTAGAATCAGGTCATGCTAACCACACAAATTCATTGGCATCGGAACTGAACCAACGTGTGAAATGTCAACCTCATAGGATAAGAAGACGTGGTTCTAATTCAGCTTGAAAGATTTGCCCTAAACAAACGTACTGCCAAACTTTGCAAGGTAAATAAAAGTTTGTAAAAAGTAAATATTTTGTAGCACTTTTGAAATGATTTACTGAAATCGTTATCGGATAACTGTCCCAAGTTTTGATTTGATTTAACCCCTCAAGTGATCCGCGCTCGTATACGAATTCATCCGAAGTCGAACACGCGGCGCGGCGTCGACAGCGGCGAAAATCCGACATTCCAGGAAAACAGTCGTAAATCCTAAACTACTAGGCCTATCATAAATCCAATGACAGTAGCGTAATCACATTGAAATTTGCAATATAAAACATGAAACATAATGTTATGAAACAATGACATAATTATGATAATAATTAGAGAAATTGAAAAATTGAAAAAATGACGCTTTTTCAAACTAAACAATGTTTATTTCAAAAGTACGGAACCCTAATTAAAAATCTGAAGTAATCTTGTGATCTACATTAGATGTGTTATGAAAGCTTGTATGTCGTTTTATCGACTACCATACAAAAAAAAATATATATTCTCTAATATAAACTTACATAAATTTGTATGGTTTTTGAAAAAAAAATATTTTTTTATGTTTTTTTTACGAGTACTTCCGACAGAATTTTGTATGAAATTCTTACATAATAGGATAACCAATCTATCACTCTTCGTAAAAAATTACTATAGAACCTATTCTTTATTTCAATTATGTAGAAAAAAAATAATATTTGAAAAAAAACCTATATAAATCAGTGCTATTTTTGACGTCTTATAAAAACGAAATGATTACAAGGTTTTGAAATATATTGAGAGATTTGTATATGTTATATTGTCTATTGTTACGAACAAGTCTCAACAGAATTGCTTTTCATATAATAATATAAATCTACGAGCGATTGAATATGCCGATAAATTCCATACTAGCCGATGACGTCAATGATTGAACATAGGTATGTAAACGTTCACTTTCAACGTCCGCGTTTTATCGCACCATACAACGAACAATCGCACGATGTGATTATTGTGAAAAATGGATATTAGGGATTAGGAAATGTTATTTTCAGTTTATATGTTGTACATATTGAAAAATAAAATGTTTTTTAAAAAAAAAATATACATAAAACAAACATATTTTTTTAATGATTTTACGACAAACATTTTTGACATAGAAAAATGACAGTGTCACCTAAATAGAGGCTTGTGACCTGTCCTAAGGTAGACAACATTTTTGTATGTAAATAATACAATAAATAATCATAAAATTATAATTCAAAAATATTTTTCATCGTACATCACGGTACAAATTACATATAGTACATGTAGAAATCATAGTGTACAGAACGAAATAGTTGAAATTATACAAAACAATGTTTTTCATATTATAATATGGTATTTTCAGTTATACATATAATATATTTTGAAAGAAAATGTTTTTTACAAGATAATAACAAAATTAGCAATCAGTAAACAATAAAAAATGTAAAATTTACTTTCAAAAGGTACAAAATTCAAAAAAAATCAGACAATAGTTTTGTAATAACATGTTTTGGTGGTGGCAAGAGGTACTCGATGTTTTGCTCGGAGGGGCGAGCAATGGCAGCAGCGACGTCAGCATAGACATACATAGGTACATACAAAGAATAGCCATACAGATTATAAAAAGAAACCAAAAAATGTCGTGAACGACCATGACATAGATAAACGAAAAAATGTAAATACAGTTTTTATGAACTGTCATTGAAATCATTGAATTGAATGGAAATAATGAAAAGGCGGGAACGTCTTGATCTGTCTTACATACTTCAACAATCTGATCTCTTGGACACCACACATGCTCACCAATCACAGCAGAAGTGGCAGCGTGTCGACCTCTGCCAATCCCTCCCCTTCGTGGTGCTCCGCGTGCGCCGCGTGCCGCTGCCGCTGTACCCCTGCCACCCCTGCCACCACCAGCAGTCCTTCTGCTCCTAACAGCCCCAGCCTCCCTCCGTGTCACGATCCGCGCTCCGCGCCCGGCAGCTGCTGCTAGTCTTGCGTCTTGCCCCTCGTCCTCGTCGTACCAATCCGGGTCCGACGATCTGAGAAAAAAACAATATTCTTATTTATAAAATTATTACTGGCAGTTGAAGCGAAAGTCTAACTAAAATAAATTAGTTTTACCGTCGATCGTCGATCATCCGCGACTGCGGCTGGAACGGCGAGGATGGGGGCGAAGAGGAAAGGCTGCGGGCGGTGCGGCGCAACGGTGATCGCTAAAAGTTACAATAATTCAATTACAATAAAATCTGTAACATTGTTTTGCGATATGTGTTCTAATAATTGTATACCTCACGGTAACTGGGGCCTGCGACTGGCTGCCAGGGCGTCTGGGGCTCGGGCTCGGGCTGCTCGGGCTCGGGCTCCTCGACCAGGAGGATTACGACATCGTCTCCCCCGGCCTCGAAGTCGAAATCCATGCTGAAAAAAACGGAAATATTCATTTACAAATAAATAAATAAATAAATAAATGCGCACCATGAACCAATAGGTTGTTACCAATACACTGTTAAAACTGTTCCCTAAAGCAAATTTGAAATATATATAGGTATATATATATATATATATATATATATATATATATATATATATATATATATATATATATATATATATATATATATATATATATATATATATATGTATATATATATATATATATATATATATATGTATATATATATATATATGCATGCTTGCATGCATGCATACATGCATACACACACACACACACACACACACACACACATACATATTATATATATATATATATATATATATATATATATATACATATTATATATATATATATATATATATATATATATATATATATATATATATATATATATATATATATATATATATATATATATATATATATATATATATATATATATATATATATATATATATATATATATATATATATATATATATATAAAAATAAATATAAACATGTGTGTAATCATTTTTATTTTATTTTCTGATTCTGCAAATAAAGTGTTTTGCAAATAAATAAATTAATAATTAATTAAATAAATAAATAAATGCGCACCGTGCGGCGAGAACCAATCGGTTGTTACCAAGAAACTGTTGCTAAAGCAAATTTGCAAATAAAAATGAAAAAATTATATATGTATAATATAAATAAATAATATAATATATACATATAATGTCTGATGTAAGTTACTAACATCGATATTTGCAATAAAAATAATATGCTCTATCAATAATATTTGCAATCAATACAATCGCATATTCGCGTACGATTATTTCAAAATATCGGAATCGCATCTCTAGACTCGGCCGATGGGTGACGTCACTCAACCGACAAATCTTCAAAAAACTTTCCATTGCGAAATACATCGATGTATTGGAATGCACCGATGGCGCTAAATATGTATAAATCTGTCAATATTTCTACCGAAACATATAGCAGGACTAATTTTATAGTGATTTCTACTGATATTTCACCGTATTTATAGAGTTTCAAGGTAGAAAAACGGTTTTGAAGACGACCAAAATCGAGAGCATTCGTTGCGCCGTCGCAATATATGTACGATTTTCGGCGTGATGCACTAGTAATTGTTCGTAAAACCACTATTTCTGACTAAAAACAATGTTATGAACACGTCTACTTACTTTTTCTTGCGAAAATCGGCGATTCAAAACAGTTTTGGTCGATTCAAACTTTCACTATCGCCTCACACCACACCACACAGCAAGGCGAGAAGCAAAATGGCGATATTAAATTATTTTTGTAGGTGGCGTGCGAGTATTATTGTCGTATCCGATAGAAAATCTTCTGTCGTTGTCATTCGTATTGATTTATGAGTGAGACAGTGCTCTACAGTAAAAATATCACAGTTCTGCGTAAGCTCGTCGAGCGTGACACTATAGTGTCTTAGGGCATTTTACGGTAAACTGAAGTTGAGACACTATAGTGTCTTAGGTCATTCTAGGGGTTAAAATCTTGCCACAGCTATAGGGAAATCTTAAGTAAATATTGATGGAAAACCGATCTTATAACATAATATTACTTTTTGAAGTGCTATTTCCAATAAAATATAATACAAACGCAACGATCGGAACTTGGTAAGTACCTAACCGATAAAGACTATTAATAATAATAAACTCTTATACACATAATTACTATACAAAAAGGCGAGCTTATTGCCACATGGCAATGTCTTACAACTAACCTAAACACAGTGGTACATGCGCGCATTGTGAAAATAAAGATTATTACATAACATACAGACCGTCCGCATAACATACAGACAAGTGGAAGAATTTAAAACTAATAATGCCCGAGGAGAGGAAATTGTGAGAGGAAGAGGAGAGAAAGGGAAGAACTGGTCACTTCTTAGAAAGGTAGTAATCCTTAATGCGAGTCTTAAACGATGGTAAAGAAGGCGAGTTTCTTATGTTTGCTGGCAGATCGTTCCAGAGTCTTGCACCATGGACACAGGAAGAATAGGAATAGAAATCACTATTATGACTCGGAATTTTTAGTAAACTGACAAAGGCTGACCGAAATACGAGACCGTGGGAACTTAGTCATTCAAAAAGCTCGTGGAGATAGGATGGTGTTAATTGGGAGAGTACACGATTATAGAAGAGCAAGTATATGAACATTTCTCCTTTGGCGTACTGGCAACCACTTTAACTGTGCCCTATATTCGGCATTATTCGGCATATAAACTATTAATTAGGATGACTGAAAAAGTTCGATTGTGAAACGGCGTTTGATATTTAGCGCTTTTTATTCCACCTTATTAGTAATTAGTACTTATTCTAATTAATTTCTCTGAAATACACATTTTACAATTATTGTTACCTACCTCAATGTTGGCATTATTATTACCCACTGAACTATTTATCATAAAGTAGGATAGGCAGATAATTCAAGGCCTCTACGTTGGTGGTGCAAGATGTTATGATCAAACCCTATGGAGCGGTCAGTCTGTGTCTATGAATATCCTTTTCAGACCTGAACATTTCCAAATAAAGAAGTCATTAGTTTCTGAACTATGTTTTGTCTTGCCTTGCCAAAAAGTGGTAAATCCCGGTATTTTATTCTAAGTAAACATGAATATTATGGGTTTCTTTTTGACATAACATATCAAGAGTACCCCCCCTTCCCCCATTTGTGTGGGTTAGGAGCTCATTATCACCCACACAATTGTGTAGGCAGGGTGTGAAAAGATTTAAACGTTTTTTTAAGTGTTTCATGGAGATAGATACGATCAATATTGATTGTAGCGAATAGGTGTTTGTTTTGTTACTTTTATGTCACGTTTTTGTAAAATAAGGTTTCTTCGACTATACGCGCATGTTCGCGTAGGGTTTTTTCTTGGTAATTAATACTGGTTAAGGGTCGGTCTAAAGATCGCGGCCATTGATATGCAAAAAAGCACTTACGGTGGATTTAGGACCCTCTGCTTTAGTTTTATTATGTAGTTCATCATCATCATCATCATCATCAGCCGGTAGACGTCCACTGTTGGATATAGGACTCCTCCATAGAATTCCATGACGTATGGTCTTGAGCCGCCTCCATCCACCTACTTACTGCCATCTCGGCAATGTCATCGGCCATGTTGTGGGGAGCCGTCCCCCTTTCTGTCTGCCCTTTAGTGGTCGCCATTCGAGAACCTTTCTTCGCCAACGGTGTTCGGTTCTGATTGTTATATGGCCTGCCTATTACCAATTCAAGTTGGTAATTTTTCAGAGTTATGTCAGACCTTGATTCTTCTGCGCATTCCCTCGTTTCGGATCCTATCACGCAGTGAAACTCCAACTTTAAGCTTGTGATTGAGGCTAATAGCTTACGACCACGTCTCAGTGCCGTAAGTCATCAATAACAACAAGTACCTACTGATTATAGACCACCGTCTTGAGGCTATGTAATTACAACAAGGCTATGTATTCAAGGAGCCAGAGAAGTGAGATACGCAGTCATGGTCACTGGCACTTAGGAAGAAGTAGAAGAAGAAGTGAGATAACGTGTCGCGTCGATGTGTTTAGTCACGTGCCTCCGCGATCGGCGCTGTGGGAAAATTGATGCGTCAGATTTGGAGGTGTGAAATATCGGCATCGTTTCGAAATAGATGGCGCGCCGTCGCGGAATAAAACCTTCGGCGATTGTGCTACTTTCCAACTCGGAAATAAATCTCTTTCCTTATCGTCGAATTTAAAGATGAGGATGACGGCAAGAAAAAACGACTATAGAAGAAAAGGAATTCCAATGTCACCTACTTTCATGCTGTACTTCTTCTTCGTCTTCATCTTCTTCATGATCGTGTCGTTGAAACAAATATATCCTGTCAAACAACCGCGCAGATCAGCTGTCAAAATTCCTAATCGAAAAATAAAATTTCGGCAAGTGGGCCCTAGCCCCTCCTCTCCCTCCTCGCCCCCTTCCGCGCAAACCCAACCCCCCCCCCCCCCCCCCCGAGCATCAATTCGTAGTATATTTATAGTATTACATTGTAAGGTCTCGGGTTTACATTGTATATGTACTGGTCTTACATTGTAAGGTCTCGGGTTCGATTCCCGGCCGGTCACCAATTTCCGTAGGGATCAAATTAACGGAATTCTGTCGATCGAATGCAATAACAAGGCACACACACTTACACACATGTTACACGCACACATACATATAACACGTCATAGTAGGGTTGGTTGTAAGAGATTGTCATATGACAATAAACCCGCCCATTGCGACATTTTCACAATAAAGAGTATAAACAAACAAACAAACAAACAAACAAGAATTTTCCGTGATATTAAAAAGGTGTTTTTCTAAATTTATGTAGTATTTTCTTAAATATGGCGGCTTTAAATATTATTTTTATCGCTTGTATATGAAAATTAGTAGATTTTAGTATTTTGTGGTATTTCCTTTGTATTAAAATGACTATTTTCCAATATGATGTAGTATTTTCCTAAATACTGCGGTTTTTTTTCTTCTTTGCGTTGCTTGATGTTCTAACCAAAATTTCACAACGTGATTTCGGTTCAACAAGGCATCTGCGTAGCGAAGTCTCTAACTACAATATTTGGATATTGATTTTTGACTAGCGCGCCCTCTGGTGGACTAATTACAATCTTTTCAACTCTTGCCATGACCGAATAATGCCTGCACGCCAAATTTCAGCTTAATCGTATTGGCTTGGCTTTAATGTTACTTCATAACTATATTTTTGGTTCTTTTATTTCTAAACCTGTCAATATCGGTTATTATTTATTAAAACTGCACTACGTTGGGTCTTCGCGGCCAAACAAAATATTTTTTTATTATTACGCACACGAAACCCACTAGACAACTCCTGGGTGATAATTTGAATGTACCTAGAATGAAGACGACTTTCGGACAGCGACACTACTCTTTCATAGCTACAAAAGTTTATAATAAATTAAGCAGTGACATAAAAACCAGCCCCAATTGTCATTTGTTTAAAAGCAAAATAAATAAATGGCTGTTGCAAGAAGAGCGTGTATCTATCCATGCCATGATCGATGTAGTAGAATAAGTTGAAGTTGACCTAACATATATTGTGTTTATATGTATGTATGTGTGTATGTGTGTATTCTAATGTATTTAGTATTTCTATTTCCTATATAATATTGTATTTTTTATTAAAATGTTATTATTATATATATTTATTATTATTATATATATTTTTTAATTATTATTATTATTATTGTGTTTGGTTGGTTCATCGACCCTCTTTTAAATATACAAATATAAATTTCTTGCTCTGGAACGGGTATATCCCAGTTGGGCAGCACTAGCCAGTGAATGAAAGAGGAAAGTTTTTGCCATTTGTTTTAATATTAAAATTATTGTAAATGGTTAATTTGATAATTCCAATAAAATAAATAAATAAATAAATAATTGAATAGTAGCAAATGGACCGGTCGCTCGTATGATGTTGAAACGGGCTGTGAAATGTCGCCCGTCTTCCGCGACCGCAGCGCGACGCACCGCCTGGATATTTTATAATCCGATACATAAACCGCAGCGGCAGTTTATTCGAATCACGCGGTCCCCTGAACCGAATTCACAGTCCAACGGCCGCGTCGCCTGCCGCCGCTACGATAACGCCGCTTGGAGTGTGACTGCGGCAGATAGCAGACGCTGCTTTTTGTCACTGGCTTTGACGACTCGCCCGGACGGTAGAGGCAGTTCGCTAATGTTGACGCCGGTAATGACGCGATCGTGATGTCGCGATATATTTTGTAGCAAATATATAGCAATATATTTTGCTCAGAGTCATTAACAAGAAGCCATATCGCTCCCCGTCAAACGACCTATATACAGACTTTAAAGTACTTGACGTACGCCAACTATACATACGCGCTGTTCTGGTGCGCTATCGGAGGGACCTCATGAGGAACAAGGATAAAGACAAACCAGAGCACAACACAACACTAGACACAAAGACAAACAGATTCAACCAAAAATGAGGACTGTATACGGACAACGACACTACGCATATCTCGGACCTAAACTCTATAATGTATTTAACTCGTACACAGGACAGATTTTAAACATAACCGACAACCAGTTCAAGAGACGGGTGTCCCATTGGCTCTCAAATTATACTAGAGATGAATGCGAAAGTATGATATGTTAAAATATTTTATTTCTAACCACAAATTATAGGACATATAGATGTAAATTATGGATATACAGATATACGGATTATTTATTTATTTATTTATTTATTGGTTCACAAAAAAATTACACCGTTAGCACTTAACATAGATTGTGTTGCTCCTAACTAGGCAGAGCCTGTTCTAAGGAGAACACCAATACAAATGATTAAAAAATACATACTAAAAATAAAAAAAATTGAATCAAATCAAGTTAAATTCCAAACTAAAAATAAAAAATTTGAATCAAATCAAGTTAAAATGAAATTCTCACTACACCAAAATAATATTAGAACTATAGACAAGTAATACTAAATAATAATAATAAAAATATATAATAGCAATAATAAATAATCATTTATAATAATTACTAATAATATATAGGAATTAGTAAAATACGTATATAAAATAAATAGAAAATAAATATATTTATTTATTTTAAAATTGTGATGAATGTTTTCTCCGTCTCTCTCCTGCCAAGGTTTATTAACCATGATGTAAGGTGATATTTTTGTTGTTTGCTGCTAATTTCCAATATGTTCTCTTTACTCATGATATTTTTCGTCTTTTTGATTATAAAATATGCGGCATTTAGGACGTTTAGATTAATTATAGCAGTGTGGAAACTTGAAAGTGGTCTTGGTAATGTTAGCAATGACCGTTTGATAATCGATTTCATAAAATACTTATTATATTATGTTATATTTTATTATGTTATACTATATTATATATAAATATGATACATTATTTTATATGTTATAACATATGATACTATATTATATTGTAATATGTTATATTATATTATTATGATAAATTATATTACGTATTGTTTTCTATGAGACGGAAGAAGGACAGCAGGAAAGGCGTACAGGCTCAGCAAATAATACCACAGAACTTTGTATCCATCACCTCAACACAGGCGTACCTATACCTAGTGGGGTGATGTAATCCTGACAAGTTAATGCCCTTTCGCGATTTCATCATATGTAGTTTTTTAAAATGTGGTAAAAAAATGAACGCAATCTTTTTTATGTAACTATAAAAAATAGGATAAATAAATAAAAAAATAAAAAATAATTGCTCAAAAGCTATAACATAGTAAAGTAACAACAGTAACACATCTCGAGCCCGTTTTCTAAATAAGTACCTACGCTTTGCCGATCCACCAGGGTTACCACAACAAATACACAATTGACAAGTTGTGATCCTATCAAAGCAGAAATACAATTCTTTATAATTAATATGCACGTTTATGTATTTTTGGTTGATAGATCAAGAGACGGTTCCAAAAATTGTACTGTAAAAGAATATATGAGTTAGTGCTGACTTTGTGTGACAGCATTCATCACTTGTTGCATGTGTTCGAAATTTCTACAATTTAGTAAGTTAAAGTATCCGCATCTACCTGCCTACCTACACACTTACATACCTATGCACCTAGACACATACTTACCTATGCGGTTAACAATAAACATTACCTCGTAAATGTAATTTCGTAACGTAAATATAAAAACTCGTAGAAACAGAAATAGAAACATTTCTGATAGATTGCATTACAGCCTGTAAAGAAAACATTTCATTTTTATATACTTAGCTGTCGCGCGGCAGCCCTGACTGGCTGGCACCGAGGCGCCTGAGAATCTATGTAGTGGTAGCGTACGGACGACGGAAGCTTGTATGAGTGCGAAATCGGTGCGTACTATGGAGATGTTATACTGTTCTTGTTTTACTATGACTGTAATCACTATGTGTTATTTATCGCGTTGTTTAATATTTTAAGGTGGCATGATACGTGACAAGGACCATATCTAAAGAACTTTCGTTTCATGATTTAAAAAAAAAATATAGGTATTAAAAAAAACGTTTCCAAGCGAATCCCTCCATAAGCAACCAATTTATAATTTAGACACAAACAAGTAAATATATTAAAAATATTAAAAACAAAACATTACTGACGTTACATAAAGTGAACTGTTTTATTTATAATTATTTTTATTGCCGATTTTTTATACAATATCTTTATATAGTTGTATATATTTGTAATAAACCGGCATCTTTGAAGAAGGTGAATTAGTACGAGCAAATAACCAACTTTTGATTAAAAAAAATGTGCTCAAAAGATTTTTGTTTTTTCTTTTATTTAAAAATATTTATTTTTTGAAATATAGGATGAAAAACGTTGAGCATAATATAGAGCGGTAGGTAAAATATCGCCAATATCGTTTCTTAGCTATATTTTACCTACCGATAGATGACGCAACGCGCTCAAAAGCTTGTTAAACTTTTATTTAACAGTCAAGTTCTTCAAATTTGTAAATTAAAAAAAAAAAACAAAAATCAAAATTAAAAAAAAAAACAATTTTTTTTTGTTGTTCAGTTGCTTGTACTGATTCACCCCCTTGAAAGATGCCGGTTAATAAAAAATCACCCCGTAGATATATGTATATTTCTGTATTCTATGTATTCAAATCTTTCATTTGACACTAAACATGATATATTTATGGTAATTTATTGACATTTGAATTTAGACAACTACTTACTTAATTCTAGACAGTTAAGTATACTATGGTATACTATAATAGGGAAAAGCAATTCTTATTGAGGATAACTGCATTTTTCAACAAGTATATAAAAGAATAAGAAACCTTGCTTAGGTTACAGCCTTGTAACCTAAACGTGAAACGCGTTTTGATCAGAGACTCCTCGTCAGTTGTAATGGCGTCGCTTGATGCAACACTGCTTACGCTGGCTTTATTACTACTTTTAAAAAGAAGACAAAAAACGTGAAAATATGCGAATCTATTGGATTTAGAATTATAGCTTTATATAGGCCTATATTAACGCCTGTATATAAAGAGTTTTGAACGCGCTTCACGCGCGCGTTTGTATCGCGTTTTACGCGCGTTTGAATAGATGCAAACGCAACAATCGGCATATACGGTGCCGAAAACACGCGTTCCTAAAACGCGCGCCGTGTTCTTAGGCTCGTTGGTGTGGAGCCAGTAGCTCCATCCTTGGCACAATTACTCGGTGCGTTGATAGGATACATTTCAAGGGAAGTTCGAACGCTACAATTTGTGAACATCCACCTCTGATACGCGAATATAGCATCATCATCGTCGCGAAACACTACCCACCCTCACTTAATATTATTAAAATGGTCAATTAAATCGGAGCTTCCCCAGAAACGGCTGAGGAGGAGTCGTTAAAATGGCGCCGTCGGATGGCGGGAATTCCGCTGATTGCCCCCCCCCCCCCCCCTCTTCACTCTCCTCCGGTGACGTCACAAAGCAAGGTATTCGTAATTGCCGCCCGCACGCCGGTTGGCGCGTGTCGATCGTTTCCAGCGGAATTTATATTGTCTACCCGCGACGAATTTGAAATGAAGTTGACCCGTTTTGACTGTCGCTTTACTGCTCATTGCAGCGCTCGCCTCTCCCGAAGCGGCGCATACAATGAAATCCAAAGAAAACCCCGCTCCACAATGATTAATTTAACATCAGTAGATTTATATACTTTGCTGTTCTACTTTGCCGGTCACACTGAACGTTTCCAAAAGTGACCACTTATATAACCATATTTTAAAAAAAAACGGCACTTGAAAATTTTATTCTTTGGCTATAAAATGAGGTTCGTTTGTTTGTTTAATACTCTTCATTACGAAATGTTACAATGGGCGAGTTTATTGTCATACGACAATCTCTTACAACCAACCCTACTATGAAGAGTTTATATGCACGTGTGCATGTAACATGTGTGTAAGTGTGTGTCATGTTATTGCATTCGATCGACATGTTGGAGACTCGGTCCTACATACCCACAACAAAAAAGTAATTTCTATAGAATCGAAATCGCAAACACGCTCGAATATACACGAGCTACCTGCAATTGATTTCCAACTAAATTCGGCATTTTATGCACAGTCAAACGATGACTAATGTCATTTCTTCTGATCGATACGAATTGACACACTTATATCTCACCCCACTCATAACTATTGCATCACTACACACCATATAAAAAGCAGTACATTCGACACATATTTTATCATTCCCTGGCGGACAGTAACCGCGCATTAACAAGTACACGCGACCATCATTCCCCTGTTATGCAGTTATCGCGACTACACTTCATTATCAAGCAGTACCTGCATTATCCGCGATACCGATCGTCAAGCCTCGCTCCTCGACTACACACTTCGGACACACTACCACGACTTCACCTCGCGCCCACACTACCTACACACCGGCGAAATATCAAACAAGGCATTACGAACTGGCAACCTACTACAGACCTTCTGATTAAATACTTCAACTTCAACTAGGTACAACGACTTTCAATAACGGAGAAAACTTACTTGATGAGACCCACCTTGCACTCACAAATAATTGGAGTCTAGTGCAGGGTGGCCACTCTCACAGACATAATTGTAATGCAATTCCGTTAATTTTATCCTAACGGAAAATGGTGACCCAGACGAAAAGCGAACCCGGACCCGTTTGTGCTATCTAACTGTCATTTGTTTGTTCCTAATGTCGGTTGTCGGTACCTAATAGTTCCGCGCAGCTTGGGTGGTGTTGGGCAATTTTGTATCACTTCGGCCTGCCCAACTGACGGTTCAGCTCCCATCCGGTAGCCTCCTCGAAAAGGGACTTAACCTGTCAGTTCCGCTGTGTGACCTGCGCTTGCGGCTGTGACCTACAGTCAGAGGCGTTGGGATCGGAAGCGCGGATTCGAAGGAATACCTAGGGCGTCACTGGCCGCTTGGTGCACCGTCCGGTTTGCTGGACAAGATGCTCATCTGGCGAAAAACCGGGAAGGGCCTGCCCTTTTGGCTTCACTTCAATAGAATAGTCGGCGATGGAAAAAGACCGCAGTGTGTGATTTTTAGTGTGTGTGCGCAGTTTTATCACCCGAGAGCGCGTGACCGCAGTGTGTGCGAAGTTTTATCACCCGAGAGCGTGAATCCAAGTACTTTGAGGCAGCACCTTGAAAATGCGTCGTCCCACGGGAATATATTAACCAATACAAAATATTTTCACCAACCAAAACATGATATTTTCACTAAGCAACAGTTAATAATGTCAAACAATGCTTTGTCGGCATCATTAAGGGGGCATATACGAGACGAGGACAAAAGGATCACTGTCAAGTTTAAAAAAAATATTTGTGGTTTCCATTTCTTTAATTTAGTAACTTAAAAAATACATTTTAGCAAAAGTGTAAGAAAAAATGTATTTCGTCTGTCAACCAAATATATTGAGGTTTCAAAAAAAAATATTTTACGAAGGGCCCTTCGGCTACGTAACGACCAATATTGGCGGCTTGCTCCCGGAGCGCACTGTAATATTGTTTTCTAATTCGAACGCATCCTAAAATCTATACCATATATCTCATTATTACCATAGATACATAGATGGCCGCTAGAATAATTTCGCGCGTAATTTCGCGGATATTTCTGGTAAAAT
This sequence comes from Micropterix aruncella, assembly GCA_944548615.1. Classification (NCBI taxonomy): domain Eukaryota; kingdom Metazoa; phylum Arthropoda; class Insecta; order Lepidoptera; family Micropterigidae; genus Micropterix; species Micropterix aruncella. Next base: position 10,941,662 of record OX155971.1, on the reverse strand, counting down.
TCCATTGTCAAACATCATATATTTTTTTTCGAGAAATCATCAAAATTTTTATTGGTTTTTATGAGCTAATATCTAGATATTTTTGTATGTAAATATACGAAACGAAATATTACCGTTGATAGAGAATCTAATAAAGATTACGATAGTATTTACAATTTCTAAATACTCAAGTACGACAAGTACAAGTTAGAAATGCCGAGAAATATTCATTTATGATTGCTATAGTAGTTCCATAGTTATAGTACTTTTTGTCGAGCTCGGCGATATTGCAAGAATTTCCAATAAATTACCGCGGTCTGACATGAAGATATGCCGCTACTCGAAGGGTTAAATACTACCTCAGAAAATAAAATTAGAACTAATTATAGCTCAGAAAAAAAGTGAAAAAGTAGAAGTCGTTAGCCTTGATCAGTATTTCACATTACAGTTCCTCCTTAGAATCAACCGGAGGATAATCGGGGTATTCCACCTCTGAAACGGACATAAAAGACTGATTTAGGTCCATCGCCACTGGGTTGACCTTGACCAGTCTTTCTTGTCACACGTTTTCTTCGTCCAAAATTAAAGGTAGACTATGATCTTTCTTTCCAAAACCGTATCTCATCTAGTATCTCATTTCCATAAAAAAAAGTTTTACCAGAGTTTGATCGTTTTACACAGTAACCCTTCTTCATTTGGAGGTCTTTCTTAACTCTTAGAAAGCCAGCTATGGGAATGAAACTTACGACGGTATGTTTTCAACCCTTGTTTTTTTAAAGGGGATTGTTAGTGCACGTATACTAATATGGCTTATTCAATGAAGGCGTTTTTCGCATATAATTGCACAATTGCATAAATACACAGATCGGCCGCCTGCGAGTTGTCACAATATTAAAATCACCGATCCGTGGTATTGGCATTCCAGCGGTTAAATATTAGTAGCTTTTAAATATACTGATTGGCTAAATTTCCCGGCTCCACTAGACGGTTTGCGCACCGGTCGGCGAAGCCAGTCGGCTGTGCATTCTGACAAATTTCTGAAGGTGTCTGGAGACTATGGAAATATACTGTTTCCTAAGCAGCGGGGGTGGATGTTGACCTGTTGTCATGCCACTCTTGAAATAACCTTAGGCCACTCGATCCCGTGTGGCACTACGGGCAAAGAACGTCCAGGTCCGCGATAAATTCAAACTGAATTTCCGCTGTAATACAACAGGTAGAGGTTGCGTAAGCGATTTCGGACCCGTAACCAGTCGTGAGGACCTATGTAGGTATCCTGAAGGTTAATTCCAGCCGGAGATATCCTGCCAAAGCTGGTAGTTAGAGGGTGAGGCTGCCCGCTGGGTACCTTTTCCGGTGCCTCGCCGTAATGCGTCGGTCTCTAACGGGTTGCTGGTGAACTAGATAGTTGATTGTCTTGTCCCAAGTCTTCTACGCTTACCCCACGGCTGAAAGAACGATCTATATTATTATACCAGCCTGGAGTGACGGGTTCGCCCGTTGTAGTCGACAACGCCCTGCTGATTGGCTAAATGCCTTTTCCTTACATTGAATGTATGAATATGCGATAATATGTATCGGTAGCCATAGTAACGGCGCCGGCCTCAATGTGCTACTCAGAACTATCATAGTTTCCAATAACTTTATAAACATGAGAAGCGCTAGACGAATAAAGTTAAGACACAATGTATAACAATATTCTATTATATACCCCACTATTCAATTAAACTCTTGTTCATGAATTTTCGTATAATATTATGCAAGCGATATAATAATTCGACGTCTTCCCATGAAAACGAGCTACGCCCCAACAAAGCGAGAGCGACTGACTGTGCATCGTAAAGTCTCCAATCTGGATGCTGTGAGAATTTTCTATTAGGTACGTGACTTAGCATACGAGCATCGTCTCGTTAACAACTAACCTGAACCGTATTTTCTTTTTTGGCATGTGGGATAGTAGTTGCAGCTGGAGATCGCATATAAATTGGGATTCATGACGTATCTATTTATGACAGCCTATATAAGGAAGAGAGCGTATCTTGGATTAGAGGGATTATATAATATTAAAGACTATCGCGTTTCTTTGACATTATATATAACAAGTAAATATAATAAAAATAACAAAAAACTGTTGAAAACGTTCGAAATTTTGAATTATTTCGGTACGTCATCCTCCATTTATGAAACGGCCTTTGCCGAAGTGACCGAAGTGTTTTATTTTAGTTTTTTCGCTTTAATTCGTCTCAATTGGAGCCATTTTGTGTTGCAAAAGGAAAAGCTCGATTTTTGAGATATATGGATGAGGAGTGATCGTTCGTCGACGGTAAAGGGACCCATAAACTTACATGCACAGTCGAAAGTCGTGCACATCCGTAAGTATATCTCATTCAAACATAAGCATTTCCCAATCCAAGCTGGGATTTCCTTCGCTGCTATTCAAGTAGCTTTCACTAATTTTATTTTACTGCGAATCATCATCCTATGAGCGGATTCTTTACAAAACCTTATCAAATATAAAAATATTATACAGTTTTTTTACCATGTTTCTTTATACATTTGCTAATGTTATACAATTTTATACAAGTTTACCTTATTTTGATATTATTATATAGTCTTTAGTATAAACTTCTCTGCCTGAAATTAAGATTGAAGTATCTTCTTTCATTTCATTGTGCATTGGAGGTTTTTTATTTTTATTTCGATTTGATGGCTCGTTGATAACTAACGCAGCCTAATAATGTCATATTTTAAACTATCTCTCAGTAAATTCACTTTTATCCTATTTATTAAAGTGCCTAATAAATAAGATAAAAACGCATTGAAATCTCTATACCAATTTAAATATTGTCATCTTTATGTTCAATTAATAACAGCTATGATTTAAAAGTTCGTTTGTAAGAATACTGTTTTAAAAATACAAAAGTTGCCATATTTAATATAATAAGAGAAGATTAAACAATGTTTAAACTATAAGTGCCATCTAGGTTCAAAATCGCGGTAAATCCTGTAAATCCTGTAGATTTCGAAGTATATCCTGATTGCCAAATCGTAGAACGACGTTGAGCAATCTGATACGCTATAAAATCAATGGTAATAGTCAAATTCGATAAGTCACGCGCATTTTTACAACTTCACCTACTTCAGGTTTGTTGGATGCGCGTTGCGACAGTTTATATTTTTTATAGACCGGTAAAAATCTACTTTTACTGACATCATATTACGCTTGGATAATTGAATCTTAAACCATTGTCAGTCGGTACGCGAGATGCGTACTTAGGACCCACGCCAGAAAGACCACTTTCCAGCCACGAAATACTTTTCATTTTTGCTCCGGTACCTACTCAAACGATAAATCCTCCAAGGCGTGACCCTTTAACGCAGCCAGAAAATTGACTTCCATTGTCGTTTCATCTTATTTTCTCTCCATTTTCTCCCCCCCCCCCCCCCCCCCCTGCCAGCCACTTTTCGTCCTCGCCCCTTCTCCACCGCTTCGTCCTTGTTCACTTTTCATACACGTCATAAAACTACGGCAGTAAATTTTGCACGCGCCAACGGCTTTTTCGGGCTTGCCGCATACGGCGAGCTCGGCCCACCGAGCCGAGCCAACCAACCTCACTACATCGTCGGCAACAATAGCTAACGAATATTTACTTCGGAGGGTTTGATTCGAAATATCCAGTGAAATAAATCATTATTAATAATATGATGTAAAGTCCGGAGCCGCGTTAAAACACTGGTTCCCGTCACATTACCGAAGTTAAGCAGCGTCGGGCGTGGTCTGTATTTGAGTTATGGACGGCCACTCGTGCTGCCGTGTGATGTTATATATAGTAACCGGCCGCCTGTAAGGTAATTGTTGTTAGCTATTAAGGTGGCCCGTTACCGTAAGAGCTGGAGGATAAAAAAATGTGATAAAATAATTCGTCTGTAACGGTTAGCAACACGCATAATTTCGCAACTACTTTTGTATATAACACGTGTAACATTTTTTCTCACAAAGTTGGTCTGACCTCGTTAACAACATAATTAACCAGAAATCATATTGTGTCTTTCGCCATAAGCAATTTTCAAACGTTTCTTTCAAATACCACGAATGTATGTACAGCCCGACGTCATTCTGAACATTTCAACGTCAAATTGTTGGCTATATAAACCGCAATTTTTCATGTATTAAAATCACTCTCACTGACACTCTTTTCACTCGATGGTAGCGTATCTGTATACAATTAATAAAATAGATAATAAATTGTTGTAAATAATAATGTTTGTGTTTATCTACTCTTTTTTCCGCTGTGGTAAAAATCTACGTAAGATTGGAACCCTGGTTTCCGCACAGCATCAGAAAGAGCGATCAGGCACCTTTCGACACTTCTATATAATAAAAATGAGTCGGGATTTATGTATGTTATATAACACGGGTTACATAATAACTCACGAGCGGCTGACCCGATTTGGATGATTCTTTTTTTGTTTTGTTCATAATCACTGTGGTCATACGATAGGCTATAAAAAACGGAAAATATCTCTTAAAAGGGACGAAATGTGAAAAAAACGAAATTTATTTGTGCTGTATAGTGCCGAGCTTGATCATAGATGGCGTTGTTTGACATTTGACAGTTAAGATGAATTTTACGATTTTTTCAAAACGTTTTCGTGATTCTGAAGGTAAATCAACTGAATTAACTGAATTTGTGCAATTCGTGAATGTTATTCCAGGTTTTGCAATCATTTTTCACAGTTTTGCCCTTGCGCAGACGCTCCAATCTCAGCAAGGTGATCGCTTGAGCAAGACGACAAAGAGAAGTTCGAGCAACTGAAAGCGATTAGCATCGCCAAGAATTGAATGAAGCGGCACGGATCCGTAATGTTGCAGTGCAAAGACGATTGAATTTTAGACAAAACACATACAGAGAGGCATTCTATTATGATCTGGCGATAACCACTCTAGGAGGTATTTTTAAAGAACCATCTGCGTCAGTCCTGACATATCTAAGTGTTTTAATAAAATATTAATGCCGCAGTACTCTGTATTTCAGGCTAATGACGCCAAATTCAAATATGAAATATTTTGCTCGGTGCCAATGTAGCACGCTTCATCACCGCTAGTGTACTTACAGGAAAGTTCGTTATTTTTCTAACAGATTCTTTTATAGCACGATACGATTTTGCCGTTATATCCCGGGTTGCATGCTTCGCCTGCCACGGTCGATCCCGCAGGAGCATCCGCCGACGAGAGAATTTAATTATGGGCTGACATCTCTGACGCCGCTGCCTCTTCCCTTCTGCACCCGGACACTATCGACTTCCGACCTGACCCCGTCCTCCTCTCTGAAAGCTTCGTAGCTCTCAGGAAAAAAATATCTACCGCGCTAAATAGTCCAACTTCAGCGATATCGACTTATTGATTACATTACATTACATTACATTTTCGTCGTGTCCAATTGACAGCTAAAGACCGCTCTTGGACGTGTCAAAATAATTGTGCTAGGTAGTAAGTCTCGTTACTACTCTTTACTGAACATACATAGGTAGTCAAGAATTAACTACTAGATTGTCAAACTATTAATATAAATAATCAAAATAGAAGCCTAATATTTGAAGTAGTTAGTAATTTGAAAAGATACGTAGTAAAATTATTCATCGTAATATTCAAATTGTCAGTAAAATGTTAAATAATCAAATTAAATCTACGTTATGCATTTTAAACTAAAAGTACATATATAAGACCATATAAAATAATCAGACAATAAGGCTCTACTTTTTTAAGTAATTTAAATAGGCACAATATTTGAAAAATCATGGCCCTCAAATTCGGCCAGATTATAGAAAGGATGGCCTATCAACATTTTAGAAAGGGTGGCCTTTCAGATTTATTAGTGTTGTCATCAAGTATTTGATTGTTTTAGTTATATTGACTAAAATGGCATAGGCAGTGTTGAGAACTGCCCCAATTATTTTCGTGACTTTGACTATTTCTATATGATATTGATTTATTTTAATTTTGATATGTTATCGAATGCAATTATATATTATTTACCTGCATTATTTACCCTATTTGACCTGTAAGTAACTACGTGTTTAGGTATTTGTATTGTTTATTTGCAATGCAATTTAAACTAATATATAAACAATATTGTATCATTATCTTCTCGTCATTTTATTTCCAATGCCTGATAATAATACTGAATATTACCAACATATTGCATGAGAACATTACTAGTAAATCCAATCAAGGATATTCAGAGAAATTGCATATTTATTACGCATCAATAAAACTATCCATCTGAGCATAAAACTGTAAAAAATACTATCTTATATCTACCTTATAAAGAAATCCTAAATATTACCTAATATTTTTGGAAATAAACTATGAAACTATAACTTTTAAAATGATTTGAATTACCTTGATTTGAATTGCCTTGGATTGATTGATTTGAATTTGAATGCTCCTTACGAATGACGAATTTATATATGCTAGCCATAGCTCGGTTTGTTTGTCCAAACCATTCAGCTGCTCAAGGTTAAATATTTCCTGAAAGTATGCACGTAAGCGTGTTACATTTTCCTTACCGACTTGTGCTACACTTTCTATCTCATCAGCAAGGAAATCCACATTCATACTTAACTCAAGCTATATCCCCGGCAGTACTGCACGTCGGTTTTCGATAATACTTGATGACATTCTCTTCAAAATATTATATTCTATGAATTCATGCTCCATTTCTGTAATTTTGGTTATGCATTGCCCTCATATATCGCGACATTTTAGGGAAATCGGGGAATTTTATTTTTTTTCTAATTTACACTCGTATTTTTTTGAATTCTTAAAGTTAAGGGTAAATTAAAATTAAAAATATATTTTTAGTAACAATTTTTCATCGGACAACCTGACTATATTTCTGGTTTTATGGTACCTGCCTGCCTAAATTAGCGTTAATACTAATACCCATAGCAAATATTTACCCGAGTTGTTACAATACAGTTGAGAAAGCACTTGAGTGGCAGATGGTAATAAAGGTGTTGCATAGGTTGTGTTGCCTCTCATCGCTGCACCAAGTTCCGATCTATTCTGATACCCTGCTTCTAAATTTACCATATCCAAGCTGAGACCTTATAAACCTCCTTCGGGTATATTACTTTTGTAGATAGCATATTCTCTAGTATGCGATTAGTTCGCATATTTCCTGCATTTCCTTTGAGAAATGAGTACACATCATTCTTGGAAATTCTTTAAAAAAAATCAAAAGGCGAACTTATGCCGCATTACCATATCTTGCAAATAACCTAGTCAAACAGTGCAGTGGTACACTTAAAGGTGTCAACTATAAAGGGCGAACCCGTTACCTCAGTAAGTTTTAGCAATAATTATCTCCCGTGGGGTGAGCGTAGAAGACTTAGAGACGAATAAAAATCTACCGACTAGCTAATCCAACGTGCCCGTAATAGGCCAACGCGTTAGGCGAAGCACCAGGAATGTTACCCAGCAGGCAACCTAACCCCTGACTACCAGTTTTGGAAGGATATCTCCGTCTGGAATTAAGCATCAGGATGCCTTCAACCTGCCCGACTGGTTAGGGTTCGAAGTCGCTTGCGCGACCTCTATCTGCTGTATATTCAGTTTGAATCGATCGCAGGCCAATGGCATCTTTTACCCGACTCTGAATTCACGATCAAGTAGCCAATTGGTCATTTTAAGAGTGGTTGACGACAGGTCAACATCCACCCACGCTGCTTAGGAAACGGTATATTTCCATAGTTTCCCGACTGCTTCAGTAATAAGACAGAGTGCACATATCGCTCGGCTGTCGCCGCACGGTGCGCAATCCAGTAGCGACAGAAGGCAATCCCCAAGGGAAAGAAACCAATCCACCAGCCGTGAGGCCCGAGACCCGAGAGTCCTACCCATGGTAGTCCTCCACACAAGGACGCTACTGAATAGGAGCTGAATCGTCAGTCAGACCGATCCAAAAACAGTGGATCTTACGCCCAAGCTGCACGTAACAGTTCGCTACCATGCAGTGGTACATGTGCGCGTTGTGCAAATAAAAATTATCAAGCAAATAAGCTACTGTTCGTACAATATAAACTACTATATTTAAAACTAAGAATGCCCGCGGAGATGGAATTTGAAAAAGAAGGTGAGAAAGAGAAGAACTGGGAAGATTTTTCATGATTGATTTTCAAACGATTGTTCACTGGACAGTGACCGGTGAATTGTCCTGTTGCCAGTTATAATTCACATTTGCTGTGAGAAGGTACTTTCAATGTCATTTTCAATGAAAGCTTTATGAATTTTGTCCCTTGTCTTTATTCTAGAACTTCAGCCCAGTATTTGGCTCGTTCTTTAGATCGGATCTATTCCTCAGTTTGGTTTCTAGTCACATCACAGAATTGTTCAGGTGATATGAAGCTCGTATTGTCTCTTTTATTTGAAGAATTGTTGTAACGGTGATAATTCTAAGTATTCACAAATGTGTTATGTCTGGCAAATTTGCATAAGTAAACGCTTTTACATAAATTAAAAGAATGTCACATGGGCATATTTGCGATATCTGCATTTATTATTTGACTTTTGAAGCCTATGAGTGGATTTCACTTCCTCGCTGCTACTTTAAATTAAATTCACTTCCTACATTACATTAAATTACAATCGTATACACATACCAAATGTCAGTCGATGACTTGGACTTGAGTGATTGGGCTGAGCTACTTTAATAATCTTCTCCCTAGTCACAGCAGACAAGAGACAATGTCGGAAATTTTCCTAAATGTTTATAGCTGAAGTCGGACTCGTTGACTGATTGGACGATGTGCTTCCGCTGATAGCATCGAAATAATTGTTAAACAATACAGAAACTGTATTGAGGTTGTCGTACTGACAATTAACGTTGTCGCAATGACACCAACAACAGTTGCAAGGTCAGATGTCGGTATCTAACTTAATCACATCCCAAGAATACATTCTTAAATACATTTTGTTCTCCATCCAAACAACGTTTTTGTAGATCTTTTTTAATTTTTTGAAATAGTTTTTCAATTTGGCATCATTATCATTTAATCGGTTCTCGTTAAGGCATTCGTTGTTTGGATATTTTTATACCCTTTGTTGCGCAGTCATTGGTATTATTTATTGTCATTTGTTTTATACTCTATCATATCATTATCATTACGCTGTGTAGTAAGTATCGCGTGTATTAAGAAAATCGCTTCTCTCATGCGCGGTTTCTAACAAAGTTTTTGTTACTATATACCATAAGATTCTTGCGCAATGCGCTTCAATCCATTGCAAGGTCAAATAGAGTGACCCTGCAATGGATTTAAGGGCACAGCGACTCACTGGGCAATGACGCGGCAGACGAACTGGCCATAAGGGGATCAAAGGAAATAGTATATGGAACGAAACCCTTGATGCCCATACCCCAGGCCCAAATGAAACATAGCTACGCAGGAACACCGACGAAACCCACCTTAAAGAATGGAAAAAAACGCAGGATGCAGGCAAACAAAGACCGCGGTTCCGGAAGCGTCTAAAAAACTTGCCCGCAACCTCACCAGATTAAAAAGGGACAAAATTCGTAAAGTTATAGGTACTATGACAGGCCACAGTCCCCTAAACAAACACCTGTTTATCATAGGTGTGACAGACAGCCCTCTATGCAGAGGATGCATGGAGGAAAAAGAAACGCCACAGCATGTGCTCATGGAATGCAGGAGCGTGGCAGAGCAACGGGCAAGAATACTACAATCTCCAGCATCTGTCCCGGAGGCCTGAAGCAACCCAAACAGGCTGCTAACCTTCTGGGACAGCCTGGGTTGGCTGGAGTAACATAAATAGAAACATGAGCCACGCACAACGGCCCAATCAAGAGGCCAAGTGCGGGAAATAACCCAGGAAAACTAACTATCTAACTAACCATAAGATTCTTGATTATTTGTATCCTTTATAATCAAATATATCGCTTTTCGCTTGTAGTATAATCGGCTAGAAAGCAGCTTTTCCAGTGGTTGCAGCGACCCCGCCCAGACATCCACAGCGAAGCCTGGTAAAGCGGTTCCCGTAACAAGTATATTTTAGCTTCGACATGGCAATCACTCGGCGCCCGCATAAAGAGCACAAAGGGGATTTCCCCGCCGAAATGTAACAGACCGCTTTCTTCGCGACCTCGCGACAACGTGGGGCTCACCACAACGCGGTTACCAGCTGTGGACTGAAATCAATTCGTAGAGAAATTGGTGTGTCACCACAAAACTCCCGGAAAGTAGCTAAGGTCTTATGGGATGATTATGAGCGTAATGTCCTTTCGGGAATTAGGTTAGCCTGATTGAAAGAAATAAGCGACGACGAGCGTTGATAGTGAGAATACTATGCAAAGACAGCTCTATCCTGGAAATATTGCAGCATTCCATGTTTTCATTCGATTACGCATCAGTAACCTTTTTCCCATTTTCTTTCATACTTTGTGAACGATATATCGTTCCCAAACAATGAAGATTAAACATGTGTTTTTCTTATTAACTATCGCATACTCAAAACCATAAAAGGATTATTAAATAAACACCACCATTTTATAATTCACCTCAATTTTAGTTAGAATACCCTAACTGTTTAAATTCTTCCCCGAAAAATATAAAACCGTTATTTGAGTCCGAAGTCCGTTTAACTATAATTCAAAAGTCGTATGTGCATCTATCCTTTAAACTCTTTGATAACCTTCTTAGGTCATACAAGATTTATAATTAAAAATGTTCGAATACAAGTTTAAACACTGGCTCATCACACATGTTTTATATAAGGTGGGGGGAAGTACCCTAACGCCGGACGGCACCTAGCGTCGGACACTAATAGTATCTCGACAAGTCGCGGCGCGATCGATACAAAGACGTAAGAAAAGGAAAAGCGTACGCTTCACCGCACCCTTTTCACCCGTCTTTTTATCGATCGCGTCGCGGCATGTCGAGATACTATTAGTGTCCGACGCTAGGTTCCATCCTGCGTAAGGGGACTTCCCCCTAGACGACCTCAAAAATCATTAAAATATCTAATAGCATTAACCTATTATGAAAAATAATATCAATACCTATTATGAAAAATAATATCATCTCTATTATATCCACATATAAAATACAATACTTAGTACAAAGTACAAATATAGGTAAAAGTACATAAATGAGAAAGCCTTCGGAACGGATTATTAGTACCTATATTAAAACAAAACACATAATTTGATAATGTAATTATTTACTGTAATAAATGTCGTTTTGCGTATCTGTTTATTGAGCATTTATCTTTTATTTTGTCTGACTTCGATTAATATTCGCGTCGAATTAATAATGGAGTCGCGGCATGGGGCGATACTACTAATGATAATCTGGATAGATTGACAAAAGCGCAGAAATTATTATTGAGAGTAATTCACAGGAAAAACCGGCGTCATCCATCTGCCTTGTTATTTTCCCAATCCCATGTGCTATCAGCTAAACAGTTATTCATTAAGCAAGCGCTTCTTGCATTCTACAAATCTAGAGATGACCACGCCCGAACTCAAAACAATCTGAACACAAGAATGTCCGCGAGTATCAATTATATAATTCCGTCAGTCAGGACAACATTTGCCCAGAGACATATATTCTACATAGCCCCAAAATTATATAATTCCCTTAGTGAAGACATGAAAAATTATCCTAACATAAAAATATTTAAAGCAAACCTTAATAGATGGCTACTTAACAAGGGATATGTAAAATCTGATCAACTTCTTTGCAACGCACGACAATTTATTTAGTATCACTTATCTATTTTTCTTAATTAAATTTTATTAAATTACAACTATAAATGTATATATTTATTACATAGCTATATTTTTTATAAAATTGGTATATTTATGTGTATATACAGGTGGTGGGTCCAAATAATTTATTTAAAAAAAAACACTTCATTTCTTAAAATTGCATAAAAATATGCACATCTAGAGACGGGCCAAATTATCGCCTAGTTAGATGTGCTATTGGCAGTAAAGGTCATGTAAGATGTGTTAAACCTCCCTATATTAATTATTAAATAATTTATATAATTATTATAAGATTACATGACCTATGAATGAACTGTATACCTAATCCTATGTACCTAAATAAATAAATAAATAAATAAATATTATTATTGTTATAGTTTTGTTTGTTGTGATTATTTGTTTAATGAATATTTATGATTATTTTTGTTTTAAATCATAATATTATTTGTGTTTTAAACAATATATTATTATGTAATATCCAACTGTAATTACAATTTTGGATGAATAAAAGACTATTGACTATATTGACTATTAATTAATATATCGGTTTACGGGGAAACAAAATATCCAGTAATTATAAGTTACTTTCTTCTTTGATTCTATAACCAGAACAATTCTCAAAATTGCACACAAGAATTATATGTGGCACATAATTTTACGGTTGCTTTTAGTCAATCCGCTTCAACTTGTAGTTTACTTTGCCGGCCCACCAACTTACTAGTAAGGAAAGTATTGTGAACGCGCATTTTTTTTCCTAGGTGAAGATGGATATATTCATTTTGAGCTCCCTTGGAATGCAGAAGACTTTACTGTGCGTCTGTGTGTGTTCATCCACGATAGCGCTTAATCTGATTCAGCTGAAATTTGGTATGCAGGCATTTGATATGATTTGTTCATAATAAAAAAAAATAAAGCTTGCGATTGAAGTCGCACCACCAGAGGGCGCACTAGTCCTACATCAATCTAGAAATATTGGACTTAAAGACATATTCGACTGAAATTTGGCACACAGACAAAGGTAATAAGGGGTTTATTGTGTCAAAAAATTATCTGGTATATTGTATGTTAGTATTGTTAGTAAGAAATGAAAAAAAACAACAATTTTTTACCTACGTTTTAAATAATAACCCAATTGTAGGGCTATTAAATATCTCATATACAAACTGCGCTAATAATATTTAAATTCCGCTATATGTTTTATTTAAATATTAGGCCGAGCAGCCTGAGGCTAGCCGAGAAACGAACCGCGCCACTTAAATCGACACAATGGGATTCAGCCGGGTTCGACTGCCAGCCGAGAGAGACCGTTCATGGATTTTATTTATGAAATTAATATTCAAAAGAAATCAGTCCTTGGCTGGGAAAGTCTTAATGTGACACTGGCGATTTTTTTTAAATAATTGTCAAAGTAATAATAAATTTCTTTAATGTTTGTTTAAAAAATATCAAGTCCTGTTGATCAGATCAAAGATCACGTATTTTAATTGAATTTATAAATATTTCACGATTTTATGTAGGGCAGTTGGTATCTCTGCGCTCGCTCGCCATGCTATCCACGCTATTGAATGCAACTGCCTTGTATTCAGAGAAATAATACAGCGCGAGCTGAAAAGCTTGGCTGCAGGTTTGAAATTAACTTTGCAACTTTACTGAGCACAGGGGTGAGCATCGTCAAAATTTATGGAGTCTGTAATAGAAATTTAAACATGTTTCATGTGTGGTATAGAAGAGCAATCTCTTTACGATAATTAAATATTTTGTTAGTTATAGATGTTAATTTAGTTTTCTTAAGGGATCTCTAGACGATCAAGCATGCTTGTCAAGTATCGCGTCGCAGGCTGGGAGGGGATCGTAATCCCCAGGAAATATGCATTTTTTTTTAAATATTCACGAAAAATGCCTAATTTTGTAGTTTTATACCATGGAGTCACATCATTCATCAATCAATTACGTCTAATTAACGTGACTCCCTGGTATAAACTACAAAATAAGGCATTTTTGGTTAATGTTACAAAAAAATATTTACATATTTCCTGCGATTTACGATCCCCTCCCTGCCCGCGACGCGAAGCTTGTCAAGCATACTTGATCGTCTAGAGAGCCCCTTTAATATTTTAAGGGCTTATTTAATTTATTTTATTTATTCACATATTTACAGGTTACTTTACCCAACCAATAGTTATGTGCTCGTTTATGGCATATAATAGCATATTTATTGTTACACGACTGCCCAACAAAATAGGAGTGTAATGTGTTCAGGGTTTCGCTCCTTTATTACAACATAACTTCTAAATGCTTGAACCGGTTCAAAAAAGTGTAGTGTTAATAGAATCATTATGTCATCCCGAAAGCCATAGCGCACCTTAACTGTCCAAATATTAAGTAAGTAATTGTCTAAATGTTCAAATGTCAATAAATTAACATGAATATATCGATTTTAGGGTCAAATTAAAAGTCTGGTTTAGTGCATACCGGAAATATACATGTATATTTATGGACGAATACATAAACCACAAATGTTTCATAGAAATCCTTAATAAAAATATTTTTAAATACAATGATTCACTTTGTGTAACGGAAGTCGTGGTTTTTATTCATTTTTATTGATTAATAACTAGCTGTTGTCCGCAGCTTCGCTTCGCGTAAAGTTTCGAATCGATTTGTTAATTTGAGTAAGGTGGCGTTCTTTTGCCTTTTTATAAGCTACCTTTAGATATATAGTGCAAGACGTCCCCCTCAGATGCACGCTACCTTTCTCGTAGAAGTACGCGTCTTGTTCGTCGCCACCCGCGCCGCCTTCAGCTGAATGCTGACCTAGGTATTTCGAGGTGCTAGCACGCGTTACTATTTTCATGATATTTCTATAAATATACCACCTAGGAACTTACAGTTAATAACTAATGTTATATTTATCCAACGCCCGTGATAATATATTTATTTATTTTGATAAGGACTCTTATGTTATTGCTAATGTCATCAACAAATACTGCCTTTTTATTTTTCTTATTTTTTTGAGACATAAAAGCAGTGATTGTAGGCTAAATTTAAAACTTAGATATATTTTGTCTCAGCCTTTTTATAGATCTCTTTAAGGCCAACGTTTTTGTTTTACATAGTTTTCAAATATACAAAACCGTTTCGTCAGCGCACGCTGATAAATCACATCACCGGCTCATTTTCTCCGTCTTGATTTACAAATATCGTGATTTCGTATTGAAAAATATTATTTATCACAATAAAATATAGCCTATAGCATTACTCGATAATGAAGCTTTCTAATAGTGAAAGAAGTTTTCTAATCGGATAAGTAGTTTTGGAGATTACCCCCTACATACAAACTTACAAACATTACCTCTTTATAACATTACTAGCTGACCCGTGCCCACTTCGTTGGGCGGTATAACTTTTTACCTGTGATGAAATTATGAGTGTGGTTCGATGAGTACTGAGTGCTATGATTTAGTTCCTGACTGCCAAAAGAAGGGTTATATTTTTACTGCATATTTATGTATGTATTTGCATGCCAATTTGACTATAATACCGTTATTTGTGAGTGTCTTCTTGTGAGTGTCTTATTTGTGAGCGTATTATCTCTTTAACTATTTATGCAGTAAAAGGGAAATTATATGCAGTAAAAGAAAAAAGTCTTTTGTTTTAAACACTTGAGACGATAAATTTACTTATTTTGATAAGAATTCATAATTGTTGATAATATGACCAATAAACATGACCTAACGATTTAAATTATTTTACTACTTTTTGTGACTCAAATATAAAAGTTAACCCCTTGAGTATGATACGACCAAATCTGGTTCTGAAACAATTATCCGTTGAGTATGATACGACCAGATCTGGTTCCGCGTTTTTTTCACTTCTTTGACGTTCTCATATTTATTCATAATTATCTAATTGTTTTACAAAATGATATTTCAATATTCTATATTCGAAATTTCAATGCAATCATTGTGCAGTTGTTCTTTTTATGATTGGTGTAGTAGTTTCGTAGTTATAGTACTTTAAGGTCGATGTCGCCGAAAATCCTGCAAAAGAGACAGATGCATCCATGAAAATACCCATTTACTCCAAGGGTTAAACATGCTGTCGCTGACTTTTTTATAGGCAATATCAAGCTCTACAACTTTTCTCTAGAACTTAAACATATATCTCTCATCGTTAAGGCAGTTTAAGTTAGAAACGTTTTCGTTCGACCGTTTATTCTCCGACTTACTTTGCAAATCCGACTACCACGAAAAAGTCTTTTTATTTTTTGAATTAATATATAGCCTATGACATTTACAAATAACGTGGCCTTCTATTAGTAAAAGAATTTTCATAATCGGTTCAGTAGATCCAGAGATTACCTCCTACAACGTCACAAACTTTACCTCTTTATAATATTAGTATAGATTATAGATAGCGGATTGCATACAAGCAAAGCAATAGCAAAACACAGCCAGACATAATCTAGCTAGCTGTAAGGCAGCTTTAGAACAAAAACAATACTTTTACATCCATGACAAAGTCCTTGTTGCTGTCCTAAACCTACCGCAGCTGATCGTTTGTCCGAAGTCTACCTGCCAGAGGCTCTCCTGACAGAAGTCTAATAATAGTATTATGATTGGCCCGACTCCGGTCAGTGAATTGCGTACCAGCTCCGTGTGTATTTCACTTATTTATTATTTACCTTGTTTCGCTCGTTTCTCATGCCATTTCCTTGCATTCACGGTTTATTTCACGGAAAACTAACTGACGCGAAAGTTTATCGAGCGCGAGCCATCTAACCATTAGATTGAAAGTGCCTTAATGGCGACTAAAACAGCGCTCGCGGGAAATCTGAAACTGCGGATCTTCTGTACATTCTGCGCTGGGTAGTAAACTACCAAAATAATGACGCAGCTACTGCGTTATATCGTTTTAGTATGGCTTTTAACGCTTGGCTTATAATGGCTACGCTATGCTGGTTAATTGTATCTACTTTAAAAACTATACATTATACCCTACGGCAGATTACAATAGCCAACATTTTTTTTCTGTAACATTGATGAAAACGGTTCATAATTATAATTTCAATGGTGCTGAACACGGTAATGGTAAAAAAGCAAGTTTAGTTCTTGTTTTTTAGTACCTCAAGATTTGAGAATGCCTATGCATGTATTTACCTTGTAGTTCTCCTTCGTGGGAAGGAAGGAGGTTCGGAAGAAGACCACTGATGGCGCAATCGTTTTGTCTGCCTATTGTATTTTGTTGCTGGTTATTCCCTGATTCACTCAACTTTCCCTGGTATCTTTATTCCATGTCCTATTTTCTTAGTGGAAGCATCCGCCCATGTCGTTACTAATAGCACCACAGTTTTCGGGAAAGAAGTTCAAGTGCGAATGTAAGAAGTGTAACTTTAAAGACATATTACACCCCAGTCTATCGTAGCACTGCAGAAGATTTTCTCAAAGGAAAATTCAAGAAAAAAGGTTATCAACAAATGATACGCACCCCCTTCCCCCCTCTATCATAAAATACATCTAATCGGAGATTTTCATGGTCGTTTTCGGGATCAGCGTGGTCGATTTAGTACAGAACAACTGACTTTGTTTTTGTTACATTTTCGCTGTTGTCTAGTGTTATGGGCCCCCTACGTATATGTATTTATTTATTTTTTTTTTATTTATTTATTTATGGTAATGTACATAATATGCAACAAGCGTAATAAATCATAATTAATATCTACACTTTAAATAAAACCCACAGCAAATTGTGTCACGCTTATAGTGAAGATCGGTCCCATGTCGCCCAACTAAGTAAACACTTGTTCTAGGGCAAAAATATTAAACAAATACTAGTTTAAAAAAGAAAACATATTCAAAAGAAAGAAAAAATAGTTTAAACAAAAAAAAAGCTAAAATGGAAAAAAACCTTGAATTAAATAAAAATATATATAAAAATAATATGTAAATATATAATTATAATAAAATAAAACATTGAAGTAAATAGATAATTAAATACATTTATCCTTCGGTTAATAATAAACTATAGTCATTGTAATTTGTAATATTTATAAGAAAAATAAAAAGTCACAATAAAATTATATTACTAGTAATAATATTATTACTTAATATTAATATTATTAAATAATATTATTAAATAATAATACTAGTAATAATATTATTAAATAATAATAATAATATTACTTCTAACAAAATAAAATAGTCACAAAGAAAAATTAAAATAATAGTAATAGTCACAAAGTGTATAATTATTTTGAGTAAGAATATATTACTTTGTAAATTATATATTACAGTCACAAAGTATATATTAATGTGAGTAAGAATTACCTTATATAAAACGTTGATTTTGTTTACAAAAATATCATAAACAAAACGCAAAACGCCTAACGTCACGCTTATTCGATTCGTTCACCCAACTAGGACTAACCCGTTATAGGGTGGACACTAGACAGTACTCTAATATTACAATAAAATATTTAAATATTCTGCGTGTAGGGTGCCGGATGGGTGTTGATCCATGAGTTTGGCCGAGCCTTGCACATGGGTCTTAGTGACCAAACTGCAACGGGGCCCATTGGCTTCCGAAGAATTGACTAATACTCGACAATGAATTCTGGTATGGTCTCTGCTCCTCTACGTTTGCACGCCCGACTGCTCTTTATAGCGTACCGCACGGCAGCTAGCCGCAATACGTCCTCGGAACTGTACTTTACGTCCAAATTTGACTTTTCAATGAACCGGACGCCGCGCGGAGGAAAGACGACAATGTCTCCGAGGCGGTCGTAGAGTGCTCTCATCGAAGCGGCGAACGGAGTCGAGGAAATCTTGCACTTAAAAGGCACGACGGTAACGGGGGGCGCGGCAGGGGGCGGATGGGGGTGAGTGTGGGTGAGGCGACACTAAGCATGATAGCTCGCCCAGCGCTAAATGTAATTTTCGCACGCTCCCGGCGAAACGTGCGAATGCGCCTAAGTGCCCGGACCAACGCTGAAATATGCCCAGGGAAATTGCGCCCGCCACTGCTGCGGCCACGGCGAAAATTGAAAATGGTACGCCTTATAGAAATCATCTAGACTCCCCTCGAAATGAATTAAAAACATATACGCTTCTTTCTTTGATAATACAGGCAGATACTCGTGGTTTCGCAAACCACGGATATGATAGTATTACGATGAAATGAATATGATGCTGTAATGGCACATGCGATGATGATTACGAATGCATACGTCATAGTATCTGCGTGCCCCTCACCGCATTCTTTCTGCAGACGCTGGACACTCCCGCCAGCGTAAAACAGTCGTCATATTTCCTCCACGAAAGCAACGCGCGCGCACTGACGACCACAACTGTATCGCGACGCGAGCGCGCCCTCCCGCCCAAACACATGATTATGAACAAGACATCACTAAACTCAGTAGACATTTTTAATTCGAAAATTTAATGACGTCATTTAACCAGCAAATTTGCCTATTTCCCTGATGACTAATATCATTCGAAGAATTTATAATGGTTTTCCTCCTCACGTTACTTTCTATATTCCCTCTTTTCATTCAAACTACGCAAAAAATACCTTCTTCAGACGCTCTTGCGTGTTATAATAAAGTTTTGAACGACATAGACATATTCTCAATGTCATTAATTACTTTTAGGAAACAATTGAGTGATTTGTAGTTGCATTAGTTTTAGTTTACAGCTAATAATTTAGGTACTCCTACTAAATAAAAATAGTTCGATCCGACTAGAAATTTACATTGTTGTGGCAAGTTTTGTTAAAATTAATGGTAATGTAGGTCTATAATGTAGGTCTGTTAAAGTGTATTTGTTAAAACAATTGTTTATGACAGTTTTTTACCTAAATAAAAAAAAATAAAAAAAAAACCTTTTTGAATGTGTCCTTCTTACTATGCAAATAACTAATGTATAAAAATAGCGTATTTCACACTTGCAAAAATTAATTCACAGGAACAATCCCCTAGATTACACTAGATTAATGGATATATAAGCGCGTACATTTAGCTTATTAATCACTCTCGTTTGACGTTTCTTTTTATATTTATTTATTTTATTTTTTTAAATTTATTTATTTATTTCGGGAAACATACAGCGCTTCATTAATTATTACTAATTATTCTAATACACAGTTTCGCTGGCCGATTAATTGTTTCCTACATTATTTTCTTATACGGTAGATCAAAAATTGCATTGCACTAAATTAAATTAAATTAAATTGCAATTGAACTATTGTAAGGATAGGAAAGGAGAGGGATGGGATATATGTAGGATAGGATATAGATATTCAAATTATATTCACTGTGTAATCACTTCCTAGACGCCTAGTGAGCTAAGGACAGCTTCGCTGAATTTCGGTTGATTCAGGTAAAAAATGTCGATATCTTCGAATCGTCTATTATATGTGGTCATCAAGCGGTGCATAACAGAGTTTTGGGCGTAACTAGTATTCACACGAGGGATTTCGAACGTACGAGGAGATCGAACCCTTTGTGGTGGAACTAACAACGACAGTTTATTTGCCAAATGAGGGCTATCAATTTTGTTATGAATTATTTTATGCAATAATATCATATCAGCCGCTGTGCGGCGGTCTTCCAGTGAACACATACTGAAATAGTTCAGCCTGCTCTCGTAGGTTCCAAGTCCCAAGTGCTCACGATAGTCCAGGTATCTAGTAAAACGTCTTTGCGGATTCCAAATCTGCGATGCGAACTCTAAGGTGCTACGAACATAGGAAAAGTAAAGCGTTTTAAAGATGTTAATGTTCGAGAACGGTTTACATATTCTATTAACAAAACCCAGAGTCCTCAACGCCTTGCTAACAATACAGTTGATGTGTTGATCGAACGTCAGCTTTTGATCCAGTTGTACCCCAAGATCTCGAATGCACTGAACTTCAGGGATATATTCACCATTCACGCGGTATTTGAAGTTGATGCTTTCCTTTTTGCGACTGAATATAATGCTATTACATTTGGTAGCTTTTAAAGTGAGCTTATTTTTCACGTAATATTCGAAGAGTCGGTCAATATCTGTCTGAATATGGAGGCAATCAGCCATGCTATCCACTTGAGCATAAACTTTGAGATCATCCGCGTATAATATATAACGTCCTCTGGTGAAGCATAAGCCAATGTCAAATATATAATCGTTAAACAGTAAAGGACCTAAATGAGAGCCCTGCGGAACTCCAGAAGGGACTGTCGCGAAGTTAGACCTGAAACCACCAACTGCTACAGCTTGGTGCCGGTTTGTGATATAAGAGGAAATCCACCTAAAAAGGTCTCCGTGCACTCCCAGCCTCCTTAATTTATAAAGAAGAATCGGGTGATCAACCCGATCGAATGCCTTAGCGAAGTCTGTGTAGATAGCGTCCACTTGTTTTCGCCCGTCCATGGTCATTAGGATAAAGTTAGTATATTCCGCCAAGTTTGATACTACCGAACGCTGCTTGAGAAATCCGTGTTGCTCAGCAGGTAGAAAAGTTGAAATATATGGATATAGCTGTGAGTATACCACCTTTTCGAACAGTTTACTTAAGACAGAAAGAATTGATATGGGCCTATAATTGCTAACTGTGTTTTTACAGCCTGCTTTATGAATCGGGACTATGAGTGCCTCTTTCCACTTTCTAGGGAAGATTCCTTGAGCTAACGACAGGCGGAAAATCATAGAAAGAGGGCGTGTTAGCTGAAGGGCACAATTTTTTACGAAGACGGGGGGGACTAAATTACTTCCAGCGCCTTTATTCACATCCAGGTCCCGAATGCATTTGAGTACAAACTCCTCAGTGATGGCAATAGAACCCATGCTGTTGGAGCTCATGCAGTCGCTTGTCGTTGCTGTTGATGAACCGGATGGTTGGAAGGTTGGTTCAGATGATGTGCTATCTTTGCTAATATCGCTCTGTGCTGAGCTTCTATTCGAGTATACGGTTTGAAAGTACCGGCAGAAAAATTCACAAATTTCTGGCCCATCAGTAGCGACTTGGCCGTCATAGTTCACACACTGAGGTATACTATTTCCGTTACGCACATAAATATAATTATATAAATGTATTTCTTTACATAATATAATTACATAATATAATTACGTAAATTCTTTACATAATATAATTACATAAATGGTCTAAGCATTGACACTGTTTATCCTACCGTTTGTACGACGAGGGAACAAGACTTCAACAACGTTGGGCTCTGATTATATCGACAACGCACGACAACATTCACCTCGCAGTGGTGATCCCGAGGTGTTTCTTGTTTGGTATTTCGGAATTTCACTTTACACCGCATATCCTTTGAAGTCAGATATCAGACATTTAGAGGACAGAACATTGAGATCTATTCTTTGTCTCATTACATTGATTACCATCATCGTAAAGAGCATCACCGCCTCATCACAATACCTGGAGACACACCCTTTCAGGAATACTATGGCGTCTAATAGAAATTGTTGTGTCACACCAAGTCTTTTCCGGCAAGTACGTTTGGACAACAAAAGAACGTTTAGACTTAAGACTTTACATCAATGTAATCGGGAGTTAATGGGCCCTTGTTGAGTTGGCTACGAAGACCCATTCTGTTCAGGGTTGGTCACACTCACGGGTCAACACCTATCCGACGGCCTCCACGCATAAAGTGCGAGCCTGGGTAGGACTCTGGCCTTATGGTTAGTTTTCCCTGGGAATCAGCCTTCTGGCGCTCCTGACGGTCTGCGCACCGTGCGGCATAAGCCAATCGATTGCGCACTCTGATTAACAGTCGGGGGAGTCTGGAAGCAGTACTGTTTCCTATAGAGTGGGGGGGGGGGGTTTCGGACCTTACGGCGACTGCTCTTGAAACGACCATCGGCTACCCGATCCTGAGTGAACAGCCGGGTAAAGGATGCCGTGGTCCGCGATAGATTCGGTATACACCGTTTCACCGCCTCGGTGAGAGGTGAAGGGAGAGGACCGCGCAAGCGACCACGAACTCGTAACCAATCGAGAGACTGGTGTAATCTGGTCGCAATTGGAAGTAAGGGCGTGAGTGTAAGCCCGCTGGTTAACACTCCTGGCTATCTCGCGGTTAAGGCGTTAGCCTCTTACGGGTTTGTGGCGAAGCTAGACAGTGGACTGTTTTTGTCCTAAGTCTTCTGCGCTCACTCCAGGGAGATAGAACGACTAATCGTTAAAACTTCCTGAGGTGACAGGCTCGCCCGCTGTAGTCGACAAATCTAGTTTACATCAATGTCAAACGAAATAAACACCATTCCATTTACAAACATAGCCAAATACTCAAATCCATAGCTGTTGATTCTTTAAAAGTATCTTTAGAAGTATTACTTTTAAAGATCTTATTGTATAAGTAGGTTTTAGAAAATTTTAAACGAATCATTTTATTCTTTTATTTTATCAACGTGATGTTCAACTTTCAGAAAAATAGGTAAATTACAATACGAACCTTTGAAGAGAGCACATACTAAAGCTTATTAGTTTGACTGTTTTGTTCATAAATTCTTTACGTTTACTCCGTGGGGGACAAAGTGGCCGGATGTCGCTATAACTTCCTGGAGTTGCAGATTCGCGCGTAGTAATTGATACTTCTCGCGAAGTTCCATATATGGAGAGGTATGATGAAAAAGAAGTTATATATAGACGTGGCGGCGTCTATATATAATATGTACCTTACACTAGTTTCAATCAGATTAAATGGCGCCGGAACGGGTCGTATATTTTTATTTGCGCGGGTCATTCGGCCGCCGTATCGGGCGATCGGGTCTCGACGGCCGCGCGACCCCGATTTCAATACGACGCGCGACCTCAAATGCAATAGCGCGAAGCGTATATCCGGGCTTTACGCCACGCCTCGAGATATAATATGCACCGCAATATAAGAGGACAGCCGCCGTAATACCGAAAGCCCAAATACAAAGTCCTATTTGATAAAAAGGATTATAAATAATAATGATTTTACAGCATTTTTTCTGCGAACCAGATCAAATCAGATTTCCATAGATTTTGTCACCCAACTAGATTTTATGCTGTAGAGACTACGTCACATATTTTCCCGTTTCGAGTGTTACCAATCACGCGAACATCGGAGTCAGATTTCAATATTACATCAATGTAAACACCGAACGAGTGTGCCTCGTGCGCTCAACAGTACGAAATAAATTGTGGACAGCTGCCGTAATTCCGAAAGCCCTAATATAAAGTCATATTTGATAAAAAGGAGTATACATAACAATGATTTTACAGCATTTTTTCTGCGAACCAGATCAAATCAGATTTCTATGGATTTTGTCACCCAACTAGATTTTATGCTGTAGAGACTACGTCACACATTTTCCCGATTCGATTGTTACCAATTACGTGAACATTATTATCAATGTAAACACAGAACGAGGGAGCGCCACGTGCGCTTAACAGTACGAAATAAATTGTCAACTGAACAACAGCACTGTGTTTGACTGTCGCGTCGAGCTGCCGCCCCGGTGAACACGCTATTGGCACCGCCGTCGTGTACTTGATTTCATCTCCACAATCGGACCAAAAGTGCGCGAAGGGGATCCTAATCATCCCCCATAGCAATGTCAAAATGCCTTTTATAATTTATTATACAATTATTGTTTATATTTTTTTCATTTTATTTCAGCATATTGCCATCAAAGGCTTTATTCCTTATTTGAGAGCGGATCGGCAGTTGTTTTACTCGAATTACCCACCTACATTTAAGAAACAAGGATGCCTATCTGTATTAATCTTGTTAACTGTGTATTCAGCGCTGTAACAAGTTGTAGTAGTGTCGAGATGGTACTAGACATAAACTAATCTCGATTACCTGTTATATTGTGACACAACGAACACGTCATGAGCCTAGAAAAAATAACGCACAATCGGAACGGGATTCCGTATATGGAGGAGTATGGTGAAATATAGTTATATATAGAGGTGGTGACGTTGTCACTACGGTCAATTTCCAATGTACCTTACGCCGTTTCATTCGATTTGAATGGCGCCGGAACGGGTCGTATCTTTTCATTTGCGCGGGTCATTCGGCCGCCGTATCGGGCGATCGGGTCTCAACGGCCGCGCGACCCCGATTTCCATACGACGCGCGACCTCAGATGCAATAGCGCGAGGCGTATATCCGGGCTTTACGCCGCGCCTCGAGATATATGCTCCGCAATAAAAGAGGACGGCCGCCCTAATGCCGCCCCGGCTACTCTGTGTCTGAACGGAGAGAGAGAGAGAGGAGGCTGCGGAGCGACATTTATTCGGATTTGGATCATAGCACGGGTGCTATGACAATAAAAGGAAGCGGATTTTTCACTTAGTGTTCGGGTCGACGCGGGCGTAAGGGGTTCTAAACCAGGCAAACAGCGAGTCTGCCTGGTTTAGAACCTGCAATATTTAAGCATATAAGAGACAAAACTATCTCTATAGAATAGCGTCTGATAATGATATTGTCTTTATAGATGAGGCTTTTTATCATTACCTATTTCCGTTTATCTATCGTACATCTTAAATAAAGTACATAAAATAATATTTTTTTTTTCATTCTTTTCAGGTAATCTATCAAATTGTATTTCGATCAAGATTCTCACTCAGAAATGGTATGTGCCTTACAAATTTATAATTATATCGCTGGAAGTACCTTACAATTTATACTTATATTGCGGCGTACCTCACATATAAAGGTTTCGGGCTACTGAATCAAACTTATAGACTTAGAAATCTACGGCGGAATGCTTTAGTCGTGGAAATATAAAGATCACGCTTACGAGAAGACGACGGTAGGCGAGTATTGTGGCACCTTCTTATTCCCCTCGTATTCGTATAATGGAGAGATGATGAATGGGGTTCTTGCAGCGGAAATATTCTTAATTAAGCCTCTATCGGCGGAAAGAAGTCACTCTACTTTTGACGCATTGTTCTCTTTGGTCTGCAGTTATTTTCATATAACAGTTAAGACAAATTCGCATACCTACTACCTATCTCATTCGGTCAAAGTAAGGAAAATTATTTATGCTCTTAAAAACTCTCAGGTCGCTCCGAAGATGCTTAAAATAATTATTACACTTTAACCCACAAAATTATTATCTACGATATTCTAGGACGGGGAGAAACTGCTATTGCTGCTTAAGAGTCGAAAGTTCAAGTTGTTGGATATCATGGAAATATACGCTAAAATAGCTAATATTCATTATTTTCAAAATTAGCAACTGTTTAAAATTACTGACTGCATACATATCATGGTAGTCTACGCAACGAGAGTTAATAAAAATAAACTCTTAAAAATAGAAACGTAGATTACATTACATGCGCAGATGTTTTATGATTCTTGGTCCGAAAATTTACAATAAACCACAGGAAAACTAAAGACATCAAACTATAGAATCAAAATAAAAGTAAAATAACATCAACAGCACTTAAACTTGACAGAAGCGATGTTGATAATCTTACTACATATACTTCGTTAAGTTATAAGTTGCTTTGCTAAAGTTTAACTGACATAACATTTTAATCCCGTATACAGGCTGTGATTACTACACGGGCATTTTTTTAGTGGGCAATTCAGTACAAAGAAATAAGCAAGTTTTAATCAAAACATTTCTTTATCTCGTGGTGCCGTCTCCTAACGAAGGTTGGCAATCATCTTGCTGATTTCAGTTTTAGAGACCGCCGCACGGAACAATGCGCCAGTGCTCAGCTGGAACCACTGGCGTAGATTTTGCAGCCATATTGTCATTGGCCGCCCAGGCCTCCTCTTGCCTTGAATTTTCCTCTGAGTTACTATTTGTAGGAGTTCGTATTTGGGGTTACGCATTATGTGGCCAAAGTATTCGAGATTGCGTCTCTTTACGGTTTTGAGTACCTCTGTCCCTTTTTTATTCACTCTTTGAAGGATTGTTGTATTTCGAACCTTCTTGACCCACGATATTTTAAGCATTCTCCGATACACTCACATTTCAAACGCTTCAAGGCGCTTGGTCATCCTTTCTGTGAGTGTCCAGGCCTCAGCCCCATATAGGAGGACGGAGAATACGTAGCATTTTGTTATACGATAACGTAGATTAAGGCTCAAATTACGGTCACAAAGGATTTTCTCCATTTTTCGAAAGGCGCTACGGGCCTGCTCGATTCGGCATTTAATTTCGATACACCCAGGTATTTGTATTGGCTCACTCTTCCAAGGTCTGTACCATCGATATTTATGAAATAGTTTGACTTCGACTGCGGTGTTCGACTTACTACCATGTATTTGGTATTTTTGACGTTGATGTTAATGCCGTATGACGCACTTGCTATGGTGACGATGTCCACAAGTTTCTGCAAGCTCTGCCTGGTGTCAGCTATCAAGATGGTGTCATCAGCATATCTGATATTGTTAATGACATGACCGTTAACTGTTATTCCTTCGGAAACATCGTGCAAAGCTGTTGAAAAGATGGCCTCTGCGTATATATTGAACAACAATGGTGGGAGAATGCAGCCCTGTCGCACTCCCCTGAGTATTTCTACATCAGCTGAAAGGCGTTCATCGACTCTCACGTTGGCCTCTTGTTGACAATATAGATTTTTTATTATTTGAAGGCATTAACTGTCGACTCCAGCCGACTTAAGGGTTTCAAATAGTTTTACATGCCTAACTCGGTCGAAGGCCTTCTCATAGTCAATGAAGCAGATGTGTAACTCGCGATTTACATCAAAACATCTTTGTACGAGCATATGATATCCAAAAAGAGCGTCACGTGTGCCTAGACCTGCACGAAATCCGAAGTGAATTTTGGATACAACTGCCCCACATTTATGATAATCCTTAAATAAATCAAAAAATGGAAAAACAGAATATTTTTTTTTTTTTTGGAAAAAAGTTTTTCTTAGTTTTTTTTTTGTTTCAAAATTTTAAGAAGTTCATTCTTAAATAAAGGTTTGAAAAGCGTTTGAGCGCGCTGCGCCATCTAGCAATCAAATGATCAAATCTTTTCATACTATTTAAAATAAAATAAAATATATACCTATATCAAAAGTTGCTTATATTCTTGTACTGATTCACCTACTAAAAAAAATGCCTATGCAGTAATCATATCCTGTATATGAAGATTAAATGATCACATGAATATGAGGATCTGAATTATGGGCATATTTATTCAGCCGTAAGGAGAAATTACACAAATCGTTTGAAGTTAATGTCACTTGACCTGAACAAATAATACAGTTTTTCGATAATCTAAGATTGTCATGAATCTGACGAATGATTGCTGACCGGTATCTCTTTGCCAACTCTAAGTACAACATCTCTTAATACAACAGTATATAATAAAAAAATATAAAATCGAAGTTACCGCATGAAGTTTGTAATCAACTGTAGACAATAACACACGACATAAAACCCTATAAACAGTGTTGAATCTTACAGTCCCCAATCGTTATCTCGACAGATGACTTCAATTTAGTGTGACGTGACGCTCCGTATATGCATTACTAGGGGGATTTAGACCAGATCCGATTTAGCATCCGGTTTATTGCCGGCGATGTATCACTGGCAGCGGGGCGCAATAAGGCGAGACCTTGAAATGCACACAGAAAGCCCGCCAGCCTTATGAATAGGGTTTCCGGCTATTCCGGTAGTCCGAAAATTTCTTGGTTTTATTCAAATATAATTTGTTTCTGCTCTGTATTTCGAAAATGTCTTGTTTTATATGAAATCGAAGGCCAACGCAGTTGTTTGACATTATAAATCGCTTGAAGGTTCAACTTATCCAGGGTAGATTCTTTACCCTGGATAGCGGCGATTTCAACATCGTCGAAACGTCGGATGCTACTACTTGACAAATTCGTTTTTAAACCTTTTTATAATGTGTTGATTCAGTTTTATATATTCATAACCAGCTTACTATAAATTAGCATTAATATCGACCCATATTATGTTCCAACCATTTGACCCTTTGTCGCTCGACTTCTTTGGCCCTTTACCCAGTAACTTTGTCCTTAAAATACCCTTCATTTTTCCCCTTTTTTATAGTAAATAGTTTTCAGCGATGCGGTGAGATCCTTAGATTAGATGGTTTTCTATGTCAAATTCAAATTCAAATTATTCTATTCATTTCAAATTTACAAGGGTTTTAATTAATTATAGTCATAAGCTAACAAAGCCGCCGCCTCTTCTAATTGTAATTAAATCACCTATATAAAATTCGAAACAAAATGTCATGTGAAATTATTAATAAATAATTGCAAGTAATTTAAAATATAATGATAAAATTTTTAAAAAAGTATTTAAAAAATCGTCAATAATAATGCGGAATATAATTAAAGTAATAAAGAATCATAACAAATTAATAATAATGAAGAAAAAATATTAAAAAATACACTCGGGGTAATATTAATAATAATAATAATGAACTCTTTATTTGCACTTAAAAAGTATACAAAAAAGGCGAGCTTATTGCCACATGGTAATGTCTTACAGCTAACCTAAACATAGTGGTACATGCGCGCATTGTGAAAATAAAGATTATTACATAACATACAGACAAGTGGAAGAATTTAAGACTAATAGTGCCCGAGGAGAGGAAATTGGTGGAGGAACAGGAGAGAAAGGGAAGAACTGGGGTAATATTGGGTCCTTACCTATGTACTAATTGCTGGTTTTTCACACTGGTCACTTTGAACTTGGATAACTTGGGTTTGAGTTGGAATTTCAAATAAAAATAAATGTTATTTCAAAGCCATGTTATTATTTTTTAAAGATAGGCTATTTTTTTGTCTTTCCGTTGCTTGTTTTTGCTCAATTATTTTCGTTTGTGCAACTATGGTAATGTTGAAAATTTGCATTATTTTCATATAGGTATGAGATCTCGTGCCGGTGTTTTCTATTACAGCTTCTTGCAGTCTGGCTATACAGTTGCCGTAAATGTGTACTGTTAATACCTGCAAACAATTATGGAGAAGCTCATGATTTAATAACCTACCCTGGTCAATTGCTCATCGCCACTGACTTCGCATGACAAAATGTAACGACAGATTTCACTGCAAACAATCGCAAAGTTGCAGGAGTTGCGGCTGGAGACTCTTGGTCACTCAATGTATTTGCCAGACCTTGCTCCAATAAAGTTGAATAATATTCAGATTTTAGATTACTTTTTACTAGGAAAAAAATAAACTTTTAAAGAGTTGGTCAAAGACGCCTTCAAAGCATTCATTGGTTCCTGTCCACGAGAATTTTATAGCAGAGGAATTACGCAACTCCTATTAAAATGACAAATCTGCATTAATCAAATATATATTTTTCGTTTTCGTTCGCATTAATAAAATATAAGGTTTTGGCATTACATTTCCTTTATAGAACTGCAACTTCATAGGACATAAGGACCCAATATTATAATGCATAGTCTCTATATTATTTAAGTTTATTTAAAATTGTACTTATTGACTACTTATTCACTACTACTTATTCACTACGTAAGGTCGCCTGATCTTACGAGTAAATTGTAAGGTCCCGGGTTCGATTCCCGGCTGGGTCACCATTTTCCGTTGGGATCAAACTAACGGAATTGCATTTTCAATTCAGTCGATCGAATGCAATAACAAGACACACACTTACACACATGTTACACGCACACGTACATATAAAGACGTCACAGTAGCGTTGGTTGTAAGAGATTGTCATATGACAATAAACCCGCCCATTGTGAAATTTCACAATAAAGATTAGAAACAAGCTACTATTATTTCTCATTATACCTACTTATACCTATGATTTTATTTTATTATTTATATTTAATTATCCAATAAGTTGATCAATTCTATTACTATTCTATTCTATTATTGTATTTTATTCGATCTCTGCAGATCTCTGCGATGTCTGCAAATGAAATTTTAATCTCTTGTTCTGAATCCATATGACATTTCAATCTAATATTCTGTGGTAGGCTGTTTAATTTGGTAAACTAGGTAAATATATTATTATTTTATTATTTTATTGGTCCACAAAAAAATTACACCTTTCGCACTTAACATAGCTTGTGTTGCTCCTAACTAGGCAGAGCCTATTCTAAGGAGAACACCAATACAAATAATTATAAACTACATAACTTCCAAAATAGAAATAAAAATTTGAATCTAATCAAGTTAAAATGAAATTTTCACTACACCAAAATAATATTAGAACTATAAACAAGTAATACTAAATAATAATGTATAATAATAATAATAATATATAATAGCAATAATAAATAATCATTTATAATAATAACTAATAATATATAACAATTAGTAAAAATACGTATATAAAATATATAGAAAATAAATATATTTATTTATTTTATAATTGTAATGAATGTTTTCTCCGTCTCTCTCCTACCAAGGTTTATTAGCCATAATGTAAGGTGATATTTTTGTTGGTTGCTGCTAATTTCCAATATGTTCTCTGTACTCATGATATTAACCTTTCCTAGAGCAAGAAAGCTGTAATGACGTTGTCCAAAAGACGTTAGACGTTTCGGCACTTCAAACTTTCCCTTATAACGACCTGATCTCTCCCTGTTTTCCGGAGAAACACAATATTCGTCTTCATTGTTGTTTTTAAGATGAAGTATTGATTTCAGGCAATACAACTGCCTCAAATCAAGCAATTTTGCCTCAACATACAGGTCGTCAGAAGGGTAACGCCTAGGCTTCCTTAACACGATTCTAATTATTGCCTTTTGGACAACGTTCACTGCGTACCTACATAATCAATAACAGATTCTATAATTTTCGCTGTGATTATTCACTGTTACTGTTGTATATGCCGACTCTGCCGTATTTCACTGCTGACATTGTACAGTCCGCAATTGGTTGAGATATTGCTGAAACGAGCATGTAATAAATAAGGCCGCTCCATCAACGTCCAGAAACGTATAGTCAGCAATGATATATTCTACGTACTAATATGAATTACCAGCAGTTATTTATCCGCGGTCAGCGTCCGCAATTTTATTACATTTTATTGCTATTTTAGTCAGATAGACTCCGTGATGAGTTCTGCTTTTTACTTCACCAACCAACCTACTTCACCAACATTAAATTCTACAATTTACTTCCTACTACTATCAAACAACTGGAGCACAAACAATTAAAAAAAAACATTAAGGAGATGCTGATAGGCCACCATTTCTATAATCTGACCGAATTCGAGGGCCATGATTTTGCAAATATCGTACCAATTTGTATATATGTAATATGTACTTTTAGTATTTAAATGTAAGATTTAGCTTTAGTTTGATTATTTAACAATTTAATTACTACTTTGGATGTTACTATGTACAGTTTTTAGTACGAATATATTCGATTTATTGACTATTTCAATTGTAAAGTTTCTGCTTTGATTATTCAACTTTCTAACTGACTATTTTAATTATTGTGTGTTTAGTAGGTAGCTATTAGAATTATTGACTATTTTATTAAATAAGCCTCTAATTTGTTTTGTAATACGATTCTACGACGAATAACTTTTAGTAGGTTCCAAAGTTTCTTAGATACTATATATTTTTTTTAAATAATATATGTACGTTAAGTAAATATTAAAGTAGTAATGAGACTTACTACTTAAAACACAAATATTTTGACACGTCCAAGAGCGGGTTTTAGCCGCCAATTGGACACGACGTAAATGTGATGTAATGTAATGTACCAATAATATATTCGAATGTAATGTAATGTTCCAAAAACTTTTAAAGGATTTTTTTACAACCAATACGTTTTACTCTATTGAGGAATTTATAAATTTTACAAAATGACTTTTTTTACAGCCCCTTTATTTTAATGTACTTGAATTAATAATTTTATTGATTGTTTTAGTTATATGGTATCTTATATTTAAATGAAATTACAATGTATTTAGATTCTTCTTGGGCAAAACATTATAAAAATTAGTCTGATTGATTATGTGATTATTTATGATTATTGCTTGTGTTTGATCATTTCTGATATTGATTATTTTAATTGTTGATAGTTTTAGTTTTACTGATTGCGCCTTATATAGCTTCTTCTTTATGAAGTTTCTTCTGAAACAAAATGTTGTATGCTCTCTGGGCAGTTTGTTAATTAAACATTGTATGTTTTTTAATAATTCCCACAATAAAGAACTCAATAAAATAAAACAATATATTTTGACAATAAAATTATTTTACATTGATTATTCTACATAGAATTTGCATTTCTATTTTAATATATTATTCTCTCTTATTATTTAATGACATTAGTATATTTTGACTATTTGTAAGTAGGTAATATTGAATATAATATAACAGACATGACAACTATCATGATAGTTATGTTTTTAAGAATTAAATTCTAGGCATTTAATTTTGTGACGCATCCAAGTGTAGGAATGCCTATCTACTGGAGTAGTTGATTGTATTTTATTGTATTGTATTTTACCAACCGACAAGGAGGTAAAGTATTGTGAACGCCCAAAAAAAAGTTCGATATGAAGGCAGATATATAACTATTATTACTATTTTTATTACTATTTATGAATACCAAATTAATGAATTAATTATTACCAAAATTAATGAATGATTAACAAAATTGATGAATTAAAAGGATTACCAAAGTTAACGAATAAGTATAACTAATATTACTTATTCATTAATTTTGGTTTCAATTATTTATTATTATTTGACATTTTATTTTATTTTATTTAACACGATTATTTCTTTTCTGTATTCTTTTTTAAATATTTCTTATTGTGATCATTAGTTCACGTGATTATTAGTTATAATAATTTGTAATGGTGACAGTAATATTTCTTTTTCTTCTTTTTCAAATTCCCGAATATATGTGAATATAAAACTAGAAAGCTCGCTGCCTTGGAACAAGTCCTGACACTTAGTTGGGCAGCAGCAAAATATATATGTACATGCTTAATGCTCATATCGGCCGTGCTCAATTTTTATTTTTATTTAAATAATATAAATACTCGTTAATTTATATCAATATTAGTGATGCATATGCATTGTAAATGCGTTGTTTAATTAATTAAATAAATAAAAATAAATACACATTTTACCCCCCCCCCCCACTCTCCGGAACGATTGAGACCGTTTCCAGACTGAAGTCTGTTTGTGTCTGGGTATATATCTGTCTGGTTTTGTGTATTCCACCAGAGGGCGCACTAGTCATAAATCATCCTCGAAATATTGGAAACTTGGAAACTACATCCTCGAAACTTGAAATTTGGTACACAGATGCCGAATTGTTTGACCGAAATCACATTGTGAAATTTTAGTTAAGATATCTACATATACAAACTAAACTAATATTATTTTAAATCAGCCATATATCAATTAAACAGTAGAGCCCATAAAAGCACTGACGATTGCGGTGCGTGGCTCGTTTGAAATTTGAATTCGATGGCTCACGGCTACCTGCGTTTGCAATTTGAATTGTAAATTAAATGAAATGACGCACATTCGATATTCAAATTTTCATTGCGTTGCGTCGCGTATTAATAGGAATTTTGACCAACTGCTCGTCGACTTTATTTAATTCACGATGAAGTGAGTCCCTGCCTGCTTGCCGGGAAAGTCTTCGGGCTATACAGCCGATGTTGTTTTCCAATTTGTTTGAAGTTGCACCTCTAACCAAATAATTTTCCTAATCATATTAGACACCACTTAGTTTTTAAAATTTTATTTATTTATTTATAAGTACTTATTACAATGTAATGGTTACGACTATTATACCAAACAAGTTCAAGAATACTAACATATTCATATAACATATAATAAATATAATAACAAGTGACACAAAAGCGTCGCTATCCATTATTTTAGCATATAAAATTCTATATGTATCAACATGACATTTAGTAGCTTTTTATACATTTAAATTAAAAAATAAATCATTCGTGGCGAAGAGCAGCTTAGAGTTATGAGTGAATATGAGTGGGTTTATGTGAAGTCGTTGAGAGCAAAATCGCGTTAGGACTGGCATCACGTCGTCGCTCTAGTATGCCGGCTACTCGGTAATGAGAACTTTACATGCCCCTTAGTCCACTGTTCCACTATTTCATATCTGCTCTGTTACATATTTCATGAATTATTATATGTTGATAGGGTACCTATATATGTTTTTATAGGTACTTGCGTATTTTACGCCTGCCTATTTTGCGTATTTTATCTCCATAGCAAGACTGGCTTTATTATCGCGGTTATTTGACATTATAAATAGGTTGTAACGAGTAAATATATTTAAAAATAATAAAATAACACCACTGCTGTTACAAAAAATGAAGTACTGTATTTATTATATTAAATTTTAAACGTTTAGTGAAATATTTGTGTTTTATGTATTTATATATGTAGATAAATATATTTTTTCGAAATGTACTAAATCAGACCTCTCATTTGACACTAAACACGATATATTAATGTTGATTTATCGACATTTAGAGATTTAGACATTTAAATAATAATATTCTTGATGTTGTGACAGTTAATAAACCCTATCACATACCCTTCTAAATCGGTTCGAGCATTTATAAGTATAGTGGAATAAAGAAACAGAAAACATGCATAGATGAACCCTGAACACATTACACTCCTTTTTATTGGGCAGTTGTGTAAAAAGAATTTACTCGTGAAATTTGTAGCACTCGATGTTTCGGTGATGTTGCAACCGCCGTTGTTCAGGGTAGACTGAAGTGATGTCGATCGTCATCTGCGGGTTGGCGGCAAACTGCTGCTGTTACTTCGCAGAATATAATAGTGAAGGGGCGGCGGGTTTGGCGTGCGCGAATTTCAAAAATCCGTCGTGCACACAACACTCACTGTATCTTGTGTTAGATTGCGTATCGGGGATGGGCATTGAGAACATTTTAAGAAAAGGATTCCATGTAGAAGAGAGTTTGTAACCATCGTCTCTGTTGAAGTTCGGGGTTTTTTTTTTTAATGTATTGACTTCCTGGACCATGCGAGGAAAGTAAAATTGTATTTTGGATAAGCACGATGAGATTTTAAAACTGCATCCAGTGGTTATTTTCGTTATCCGATATATCTTCGCAGAACGACGATTTTCCTCGCTGAACGTTTTTAACAACTTTAATATTTTCCATCAGTTAAGTGACTATCGTCAGTTTCGTTTCGTCGTCGGTTTCGTTTGCCCAAGGTAGGCTGAACCACAGCTGCATTCGGTTGTATGCTTACCCGGGATTTGCAGTGGTATTACTTTCTTTACAGGCCTCAGATCGAATTATATTTTGGATCGGTTTGAACATCCTTTTTATATCGTATTTGTTTAGCATCTTGCTAAACTAATTTCTTGCTCAGTCACGCCCTTGACGTATGGTAAGAATGCTGGTAACCTGCTCGCTACATGACATAGACAATAAACAAGACAAATAGACAATGACATGGGCCGACATATTGAGAAAAATATAACGATGTAATACCCAGAAATACGCATGTTTCAACAAGGATTACGTATAAAATGCAGGTTACTGTATCGTAATGTTAAAACATAATATTATTTCGTTACGTCGCAACCTTGGGATCTCGCTTTTAACATGACAGCATCTACGTACGGTTATAGTCGGACACATGATTCATTTTGAAACTAGAGTATAACGTTATTTTCGTATTAACCGTAAGGAAAATATTGATACATATAATCGAGTAACGGAGTTTCAACAAAATC
Source organism: Micropterix aruncella (assembly GCA_944548615.1). NCBI lineage: Eukaryota > Metazoa > Arthropoda > Insecta > Lepidoptera > Micropterigidae > Micropterix > Micropterix aruncella. The sequence continues at coordinate 10,905,216 of OX155971.1, read as the reverse complement.
TTTTGTAATTCAACAAAATTAAGTACGATTGAACATCGTTAATTCTGTATAAAACCGTAATAACAGAATGGTAATGTAAGACGCAATCCAAAATTTTTCTTAGTGCATTCAGTATCAAAAAAGTTACTAACCTAAAAGACGGTCCAACCCTCTGACCCTGTCATCTCTTCTTCTCCTTTTTTGTGGCTCTAAAGTCAAGTACAGGATGAGTTTTAATTAGTGACATCCTTATAGTGGGTGAAACAGTAGGAATTTTTTTTTAATAAAAATATTAGTTTTTTTTAAAGTCAAATTTGTAATTATTAACCTTTAAAAAAAACTTTAAAAATCATTCAGGGCGCTGCGTCATCTAACAGTAGGTGAAATATCGTTATTAAACAATATTGGTGATATTTTACTTATCGCCAGATATATATATATATATATATATATATATATATATATATATATATATATATATATATATATATATATATATATATATATATATATATATATATATATATATATATATATATATATATATATATATATATATATATATATATATATATATATATATATATATATATATATATATATATATATATATATATATATATATATATATATATATATATATATATATATATATATATATATATATATATATATATATATATATATATATATATATATATTATATATATATATATATATATATATATATATATATATATATATATATATATATATATATATATATATATATATATATATATATATATATATATATATATATATATATATATATATATATATATATATATATAAATAGTTTCTTAGCTTAGTTTAGAGATTGGTTGGTTGAAGGGTGAGTGTTTCTAGATTAAAAAGGCCTTATAAACCTACATCTCTGTTCGCAAGTCAAAGACAACCAACCAATCTCGTTTAAATATATATCCTTCTAGCCGTGTTCGGCCGTAGCGACTGCATTGTAGATTCTAGTGACTTCATTGTATTCTAGTGACTTCATCGCCATAGGTCTTTTAAGTCTTCTCAGAGTCCATTGTTCGGGAGCAGTCAAGTGCGCAGGCTATATTATAGTGCACAGGTGGGCGCGCGATCACGGGTGCACTCTCTCTTCCTCCCTCTTCTGAACCCGATGGAACGGAGACAACCAGAGAAAAGTTTGATTGCAGATATTCCCTAAATTTATTATTTAAATAAGATTAATTATTGAGAAAATTTCAAAATATAACTTTTTATAATAAAAATATAACATAACCTTTTATAATAAAAAAAAACTTTTTTTTCTTTTTTTATTAAAAGTTGCATAGTTTGTTGTATTTATTCACACACTATGAGGATGTAACTAATTAAAAATAACTCTGTATACCTTTACCGCAGACGTTGTTGTCGGTTCGCGATGGTCGAAATACTTGATGCGGTTGTAACGATCCTAAGTATCGTACATGCCAGTCAACAAATGCATTGAATTCCAGTGAAATGCACTCAATATAGCCATTATTCCACCTGGTGAAGCGCTGAATTAACACGAATTTTAACTACTTTGTCAAATCAGTTACATTGAACAACATTTTTACTCGGAATATTTTGGATTGCGTCATTTTTCGGCCTTTATAAGGCGGCGAAAATAGCACCAGGGTATCATTTCTCGAATGATCACTTCCCCAAGACAGCGGCGGAATCATCCGGCACTACTCACACGAGTTAGGTCAACGGGTCCGACCATTTTGGGTACCTCTTCCTTCCTTCCTCATATCGAGACGACCAAGCATCAGTCTGAACTCCTATAGACTTGAGCCGTGTCGATTACGAGATACTCTAATCCTAGCACAAACACAAACTATAATCCTTATCCATGCACCCTCGTACTTCATGCAGATCGCTACCCCATTCACGTCAACCCCTGACATATTCGGGAAGCGTTAACAAACTGGCAATAAAAAATAACGATAAATTCCTTATGATACAATAAATACCTTCTGATATAGTTTCCATCGACTTTCAATACGGAGATAACCCGAAAGTGGACACCACCACAGCAAACAACTTGGAGTCTAGTGAGGGGTGTCACGTCACACGGTCTTGCCGCTTAGTGACTCAAATCACAACGAAAGCGGGCTATGCATTGAAATCATACGCATATGAGTAATATGAGCGGGTATAATCATACTACCGCCCACGTGTAAGAGAGAGTTCGGAGCGATAGAGCCGCTGGTGGTGACGAGCATTTCACGTCTCATCAATCACGTCGGCCCTGCTCTGCTGGAATATTGAAAATGGAGCCAAGCCCTTTTTTCGCGCACCCAGCTCAAGCCGAGCGTTAATTATCCGGGGCCATTTCGTCTCGTCACAACTTTTGCGGGTCACATGACCCTGACGTCGTGTCGGACGTTAATTTACAATTAATCCCGTTCGGTGACGCGTTCATATTGGAGATCTTCTTCTTTATATCTCCTGGGGTGGCTGATGTTGTAGCTACCACCTAACGGAGTCTGACGTCTGTAAAGAAGCATTGTGCTGTCGTAGGTATCCGGGCTATAACTCTCGCGGTCCACCCACTTGCCAGTTAACTTTTTCTTTGGAGCTTGGGCCATATGACCTGCTCGTTATCTTGAGTCGGCTTAACCATACTAAAACAAGAACAGCTGGAGTTGTCAAATACAACGGGCGAACCCGTCACCCTAAGAAGTTTAACGATTTTGGATTCTTCTGTCTTCCGTGAGGTAAACACAGAAGACTTGGGACGAAAACCAATCCACTGTCTAGTTACGCCACCTGCCCGACAGAGGCCAACGCCTTACGGCGAGGCGACGGGAAAGGTACCCTGCGGGCAGACTCGCCCCGTTTGCAAAGGATATCTCCGCTGGAATTAACCTTCAGAATACCTCCAACCTCCCGACTGGTTACAGATTCGAAGTCACTTGCGCGACTTCTACCTGCCGTATATTCAGCGATGATTCGCTTAGAATCTATCGCGAACCAATAGCATATTTGGCCCGGCTCTGAATTTAGGATCAGGTAGCCTTAACAGTAATTTCAAGAGTGGTTGACAACAGGTCAACATCCAACCCCCGTTGCTTAGGAGACATATGTATTATGTCCAAAGTCTCCAGACTCCTTCAGCAATTAGTCAGAGCGCACAACCGATAGGCATCGCCCAACAATGCGCAAACCATCCAGTAGCTTTGGAACCCGTCACCCCAGGCTGGTATAACGATATAGATCGTTCTTTCAGCCGTGGGATGAGCGTAGAAGACTTGGGGACAAGACAATGAAATGAAATGAAATGAAATGAAAAATACCTTTATTGTACTAACAAAAAAAATACATGGGTAAAGAAAACTTAAATTCTATTTTAACTTAGTACAAACGGCGGGCTTATCGTTTCACGATTTCTTACAACAATCTAATGTCTAGTTCACCAGCATCCCGTTAGAGTACAACGCCTTACGACGAGGCACCGGGAAAGGTAAGCAGCGGGCAGCCTCACCCCCTAACTACAGTTTTGGCACGATATCTCCATCTGGAATTACCTTCAGGATACCTCCGTTCTTCCGACTGGTTACGGGTTCGAAGTCGCTTACACAACCTCTACCTGTTGTATTAAAGCGGTAATTCAGTTTGAATTTATCGCGAACTTGGGCGTTCTTTTCCCGTAGTGCCACACAGGGTCGAGCGGCCCAAGGTCATTTCAACAGTGGCATGACATTAGGTGAAACATCCACCCCCGCTGCTTAGGAAATAGTGTATTTCCGTAGTCTACAGTCCCCTTCAGCAATTAGTCAGAATACACAACCGATTGGCTTCGCCGACCGGTGCGCAAACAGTCCAGTGGCGCCGGGATGCAATCCTGCCGGTAGAAACCGGTCCACCAGCTCTGAGGCCTGAGACACGGGAGTCTTACCCGAGGTAGCCTTCCAATCGAGGAGGCTTCTGAATAGGAGCAGAATCGTGTGTTGAGACAGGGCAATACGCTAGGGTGAAATGTGAAATGAACGGATGTCACTTTTTCGCATTAAAACTACCCACCAAGTAAAATCATCTAAATCTAAGACCGCACGAAATGTATTCAAATTTATTCGGACCACTATAAGTTCGGCAGGTAGTTTTAAAGCAAGAAAATCGACGATCGTTCGTTTTATATTTCACTCTTATGTATTGCTCTATCACGTTCGCTTGAACTAATTTCAGTTTTTGTTCATGAAGAAACGCAATCGGGCCCACAATGCATCATAAATAAAACACAAACGGAGCTTCCATGGTAATCACCGACCGGAGTCGGGCCCATCATAATACTATTTTTTACACTTCTGGGGGATTAGCAGTGGATTCCGGACTAACGACCGGCTGTGGTAGGTATAGGACAGTGAGCCACATGTGAGCGTTGCCACATGTGAGCGTACACCTTACCACATGTGGCAAGACAGCTGTCCTAAACCTACCACGTGTGGCAAGACAACAAATAATATTGTAAATTACGTAATTAATACGTAAAGTAATATTGTAAAATACGTAATTAAATACATACACATACAATAAGCCACCCAAGGTCAGGCGAGGCTTACTTAGGATGGCTTAGTAATTAAAATAAATGTATGTTTATAGATATTTAATAACTGAATTTGAATTAGAAATGTCGATGTTATCATAACACGATTTCGCTTTTTTACCGTTTTAAATTACTGTATCATCTTTCTTGTTTAAGATGGCTTTTGTGGCGCCATCTTACTGTTTTATGAGCAATCATAAAAAAACTGAAACAATTTTACGCTTTTGCAGCAATTCTGAAGCGAAGTTTTGAAATAAACCACAGCCGTCGAACGGCGAGCAAGTGGCGTTTACCCGATGGCAAACGAGTTCTTTTGTGTAAGTAATGAGGTACATAGAGGACAAATCGGGCGGGTAAATAGTCCATCGGGTGAAGTTGCCGAAGCCTGGATGATGCTTTGTTAATAGATTGAATCCTGCATACACAAAAGCAGAACATTTAAGGAGTGTGGATATTAGAAAATCGGGGTTCTTTTCTGTGAAATTTACTTATATTATTTATTTTAAACAATCACCGGAAATACATAAAACGGTCATAGTAGCAGAGGCGGCTCCTTCATACAAGCCGAAAAGCCCGGCTTGCATTTTTCGGAAAAAGATCGATAAACTAATAAATGAATTTGCGAGCGCCTATTGCTATTTAGCGGGCACAGGAATAGTCAAAACAACTAATAATGATTAATATTCATAATAATTACAATAAGTTTTCCTGTGATCAAATAGAAATAATCATGTATTTTTCTAATTTATATTCTTAAACTTGATTTTCTGACTGTAAATTCGAATAAATAATTTCTTAAATTTTAAGTAGGTGAGACTTAAGTTAAATTATATTGTTAGTATCTAATATTAATGGAAATAATACAATGCAAAAGATCATGTCGGAACTTTTGGTTACATATTCTCATTTATAATTACCTAAATATCAATGTAATCATATAAAATAATAATTTAATGTAACATGTCAAATAATGTCTACAACTATATATTTAGTTTTAAAAACAATAAATGATTGATTGATTGATGCGCATTAGAACTGCACTTTTACTGTTATTTTACTTATTGTACGGTATTACCTTAGCTTTTATAATTATATCCTTGATTTAGGTACTTTAATTTTAATATATGACTATTAACCGCCCTACTTACACGAACGTACGTGATACGGCCGCTATATTATTTGCTGAATGCAATAGCCCGTATCACGTACGTTCGAGTACGCTCGAGTAAAATTTAAAAAAAAAAAAACCCCGAAACCCACAAAGCGTACGTGATACGTCAAATTGTTCCTACGATCCTAAATACAAAAAAAGGTTATAAATGGGTCTCTTGCATATATTTTTTTTAGTATATTGTAAACAAGTATTGTTATCATGAAATCTAATGAAAAAAACCCAACGATTTTTTACCTACCTTTTAATAATAACCTCTAGGAAGGGCGGATACTTGTAAATTTAATTTCTGAGTTCTAATTATTTACATAACTAGCTGTTACCTTTTTTTTACTGTTAATTGTATACATATTTAAATTTGTAATCTACTGACTTTGTTTAAAAACTTTTTTTTAATATTTTTGTTACTTAATTATAGATATACATAAATTATTTCGTTGTAAATTCTGCACCCGAAAAGGGGAACTTGAAATAAATAAGCTTAACTTCATTTGTAATATACTACTTATTCTACTACTATTATAAACGCGAAAGTTTGTAAGAATGTATGTATGGATGTTTGTTACTCTTTCACGCAAAAACTACTGAATGGATTTTGATGAAATTTTACAATAATATAGCTTACACATCAGAACAACACATAGGTTATAATTTATAAAGATATATTGTGAATTATCCAAAATATAACGATAAGTGTCAAGTAAGTAGGAAAATAATCTGCCATCCGCGAGCTATTCTGGCGTGCGCCGCAAAAACCGTTGGAGTTACGCCTATATAATGTACTAGCTGCGCCCCGCGGTTTCCCCGCGTGGTGACAAAAAATTGTGATAATGATGATAGAAAACTATATATCTTTATAAACTATAGCCTATGTGTTATTCTGATGTGTAAGCTATATTATTGTAAAGTTTCATTAAAATCCATTCAGTAGTTTTTGCGTGAAAGAGTAACAAACATCCATACATACATTCTTACAAACTTTCGCGTTTATAATAGTAGTAGGATAATGGTAGGTATAGTTGTTCGAACACTTATAACTGGAGAACGGATGGATCGATTTTCATGATTTTTAATTTGTTTAATTTGTCTCAGTCCCGAATAGCATAATAATACAAAAACATTGAAAAATTGACGAAAATATAAAATACTTTCTATCTATCACAATTTTCCATCACCACGCGGGTGAAACCGCGGGGCGCAGCTAGTATTCAATAATCGCCAGTCGTAATGTATTCAATTTAATGTTAACAGCCATATATCTTTTACTCGTCTGCGGCTAGCGGAGACCGATGCGGTGTTTGCTCGTTACGTTCAAGTAAACTTTCAGCAGCGAGCTTCTGAAGCATTTTAAATTGACGTTTTCCAGGGGCACTCGAAAACGTACTAGCCTGGAGAACGGTCGCTGTGCCACACAGTGACCGCACGCCCGTCCACGATAAACACGTTAATTGTGCGGTTGCCTTTGCTGTGGCATATTTATTTGACGTTGATTACTCTAGAGCTTTTACTGCAAGGCGAAATTTATCGCCGTTTTTGTTCAAGTAAATTTATAAGCGCTCTCCTTGGACTTTTTCAAGGCTTTAAATACGACATCACGTATTTTAAAAAATAAAACGAAGAGATGGCAATCGATTGTTAGAAGTCGCATGGAAACGAATGCAGCTGTGAGGGACCACCCCTCACTAGACTCCAATTGCTCGTGAGTGAGGGAGTGGTGTCATCAATGGGTTTTCTCCGTAGTAAAAGTCGTTCTTGCTGAAGTAGTTGGAGTAGTTTATTGCAGAAGGTATTTGATGCTTGCCAGTTGTAACGCTTCGAATGATAAGTCGCTGTGTGCGTAGCGTGTGAGTGAAGACGATGATCGCGGATGTGTAGTTGAAGATTGATATCGCGGATAATGAAATGACTGTTCGATGATGATGATGCGAGGTATAAGCGCGGCGGTTGTCGACTCGAAGATGATGCGTGTTGCTGACTGGCCAGAGGATGATGATGATGTGTGAGCGCGGTAGTCGTCCACTAGAGGATGATCGCGAAGTACTATGCGTGGAGGAGGATCGCCAGAGGATAATTATAGAGAGGCCAGTGTGACGACCTCCAGAGGATGATAAATAATTAGCTGAATGTATGGGCTTATATAGCGCATTAAATGATGCAATGCCGTAGGCGTGGGGGCAGTGAGTATGTCCGATTGAATCGATTAGGAGAAATGATATGAATCATCAGCTTGCGACTGCATTAATTGCCGAAAATAGGTGGAATTCAATGTCAGTTGCGCGTGTAGAATTGTGTGTGCGGTTATGGATTTCTAGAATCTAATTCTTTTGTTGACTCGATACGTTGGGCGAAGTACCAACACAGCTATTTGGAATCCGCATGAAGATACTTATACCATCATGCTGGAAAAGGTACAGAAGTGTTTTTTGAGATTTTTGCACTTCAAGCAGTACAGATATTATCCATTTTTGTATCGGACTGCATTTATCATAGGCATGGTTGGCTATAATTCTCTCTGTCTCAGAAAAGAAATGCTGACCATGTCCTATGTTCCCAGACTCACATAAAGCCTTCAGCATGGAAATGGACCTAATCTTCTCAAGGGGGTTAAAATAGATATTTCCGTCTTCATGTCGATTTTTTGTAGCGCGTTCACAACACTTTCCAATGAGCCGGGAAAGTAATATATTCAGAAATTTTGTTTTTAAGCACATTTGTGTACTTCTCCGAAAAGTGTTTATATCGTTCATAAATCAAATGTGCATCTGCGCCTATTACCTAGTAGCTTATAATTCCTATAATAAAGGTAGGTATCGCACATTAATGGCAGCTCAGGAATAAATAGGTCATGTCATATTTCTGGGTCGTAATAATAATTTTATTGTAGGTAACCCTAATTATATTTTCTTATTGAAGCTTATTTAGGCGTTGTTCACCTTAATAAACTTAAATATAGTTAGGGTTACTTACAATAAAGTAGATCATTTCTTAACAGAATTTTTAAATTATCCTTTTATAAGTGAAATTTCATTTATGTACGATACGTTTTTATGGGGATTATGGCCTACTAGGTAATAGGAGCTTAAACAAGTTTGATTTATGGGCGATATAAATGAACTTCGGGGAAGTATTCAAACGAGCTAAAAACAAGATTTTTTAAATAAAGTTGATGTAATCAGTAGGTGCATGAAAAGTGGGTGCTTTAAATATTATATATACTCTTTGTAATATACCACGGCCTATTCGTAGACTACATATATCAAAATATAGGGCTAATCCACAGCATTATCTATCCAGCGAGACTAGGAACGTCCATTATCAGCCTAATGCCTTCTTTCAAACCAGCAGTGATACGTATTCTCAGGCGATAAAAGCAAAGTGCGGCATTAGGTATGTGGGAATTATCTGTAGGAGAAAAACCTTCCGCTCGACCTTCTACGCTAACTAACTGGACATGACATCTCCGTTAGCCGGCAAAGAGCCAAAGGATGTTAATTTACTTATCAGTGCTCGCCGATCGGATTGCGCACAAATGAAAAGAGATCCGTTTTGTGTTTCGGAGAGAGAGAATTCGCTGATTATTATTTTTAGCCGCCATCTGCGGCAGACATGAGGGCTATCGCTATTAGCAGGCTTTATAGAGTAGTTCTTGAAATACTTGACTCATATAGTTTGCGAAAATTAAGGAATTAAAAATATTTAACAGCAAAATAAAATATAATCTAGAACAGGGTTTTTCAACCTTTTTAAAATCGCGACCCTTTCTAGAAAAAAAATTATATAAAACCAGTATTCAGTATTTCAGTATTCAATTTATTCATTCAGAATATACAATAAAAGCATGAATTATGAATTAAAGCTAATTATCGCATATTAGAATTCGTCAGTTTAAATGTAGATATAAAACGATTAAAGCATAAATATTAATTCGACAATAGTGTTGACTAAAGTCGGCTTTACACGGCAGACAAATAAAATAAAAAAAAAAGCTGAATTCATGTACATGAGTATATATATAAAATAGATAATTATTATAAGAATATTAATAGTCATCAAGCACTTTATACAAAAAATAATCACACAATAGGAAGTATCAAAACAAAATTGGAAAAAACAACGTATGTATATTATCAGGTATGTTACATTACACATTGTAATCTACATATTAAATATTAAATTCATAATATTATTATTAAACAATAAGAACTAAAATGAGATACCTGAAAGTTACATATTAATGTTATTCCCATTTGAAAGAATTGGCATGCTCAAAGAAATCACCCAGCTTATAGGAAGCATGTGTGGATTGTAGCTTTTGTTTAATAAATCTTTTAAACGCCTTTGTTTCATTCTTCTTGTGGAGAGTGGTAGCTGGTTAAAGAGCTTATAGCTCAAATATCCAAAACACTTTTGTGTCTGCGTAAGGCGGACTTTAGGCAGGATAACGTCATCACGTCTGCGTGTATTGTGGGAGTGCATATTCCGTTTACCTCTTGTTCGTTAATATTTGATTTAGCATATAGTAGACATTGTAAAATATATTCAGACGTAAAAGTCAGTATTTTGTACTTAAGAAAATATGGTTCGCAGTGCGTGTCACGGGATACTCCTGCAATTGCTCTTAGTGCACTTTTCTGTAAAGTGAAAACCCTCGAACTGTCTGTGGCATTCCCCCATATCATTATACCATAAGTCATTTTAGAATGGAAACAGGCATGATACGCAGTTATTGCAGCGATTTCACCAGCTAAGAATTTAATCTTTTTTATCGCATATATTGCCGAAGAAAGCGCACTACACAGTTCATTAATATGGATGTTCCAGCTAAGATGATGATCGATCATGATACCTAGGAACTTTGTCGATTTGCTTAATTCTAGAGTACTGTTGTCTAGGGTTATATTAAATGGTATAGCAGACGATTTATATTTTAAGGAGAAGTGCATAGTTACGGTTTTTTTTGCATTAAGCAAGAGATTATTCTCTGTGAACCATGAGCTTGCTAGGTTTAACGCATGATTGGCATTGGTCATTAGGTCGTTAAGATTGTTATCGTGAAACAGGAAACTTGTATCATCCGCATAGAGTAAGGTTTTAGTGTAGGCTGGCAAGCAATTGCCTATATCATTAATAAAAAATAAAAATAATAATGGACCAAGAATCGAACCCTTACGCGACCCCTTCCTCCACCCCACCCTTAGACTATAAGTTAGTTCTCTCGACCTCCCCCCCCCCCCCATTTCTCGCTAGTTACTTCCACAGCTGTAACTGTGGGCATCGAATAAATAAAGTTTTAGTAAAAACAGTGGTGAAAACCACATTAATTTTAACGGTTTTTCATTTTCGAATCTGTACCTAACTGTTTCTATCTTTTAACATAAAGTTTTGTAATGGCAATATTAGTTTTGTAATGGCGAGATTAACATAAAGTTTTGTAAAAGCAATAGCAAAACACATAAAAAATATGTTTCTCTTCCGAAGCTGTAAATGTTGACATATTAGATAAACAAAGATTTTGTAATAATATTTTTTTATGACTTAGCCTGCGACCCACCGGTCTCTTCGCGACCCCCCAGGGGCTCGCGACCCACCGGTTGAAAACCCCTGATCTAGAACATTAAATTGAGAATATTATAAGATTTGTTATCCAAGAACACATTCTAATAAAAATGTCTTGAAGACTTTATATTTTGCTTATGCTCGCAGTACTGTGGAGTTTGTGTCCTCAATATGGAATCCGCAATATTCGATTTATAAAAGCATGGTAGAAGGTATCCAAATACGTTTTTTTAAACATATTTTTTGTGGACTATTGGGAATTTAAACGTAAAAGAGCAGAATGTAACACTTCGGAATAAATTATCTAAAAAGTCGACGCACAGTGGCTTATATGGTACTGTTACAGAAAGTTAATCACAATACTATAAACATTCCATATCTTGTTGAAAACCGCGAAACGTAGGAGAATCGCGAAATTCTCGTACGTTTAAGGTCTCTTGCGCCGCGCGGGAATTTTGAAAATCCGTCGTGCACACAACACTCACTGTATCTTGCGTTACGTCCCTGCGCTGGGCGATGGGCATTGAGAACATTTTATGAAGGAGATTCCACGTAGAAGAGAGTTTGTAACCGACGTCTCTATTGCAGTTTGGATTGTCCTTATTTAATGGGTTTTGGAAACTGCATCCAGTGGTTAGTTTCACTAACTAATACCTATACGTTCGCAAATCGCCGATTTTTCTCGCTGAACGTTTTTAACAATTGTGATGTTTGTCCAACATAGGCTAAACCAAAGCTGTATTCGATTTTGTACACACCCGGGGTTTGTGGTGATAGTACCTACATCTTTTACAGGCAAGCATGAAGATCGCTTTTATGTCGAATTTGTTTAGCATCTTACTTATTCGATCCGTCGCGCCCTTGATGTATGATAAGAATGCTCGTGATCTACTCGGTTTATGTGTTTCAATATTGGAATGGAAAAGGTATTATGATTTCTAATATTATTCTATTAATTTTAATGTATTTTTGCTTACCTATTTCCACTATATTTCGCTATACAATAAGATAGAATTGTAATACTTCAAATTGTAAATTCGACGCCCGGAAAGAGTTTTATAAAATAAATTTACATTCTTTGTTGGAGACTGCTGAAGCAAAACCCTCACTTTCGGGTTTATATTTAATGATCATTTTTATTTACAATTAAAAAGTTTAACGTCCCAATAAAACAACAGTGGTCACTCGATCATAGGCGACTATATAGGTCAGGCGGTTTAATCCCCATTGCATCATTTTCATTCTGACCCGAAATTTCGGACGAAACTAGCTGAAATCGAAACTTACGACCAGATGGAAAGATAATAAACCCCTTTTCAAGCGTAAAATTGTTATTTTTCTGTAACGGCGAATAAGTACAAAATACCGAGTTACCATTTAAACCATTCCAACATTCCCCTTAAATATGGATAAAAATATTATTTAATAAAGCCTAACTTAAACCAGCTTGCACGCTATTACATTTAAACAAATCAAGATCTAATATTAAAATAAATGTAAAAAACAAACTTTTAAAACATGCTTTACTTTTCACTAGGGAGTTCCAGTGGCTCGTGATCCTGTGTAATAGAAAGTTTTCATGGCAACAAAACAAACGAGACCATTCTCGACTATCTTAGCAACTTCCATAAGGGATTTCGAATCTCTCGGCTCTTTCTTCAGACCCTCGTCATCATGTGCAATGGAAAGTACTCAAGACAAAACCAACGAGCCCAAACTCGACTATCTTAGCACTTTTAAATCAGGGATTTCAAGTAGAGATCTTCCGGCTCCATCTTCAGAACCTCGTTATCAAATGTAATGGAAATTACTCAAGACAGCAAAACAAACGAGCCCAAAACTCGACTATCTTAGTAATTTCCATTAGGCAGTTTCAGTAGCAATCTTCTGGTTCCATCTCCGGACCCTTGTTATCATATGTAATGGAAAGTACTCATGATACCGAAACATACTAGTCTAAATTCGACTGTTCTACCATTTGCCATTAGGGAGTTCCAGTCTCTACATCCCGGCTCCCTCTTTAAATCAGTTGGATGGTACCATAACATTGCATTGTCACCGATCTTACATAAGTACGCCAAATTTTAGCTCAATCGGATACCAGCAAGTGGTTGAAAAATGGTTTTTAAATTTTGAAACGGACAACTTACATACGAACTCTGCAAGTTAATATAAAGTTTGTAATATCATAATCAACCAGAAAGTTTAGTCCATTTGAAGCGATGCTCTTTCTTTTAGGTTTATATTTTATGTTCATTTTTATTCACGATCAAAAACCTTAAAGTCCCCAATAAAACAAGCGTTTACTCGATGAAAAGCGAGTATATAGGTCACGCGGTGGTCTAATTCCCATTGGATCATTTTCAGTCGAACCCGAAATTTCATACGAAACGGGCCGAAATCGAAATTTACGAGCAGCTGAAACGATAATAAACCGCTCTTTAAGCGTAAAATTTATACGAGGTGGCGCACAGCCCCGTTGGACGGCTGCCATTGCCCGCGCGAAAGTAACGCCACTAAATCTCCTCCCTGGTATCTTCCTGAATTTTCAGCGGAAGCTTACGCGAAACCGATATAAAGATTTTCTCCTGAGGAGGATTTCTACGCGCTCGCCAGGAAGGAAAATACTTTAAGACGCTTCGGCGCCAAGGATCCCCGAAACGATTCAGACGTTTGCTCTCTGCTCTACGAATCGTAGTATATATTTGAGAGAGGGCATAGACATTAGACAATGTAATGGTTGATTTCGTACAGTTTTTTGACATGCAGATTTTATGCGACTAGAGAAAGTGTTGTGAACGCGCATTTTTTTTTTTGAGAAGAAGGCGAAAATATTTATTTTAACCATTTATTTTAGGAGTTTTCCAGATTAAAGTCTGTTTGTGTGTCTGGGTGTGTTACTGTATGTGTGTGTATTCCGCCACGATAACGCCCAAACGCTTCATCCGATTTAGCTGAAATTTGGCATGTGGGTGAAATCGATCCACCAGTAGAGAGTAGAGACTTGAAATTCTGTACACAGATGCGTCGTTAGGCCGAAACCGCACCGAAAATTTTTGATTGGAATATTTCTTATACAAGCTATACGAATAATTTTGAAATTCCACCGTAATAAAAAAATACTACGTTATATTGGAAACGCTATTTTAATACCACGGAAATACTACAAATATACTACATATGCGATCATATTACCTTGACGCGCAGGGGAAGGAAGCTTGTCTGCTTGCCGTGAAATCTGAGGGTGATAACCGATTTACTTTAGTCGAATCATGGATCAGCTTGTTTTGAATTAGGAAATTCCGTTTTCGATATTTTTTAATCCTCATTTTAATTTTTAAATTATTCTACTACTATTATAAACGCGAAAGTTTGTAAGAATGTATGTATGGATGTTTGTTACTCTTTCACGCAAAAACTACTGAATGGATTTTAATGAAACTTTACAGTAATATAGCTTACACATCGGAATAACACATAGGCTATAATTTATAAAGATATATAGTTTTCTATCTTCATTATCACAATTTTCCATCACCACGCGGGTGAAACCGCGGGGCGCAGCTAGTATTTTAATATTTACACAATAAAAATGGTTGATTTTTTTCAATTTCGTACGTTTGTTTTTTTATGTAGTTTAATTTTTTCCGACTTTATTCTAATTTTAAATAAATAAACTTTTTCTTAATATCGAAATTACATTTTTTGCTGTATATTCTGCATATTTTTTAATTAAGCTACATTATAAATATTATAAATATTACGTTGGTAAACAGAGATGAGAATTTTAAATAATGTATTTTGTAAGTTGTAATAAACTTTGAACGTAGAACTTTTCGTATCTGTGGTCCGATGGGGTTTCTTCAGTTTTTACTACTTAACACTTCGTTTACATGGTAAATAATAATTCTAAAATCTTGCAATAATTTGAACACACTAATGAAGAGTAGCTTCTTAGGTTCTTCTTTTAATTAGGTTCATAACGATTCCGTACAGCTATGGTCTGATGGCAAGTCTATGTTTTTAGATCGGCTCAACTCGCAATTCAGTAGCATCCCATCCGGTAGCCTCATAGAAGAGGGACTAACCTGAGAGCGGGGGCTTCCTAGTTGCCGTCCTGACGTCCTCTATCCTTAGAAACGATTCGTTGTCCCCCCCCAATCCCACGTGAGCTTGACGGGCAAAGTCCGCAATTTAATTCGACTTTGAATTACTGCTATCGTCAGGTAGATTCCGCGCAAGCGACTTTAACTCTGCCAGATTAGAGGATAAAGTAATCCGTCCAAATATGATAGTAAAGGTGCGAGGTTGGCCCGCTGGGTGCAAATAGCGCGGTAATTGGCGGACATTTAGCACCCAAAATTGAATTAGCACATTTAGCACCCAAAATTCTAAGTTTTTCTGCTCTTTGCAATTGTAAGGTCCTTTCAAATCCGGACAGCAATACAACTATTGCTGCACTGAAAGAAGGTATTGGTTAAAAAAACGCACACCTACCCACGAGCTTGGTTTCATACTCTGTATTTGTCTGGATGGACATCTGAATTTTAAAAATATAACAACCTATTTATCAAAAAAAATTGATATTGGTTACCTTACTTAATGCTGAGATACTTATTTACTGGTATACAGTGTAAGGTACGAGCAAATAAACGAAATATTTTTGTCTTTTTTTTGGTTATTTTGAAAAATTTGATTGATAAATAAAAGTTTGACAAGTGTTGATCGCGCTGCGCCATCTAGCAATAGGTAAAATATCGCGAATACATATTATTCGCGATATTTTACCTACCGATAGATGGCGCAACGCACCTAAATCTTTTTCTATTATTTTTCAAAACATCAAATTATTCAAATTATTAAAAAAAAACAATTTTCTTTTTCGAAAAAAAAACGTTTTTTGTATTATCCAAAAAAAAAAAAGCTTATTTTCTCGTATTGATGTCACTAATTAAAAACTCACCTGTATGTATACGTATATTAAAAGACCACAAAGGCATATTCCGACCATTAAATTTCTCCTTTTTTTAAAAATTTCGTCAAACAATGTTTTAAGTATATTACAGAATATTTATCGGCAAAGCTGCTTATGTATTATTACGGAGTGCGGCTTTCTACTCTTCCGGATTATTGCGCTACCTAAAACAGATGTCTTCCTAAGTAAGACTTATGGCCTTTTACCGAAAAATGGGGCTCTTAGCAAAATAAAGATGATAATGTCGTCCGCGCATATTTTTAGTAAATCGATATGTTGTTTGTATTCTTTTAGTTATAGCATTCATTGTTTTGACTCTAGAAATATTTGAGGTGAGCTCATTTAAGTTTATTTCGTAATATAATAATTTAGAATAGAAAATAATTTAATATTTAAAAAGATATACATAGCCCACCGCTCCCACCAAAGGAGACTGCAGAGAAGCATACATAGATCCTTATTTTTATTGCATAACTGTATGTAACAGGTACAGATGGCTTGATACAGAACGGTTCAATACTGTTTACCCACAGGGTAAAATTTCGATTTCATGTTTAAACATGTGGTCAATGCCATTTTAACTCTTTGTATTTATTACTTATTATTTTTGAAATTACAACAACTAGTTAGAAATAAGCAATCAAATTCAATTATAACATTTTAATAATAAGAAACAATCAAGATGACATTTAAAAGTAGTTATAAATAGGATAGAAAACGAATTTACCGCGTGAAATTTGTAGGACCCGACGTTTCGGTGACGTTGCAGCCGCCGTTGTCTAGGGTAGACTGACATGTCTATCAATATTATATTCCTATTTTGATAACATTATACAATCTTTATTATAAACTCCTCTGCCAGAAATTAAGATTGAAGAGTCTTCTTTTATTTCATTGAGCATATGGAGGTTTTTTTATTTTTATTTCGATTTAATGGCTCGTTGATAACAAACACAGCCAATTGTATCATATTTTAAATGTTGGTAGCATTCGAAATTTGAATTATTTCGTAATGTCACTTTTATTTAGAAAACGGCTTTGCCGAAGTGATCATTAGTTTAATTTTTTATTTTTTCGCTTAATTCGTCTCAATTGAAGGCATTTTGTGTTGCATAAGGATAAGCCCTATTTATGAGATATTTGGATGAATAGTGATCGTTAGTCGACTGCAAAAAGACCTTTAAACTTACATTGCACCGTCGAAAGTCGTGCACATCCGTAAGTATATCTCATTCAAACATAAGCATTTCCCAATACAAGCTGGGATTTCCTTCGCTACTTTTTAAGTAGCTTTTACTAATTTTATTTTAAATAAAAACATCATTATGTATATATATATATATATATATATATATATATATATATATATATATATATATATATATATATATATATATATATATATATATATATATATATATATATATATATATATATATATATATATATATATATATATATATATATATATATATATATATATATATATATATATATATATATATATATATATATATATATATATATATATATATATATATATATATATATATATATATATATATATATATATATATATATATATATATATATATATATATATATATATATATATATATATATATATATATATATATATATATATATATATATATATATATATATATATATATATATATATATATATATATATATATATATATATATATATATATATATATATATATATATATATATATATATATATATATATATATGTATGTATGTATGTATGTATGTATGTATGTATATATATATATATATATATATATATATATATATATATATATATATATATATATATATATATATATATATATATATATATATATATATATATATATATATATATATATATATATATATATATATATATATATATATATATATATATATATATATATATATATATATATATATATATATATATATATATATATATATATATATATATATATATATATATATATATATATATATAAATTATTTTTTGTTTACCATAGTGACTTTTTGTGGAACACAGCTTGACGACTAGTGGCATCATCTTTTAGGCGGGCATACAAAAGTATTATCACACTGACAACACTCAGGCGGATACACATCCTCATATTTGCTTGGCTCAAAGCAGCTTAACGCCGGTAACAGATAGAACCAGTTTTTCAGAACTGCAAATTAAAACGCATATAGGGCCTGGGATACACAATGCCGTTTTAAATTGTTCATATCCATAACTTCTCGGCCCGGTGGCGTAGTGGTTAGGTCCCCTGATCTTACATTGTAAGGTCCCGGGTTTGATTCCCGACTGGGTCACCATTTTCCGTTGGGATCAAATTAACGGAATTTCATTTTCAACTCTGTCGATAAAATGCAATAACAAGACACACACTTTCACTTACACACATGTTACATGCATACATATGTACATATAAACATTCCATAATAGGATTGGTTATAAGAGATTGTCATATGACAATAAACCCGCCCATTGTGAAATTTCACAATAAAGAGTGGAAAACAAACTTCGAAAGGTTTCAGAAATTAAATATCTAGGCCAAACAACAGATGACCGACGTCATGACATTATTGCAGATAAAATCTACACAAAATGTAAATATAAATAACACGTAAGTTATTGCAGAATTTTTGATAATAAAAAAAAATGTCCTAAAATCCCTGAAAGCGAAGAAGGGAAGAAAGTCTACGACCAAAGGCCACTTAAAAATTACAAAAGTAGTATAAAACCAAATTGTAATGTTTTTTATAATATCAAGTAATCACTTTTTTATTTGACGATTCCAATAAGGCGTAGTAAATTAACAATATTTAAATATTTGTGAAGACAATTACGTATCGGAATAAAACTTACATTTACGATCTCCTCGGCTTAAGTTAAAAGCAATTCACAAAATGTTATTATAAGATTATCCTTAAATTTTAAAGAATATTATCATGTCTAATTTTGTCATCAATTGTCACTAATTACCAAATTGTAGTACGACGTTGACCAATCTAATACGCTATATAGTCAGTGATGAAACCTAGAGAATTTTATGGAAAAAACTGTTAGACGGTGAGAACGACTCCATAACAGAATGCCATCTCGATAAAATATAAAAATTTATAAAAATAAAACGAGTACAGCTGTTAGTCTCCCTCCCTTACACCCGTCTCCGGTGGTAATCTTTCCAATTTCCCAAGGCGGGTCTAACGGAAAATTGTGCTCGGTGGCGATTACGCCAACTCACCGGTGAGGATTCGTTGCTTATGCCATTTTATATCTCTGATACATATTTCACGACATCGCGCCAAAAGAGAGATCATCAGAAAAGATTCCGAAACTCTTTCGAGCCTCGGAATCCATAGCGATCGTCTATTTAGATGCCATTACATAGCATTGAATAATTACGTTATTATTCTATGCTATTAAATATCATAAAATAATAACGTTATTATTCTATCCTATGGAGTTCTATGGAGTTTATTATTCTATGCCATTATTTTAGAGATTAACCGCCATAACCTTGGGTTATCATTTAAAAAGTAGGTAAACCCATTTTTGATTAGATTTCTCAATAACAAAACTTGTTTAAAATATACCAGATAAAATATATATCGTGGTATATATAAGCTGTTTTAATATTGCGGTTTTATATTAGTTTTTTATAAATATAGTTTATAAATATATTTTTATATTTTATTTTATTTTATTATTTTGTTTTATTCGGGAAACAGACAGTACAAAAAACATATTTAATAAATCAAAATATCAAAAAAAATAAACCATTTATATGTTTCCACCTATTAAACAGTCATATAATACGTTATGCTATATAAAAGAAAAGTTTAAAAGTGAAATTATTAGGGTTTTTAAAAGAAACAAAAAAATATTCTGAAAATTATTTGCTAAGTTACTAAAGAGTCCAAAGCATTAAAAGATTAATTATAAAGTAAATAGAGCAGAAAAAACAGTAAATAGTATGGTACGAAAGTAATACGGTAATAAATGAAATAATAAATAAATATATAGTAAGAATAAAAATAAAAATATATTTATGTAATGTCACACATTATAAGAGCGATAATTAAAAGGAAGCTATAATAAATTACGCACCCATATTTTAATAATAAATTTAATTTCGTATAAGAATAAATTTATTGTCGTAAGTAATGTTCCAAAACGTAATTCACAAAGTCTGCCTAATTAGGCCGAAGCCCGTACCAAGGTTGACTCTACTAGGTCACTTGTAAGTTTTATATTGTACAGATGGCCAGATGGGATACGTCCATGACATTCTAGATGGTAATTCTCTCGAAATACTCTTTGCGAAGTCATACTATCGCTCTGCTTGTAAAACACTCTCACAGCAATAGCACATTTTGCACTTCTTCAATGCTCCACGATTGCAAAATGGCAACGCGTTCACAACAACTATGATTGGGTTCCGAACAACAGCTTCCGCTTCCGGTTCAGCAACGGTTCCGAACAACAACTTCCCATACTACAGTGTTGCCAAATCTAACATTCAATATTTCCTGTTTCCCTCCGTATTTATATCCGTATCTCGTATATACAAGGTTGTTACTATTAAGAGATATAAACTTTGTCATATGCTACATTTTTTTAACAATGATTTCATAAACATGAATTTGAAGATTATATTTCTCTAGGCTTGAAACGTCTAACGAGATGGAATATATATGATAGTCGTTGTCAAGGACAACGAATCTGGGCGCCAGTGTGCTTTCCTAGCTAATAGAGATATCGAAGCTTATGCAAAATGCACGCAAAGGTAGCTTCACCTTGAAAACTTAGAAGTACGGTATCGTAACCCGAGGAACCCTGGATCTCAGTGATATATGTGTCGCGGTAATCCGAATAATGTGTAATATAGATCTATTTATTTATTTCTTAAAGAAAAGAAAGACATTTTTCACGGCAGTAAATTGTAAGTTTAACATTAGAGGTTATAAATAAAAGCAAAATAGAAAGCACCGAAGACCACTTTTTTTTTTAAATCAACGCCGCCTAACTAGGCCAAGGCCCGTACTAGTGCAAGCGTACGAAGTAGACAGTCGCTTGTGCATACTTTATACTAATTAATTTTTAAAATATGCTAGGTATCGAATAATATTAAAAATTAACTAATAATAATAAACACTGTAATTTGAGTGTAGTGTGATGTAACTGTAGTGTAGTGTAGTTGATGTAACTGTAGCTGTAGTGTGGTAGAAAATTGACATGCAATAAATGGTGAGTTAATCAAATTGAATAATAATAATATAATGTCGTGATATATACAAAAAATATTAATGGAAATAATAATGAATCAAAATAAATAGAAAAATGATGTCGCAATAAATAGTTAAAAATCAAATTTAAATACTCTGAGGATACAATTATATATAAAATATCCATGTTATAAATTAAAATATATATTACAATATAATTCAATTTTAAAAAGAACAAGAACACAAGAACAGCGATTTAACAAAATAATAATAATAGTAATTCATTTTACTTGTATTAAATTACATAAGAATGTCAAATATTTGGTGGCTAATATCCCAACCTTCATTCAGAAGCCACATGTGACACCGTTTTTTAAATTGCGCTTTACTGTATACGATCCTTATCGACTCATCCAATTTGTTGTATATTCTGGGGCCTATACTCATCAACCCTAAATACACAAGACTCCCTTTTAGTTGCGCAGTTGTGTAAAAACTATGTTTTTTATCTCGAGCAATAAATAAATATATTTTTTAAATCCCCACCTAACCAGGATGTCAGTGGTGGTAAAATCTCGGATTGTGATAGCTGTGTGATTTATCCGCGGGCATGGTATGTAGGTGTGGCGGCCAGTCTCGGAATAATCAGGTAATCAATCAGGGCGGTGCGTGAAGGAGGTAGGTTTTATCGCGCGGAAGAGGGTACCACTCGCTTTATTTTCCGCACCAGAATATATTCGGGAAAGGTTACGTTTTTACTCCATTTGAGTATGCTTACTTACGCCCATTGGCTTGTCTCGATGTAGGTTCTGCACTATATTTTTTCTACATTGGTTCATTACGTATTGTCATTGATTATATACGGTTTCGGGGCCCTTTCGATCGTGGTCCGTTGTAAATGCATAGGCGTCCATTGAATGGAATCCCACGATTTATTTAAACGATTACTGCGTCCTTTATTGATCCATTACTTATTATAATTATTACGGCGTACGTTGGTGAATACTTCTAAGTTGTTACATTAAATGAATGCTATTCGAGATATTGCATATATATTTATGCCTACGTTTGTCGCTAGACAGCCGATACAGAGTAGGTCGAAACCACGGAGCAGCTGCTCCGTGGTCGAAACTGTACGTTGAGGGACTTAGGAACCAACTTCCTTTTTACATTGTTTTCTTTAGTCTTTCACTAGTTATTGGATGAATGCAGTATTTTTTCTACCTTCGACGACGACGACAACGACGAACAACTAGCATAGCATAGACAGTTTAACAGAGTTATTGAAGCCAACTTTGAACGGATTCATAGTGAAACAGGTTAAACTTCGCTATACTCAACGAAATATAGGTAAAGACTGCAGTTTTTTACGGGCATTGTGGCCACGTCGTTGCGTTAAAAAACGCAGCATGAAAAAACGCTTCTCTTCCGCGTGAAAAAAAGCAATCCATACACAAATAATTGTGTCCTTGAAAGGTGCTGTCTCTAAGAGCCTGTCTAAACATCTCAGCAAGCTACCTCTCAACACGGGGCTCAAGAAATAATGCAGAAAGCGGTAATGCTACCAATAGCCAGAATTATCAGATGGCACCTTTGTCTATAGCTCTTGAAGAGCTAGGCCAGGGAAGTGATTTTTTTCGAATCGATAAAAAAATCGTATTCGAAATGACGTCACAATAACACAATTTTCTATTGCTTTCATTTAAAATGCGCACGAGGGATGCAGAAGTGGTAGAGATGACATCATGTCGTATACGAAATTTCCCCTATCGATTCAAAAATTAAGATAATGCCCTGGTTTGATAATGTAGAGCCTGCTTTGGTTGTCAAATCTGGTCCAAAAGGCCAAGTTTTTAACATATATAAGGAAGTAATAGTGATAGTTATGATAGCGGTAGTGACATGTAATAATATATGGTGGCAGTAAATAAAATATTATAAAAAGTTTTATAAACTTTTTTGGTAAAATAAATTACAATTTTAATTAAGTATTTCAGGAAGGCAGAAATAATATTATTATCTAAAATTTGTCAGAATGTCCAAAATATTACAAATTAAAAAAACAGTTGACATTATGAAATACAGGTGAAGCTATCAGTACGCAACGCTATCCTGTCATTTGGAGATGTCGACTACAATGGACTAACCCTTCACCTCAGGAAGTTTTAACGATAGTGATACTTCTGTCTCCTGTGATGTGAGAGTAGCAGTCTTTAGGACGATACAATTCTACCGTCCAGCAAAGTCACAAACCCGCCAGAGGCCAACCAACGCCTTACGGCAAGGCACTAGGACGGTATCCCAATGGGACCACCTTGCCCCCAGTTTACATTTTTGGCAAGATATCTGTGTCTGGAATTAACCTCTAGGAAACCTCCTACCATCCGACTGGTTACGGGTACGAAGTCGCTTGCGCGGCCTCTGCCTGTTGTATTACAGCGGTAATTCAATATGAATTTATCGCGGACCTGGGCGTCCTTTGCCGGTAATACCACTCGGGATCGGGTGGCCCCTAGGTCGTTTCAAGGGTGGCATGACGGTGAATAGATCAACGTCTACCCCCGCTGCTTAGGAGACAGTAGAAGTCGCTTGCGCGGCCTCTGCCTGTTGTATTACAGCGGTAATTCAATATGAATTTATCGCGGACCTGGGCGTCATTTGCCCGTAATGCCACTCGGGATCGGGTGGCCCCTAGGTCTATTCAAGGGTGGCATGACGGTGAATAGGTCAACGTCTACCCCCGCTACTTAGGAGACAGTATATTTACATAGTCTCCAACCTCTTTGAGTAAATAGTCAGAGTGCACAACAGATTAGCTGACGCCGCACGGTGCGCAAACCGTCAAGTAGCACTGAAGGGCAATCCCCCAGGAGAAACCGATCCACCAGCGGTTAGGCCTGAGATGGCGAGACTCGTTTCCGGGGAAGTCCCTCACGCTGTGAGGCTACTTAATAGGAGCTGAATCGTGAGTTAGGTTGACCCGAGAACACATAAAACCATTTGCTACCTAGCTGTCTGCTGTATATTAGATAGCTAGCAGATTCGCAATAATTTTATCTCCGCGCACAATTATTATTTAGTACGCTTCACACAAATAAGCCCAAGAGGCCTATCTCGAGGATTCTAGAATACACCGACCAACATCTCGCGGGAATCGTCCATTATGAGACAGACATCTCATCTGCTATCTTTATAATTTCAAATACTGCTCTGTGGTAGAATTTGGCGTACCTACTAATAAAAGTGAGATCACTGAGGACGCGTGGATGAAAACACACCTTTGCTTTCGAAACACTAATTAATTGAAATCGCATTTTCCTATGTATTTTTTACAAACACCCAGTGACAGTGCGCTCTAAAAGACCGTTATCGCCCTCTGTTGGTACATTTTACAATAAAGCGAACTTGTACATTTAGACAACCCGGGCGGGTTGTCTAAATGTACAAGTGGGCATTGGTGGGTACCAAAGGCAAAAATGTACAAGTGGGCAATTGGTGTCTAAATGTACAAGTGGGCAATTGGTGGGCACCAAAGGCAAAAATAAAACAATATAGAATATCCTTTCAGAAATCAAATTAACGAACTAAAAATATACAATCGAATTCATCGGCAAATTCCGGCCACAATATCCAAAAGGCGAGAAAATTCACGGGCAACTGCTAAAGTCTCGATTTCATTATTCCTAAATAACGATATTCAACTTTGTTAACTTTGTACCAGTCTTTAATCGAAGGAAGCTATGATAAATTTTCCTTTTCAGGCTCGTGCTTTGTCGACTGAGGATGGCAATAATAATCGAGTCATTCTCACAATCACAATAAATATAATTAAAACTATTACTAAATATTTTTCCTTCTAAAAGAACCACTTCGATTATAGAAAATATCCGTTATAAAAATGACCCGGCTCGAAGGACCACTTAAAAAATATTTAATTTTGGTATGCGATGTGACTTAGGTAACGATTGATTTTCTCGTCAATGAATCAATACGCGAAGTAGAAATAGGAAATAGACTCTAAAACGATGTGTAAGAGAGAGAGAACCGTTTGTATTGCTGTTTTGACTTAAAAAGGTAATTAAAATGTGGGTTACAAAATGCATATTCTCGGTATTACTAACGTAGCGGCGTATATTTTGGAAGTGAAACAATTTAAAGCCAGCCTTGGTAGCCTAAACTGATCTAATAGGTCAAGTTTTTAATTTCTACAGGGTCCGCCATGTAAGGTTTTTTTTTCAACTAGTGCTTATTTCGTGTATGGCAACACTTACATACCTCATGTCTGATTTGACAGATAATTAGTTTTATCCTTCCGCTGAACGAATATGGTTGTGTATACGCTTGAACAACGCTGGGAAATCTTGCGACATTACTTTGAAAATTATGGTAATGTTGCAGAATGTGTGCGAAAATTGCGTACGGATTTTGGAAGAAGAGAAGCACCGTCAGCTCCGTATGTTCGTTACCTTGTGAAAAAAGTGAAAGAAACTGGCATCCTCATCGATAAACCAACGCGTGAAAAGCCAAAAACAGTGCGTACACCCGAGAATATTGCTGCTGTGGCCGAAAGTGTGCGTGAATCGCCATCAACATCAGTTCACCGTCGTTCTCAACAATTGGACATTTCGCAGACATCATTGAGACGAATTTTGCGTAAAGACCTTGGTATGACGCAGTACAAAGTCCAATTGGTTCAGGAGTTGAAGCCAACTGACCATCCAATGCGTTTTCGCTTCGCTAAGTGGGCCTGCGATCGACTTGCAGAAGATGCGGATTTTGCCAAAAAAAAACATCTTTTCAGATGAAGCTCATTTCCATCTTGGCGGGTATGTAAACAAGCAGAATTGTCGCATTTGGGGCACAGAAAACCCGCACGCATTCATTGAAAAGCCGGTGCACACAAAACGAGTCACTGTTTGGTGCGGATTTTGATCCAGAGGCATAATTGGGCCATTTTTCTTCGAAAATGAGCAAGGAGTGGCCGTTACCGTCAATGGCGATCGTTATCGGGCCATGTTGAACGAATTTTTGTTCACAGAAATTGAAGAGGAGGATATTGGCAACATTTGGTTTCAACAGGACGGCGCTACGTGCCACACAGCCAACGCTACACTTGATGTTTTGCGCCCTGTTTTTGAAAATCGCATTATCAGCCGCAGAGCTGATGTCGTTTGGCCACCTCGGAGCTGCGATTTGACACCGTTGGACTACTTTTTGTGGGGTGCCGTCAAAGATAAGTGTTACGCCGACAAACCAGAGACAATTGACGCTTTAAAGGACAATATTCGTGAAGCCATTGGTTAAATACAGCTGCACACAATCGATAATGTACTTAAAAATTGGACTCATCGTGTAGGCTACTGCATGGCCAGCCGAGGCAGCCATTTGAATGAAATTATTTTCCATCATTAACCGGAGGGATTGTACTTTCAAATAAAAAAAGAAATTTGAAAAAATATTCAGTAGTTTTTTTTTATAGCATTTTCAAACAAAAAAAGTTATTTGGCGGACCCTTTATATGACAATATTGATATTAACCGCGCTACCTTTGGCTTATTATTTAAAAGGTAGGTAAATCCTTGATTATCTTTTTCATTAATTTCTCAATAACATAAGTTGTTTCAAATATACAATATATGTACAAATATAAATTTGTACATACATCATTTTAATATATTTAAAAGAAAAAAATATTCGATAATATAGCGGACGTATCGCGTAGTTCGTATAGGTGCCCCACCTTATTTATAATAGTTATATGGTTATAATAGCTCTGTAGTAGTTTAATTAGGATGGATCTTGCGATAAAAAAATGGTGTCAATAAATCAAAGACATGAAAGAGTTACTTAATCTATTACCATTTATCATTTCAAAATAAATCACGATTTTAATTATTTCTTTCTGTGAAATGTGTAAAATTTTTAAATAACACAAATAATTAATCAGGCAGATTATAATACGGACTAAAGGTGGCACTATCAGTGCACAACGCTGTCTTTTGTCAGTATACGAGATAGCGAGTAGAGCTGCAATTATTTTATTACCGCTCGCAGTTATTAGTCAGTGCGCTTGACAATTGAGCGCAATAATCTCGAGGATTCTAGAATACACAAAGCAACATCCCGTGGGAATCGTCCACTATGAATCAGACATCTACTCTGCTGCCTTTATAATTTCAGATATTGCTCTGTGGTGGGATCTGGCATATTAATAAAACAGATGTCGGTGAGGACACTTTGAAGGAAACACATTATTTATTTTTTACAAAAATGAATTGACAACGCGCTGTAAAATACCGACAGCACCCTCTGTTGGTACATTTTACATTAAACCGAGCTCATACATTTAAACAACCTGCCCACCAAAAAACCATAATAAAACAATATAGAATATCCTTTCCGAAATCAAGTTAACGACCTAAATTCCGGCCACGATATCCAAAAGGGGAGAAAATTCACCGGCAACTGCCAAAGTCTTGATTTCATTATTGCTAAATAACGATATTTAACTTTGTTAACTTTATACCAGTCTTTAACCGGAGGAAGCTGGGATGAATTTTCGGATGCCCTTTACAGGCTCGTACTACGTCGTCTGAGGATGTCTCTAATAATCAAGTCATTCTTAAAATCGCAATAAATAAAATTAAAACTTTTACCAAATATTTTTTATTTTAAAAAACCAACTCGATTATAAAATATATTTGTTATAAACAATGATTTGAGTTGAAGGACTATTTTCAAAATATTTAATTTCAGTATGCGATGTGATTTACAATTGATTTTCTCGTCATCTTATTAATACACGAATTAGGAATGGGAAATAGAGACTCAAATTAGAAAACAATGTTTAAGAGAGAGAACAGTTAGTTTTGACAAATTAATTTATCGGTATTGCTAACGTACCGACATATTTTTTGGACAATGAAACGATGCAGAACCTATCTTGGTAGTCTAATCGGCTTAGTAGCAAAGTAGTAGGCAAAGTTTTTAATTAAGTTAGTAACATAGCTCTGTTTTAGTTTATTAGGGTGGGTCTTGGGTTAAAATACGGTGGTCTTAAATCAAAGACATGATAAAGTTACTTAAACTATCTAGCTACTCTGAGAAAATAAATTGCGATTTTAATTATTTCACTGTGTAATATTTATCAAAATGTCCAAAACACGAATAATTAATTAGACAGTTTACAATATGGACTAAAGGTGGCACTATCAGTACACGACGCTGTCTGCTGTCAGCATACGAGATAGCGAGCTGAGCTGCAATTATTTTATCTCCGCTCCCAGTTATTAGTCAGTGCGCTTGACAAATGAGCGCAAGAGCCGAATCTCGAGAATTCTAGAATACACAGAGCATCCCGCGGGAATCGTCCAATATGAACGAGACATCTACAATTCTACCTTTATAATTTCAAATATTACTCTGTAAAGGACATACTATTGCAACTGATGTCGCTGCGGATTGGAACCAAATTCCCGATGTATTATTTACAAACACATGAAGTGACAGCGCTCTTTAAAAGACCCACAGCGCCCTCTGTTAGTACATTTTACAATTAATAGACGACGTTTAGATAACCCGCCCACCAAGGGCCATAAAACAATATAGAATATCGTTTCAGAAATCAAGTAAACGAACTAAAAATCTACCCTCGAATTCCGGCCACGATATCCAGAAGGGGAGAAAATTCACCAGAAATTGCCAAAGTCTCGATTTCATTATTCCTAAATAGCGATATTAAAGTTTGTTAACTTTTTGCCAGTCTTTAATCGCAGGGAGCTGCGATGAATTTTCGGATGCCCTTTTCAGGCTCGTGCGTCGTCGGCTGATAATAATGGTGGAAATAATAATCGAGTATTTTTACAACCGCAATAAATACAAATAGATCTATTACTATATATCTGTTATAAAAAATATCCGACTCAAAGGCCACACTTCCAAAATGTAAAATTTGTGTACGCGATGTGATTTAAGATTATTTTTCTCATAAATTAATAATTTACGAAATAGGAATAGGAAATAGACTTATACGTATAATACACCATTACTTCTTGATCATTGGAATACGTCTCAAAAATCTAACCTTGCCGTGGCGTCATTAATAATGGCATTTCAGCGTGAAATGTGTTGAGACACAGTGTATTTGTATTATCGTCATAATATTGCGTAGAATTGTGTTATGCCTAATATGTTAATGGAGAATTGACAATACTTGTCTTTTCGACGTAATCGCGTTATATCATACAAATTTTGATGTGTAATACAATTAGTCGGTCATTTTTCGTTTCACCATTGCGACTGCTAAAGTTTTTCTCTCGGTGTAGCTATGAGTAAACCAATGGCCTGTAGATATAAGCGTTGATTCTACAGTTGTGAATCGTTAGGACTAGCTTGTCGAGAAATACACTTTGAGAGAGAGATAAGCGAGAAATTAATATCTAGCATCGTTCCCACTCATCAACCTTTGTGCCACTGCATGCTTCCTCTCGATCGGCTTTCTTCCTCAATCGGCAAAGCCTTTTTGTGAATTTCTGATGGGGTATTCCTTACTTGGAGTAGATTTACGTTGCGTTGCGAATGGTTTCGTGCAGTATGGCCATGCTTTCTTAGGACATTTCTGTAATATGGCCATGCTTTCTTATGACATAAATAAAACAAATGCAGATATTTTAGAGCCTTCGTTATTTTAGAGTCGATAAAGGCGACATGTTAATAATTAAGAAGAGGGGGAGAAAATTTTGCAGGTTGTATTTGTGCTTTCCTCGAATAATACTAGTCGTAATTGCTTTCCTCGAGTAATAGTATACTAAGAAAAACATTGGATTTATTCTTACATTACTTTATTGTTATTACGGTTTTATGAAGAATACCGATGGCTCAATGGTAAATTTGTTGAATTATAAGGAATTTTGTTGAGACTCAATTTCTCGATGACATGTATCAACATTTTCCTTGTATGTAGTTTCAGAATGATTCATGTGTCAGACTATAAACGTGCGTATATGCTAACGTAACGTAAACCTAGCTTTATATGCTGTCATGTTAGAAGCGAGATTACAAGGTCACGACATAATGAAATATCATTATGTCTTAACATGCACGAAATACCCTTATTTATCGTCTTATGGCATTATATAATACTAGGTTACAACATATAGATTTGAAATTTATATAATAAATCTGCTTTTATAGTAGAATTATATAGAACAATAGAAAATGAGCACAGAGTTTAATTTAATATTTATTTTTTATAAAATTATGAATGTATGTATGTATTTATTTTCTGTCTTAATTTTGTACGTTCGTATTTTATTGATGTATGTATTTGTGTATGTATGTTCATGTATGTATGTATAAATACAAACCATTTCCCTTCAATCCCTACTCCTCCCGATCGTCCACTTTTAGATAAAATTAATTAAAATTGCTAATCATTTATTGTAAAACGTTGGAAACAAGTAAACGACCTTACATTCATTGTTACCATCACTTATGTAAAATTGTTGAAAGCAACGCTGTATGTTTTCTTAAGAAATAAATAAATAAATAAATAAATTACGTCACGGTAACTACCATCATTCCAACGCCTTTACGCATCATGTTAATTCATACGTACGGACCACAGTCCTTGTTAAAACATTGCAAATTTCCGTGTATTAAATCGTTATATTTTCTCAGTATAGTTATCGAGTAATAATCGTTTTAAATTGACCCGATTTAGTGCCGATCGGTATTCTGGAATGCCATCCAATATTCGTAACAAACTCGAATACTCGTCTCTCGATAGTTACCACTCGAGTGCACCTCCCTACAGCTCGCGGATGGGCCCGAGTTTAACGGCGACACGTCATAATTCCATTTGGAGCCCTCGATTCGCAAACTTCAAAATTGAAAGTGTGCGCGTTGGCGCAAGCTGAAGGCAGCCAGAGGACCGCGGCCCGTACTCAGTGCCTAATCAAATCTGTCAGGCTGTGCGCCACTTCGCTACTAATTCACTTACGCCGCTGTCAGTCAATTGTCGCGGATACTTGATATTACCTAATAATGCCGTCGGGACGTGGGGTGTATGAATCCAAGTTGTAATTAAGTTCGATCGCTAGTTTCCTAGGGCTAATTAATGCGATACACATAAAATATGGCACCAAAGTGATTATCGCTTAACCTCGGTTGCGCCATGTACAATTTCAAATAAATAAATATAATTTTATTATGAAATCGAGGACTATTGCGGTTGTTTAACATTATAAATAGGATAAAACGAATTTACCACGTCAATTTTGTTACACCTGACGTTTCAGCTAGGTATGTCGCAACCGCCGTCGTCTAGGATAAACTGAAGAGCGCTTAATCCGTAGCTCTGCGGGTAGGCCGCATACCGTTGCCGCCACTGCGAAGATTATAACGGTAGTAGTGCAGGAGGGAGGGGAATGGCTCTGCTGTGGGGGGAGGGGGATCTAAAATCCGTCATGACCACAACACACACTGTATCTTTTCTTACTTCCATGCGCTCTGTAATAGGCATTGAGAACATCTCTCTCTCGTGAAGTGAACGCACAAAACTTGGACAAAATAATCCACCGTCAAGCTCCGCCACATGCCCGTAAGAGGTCAGCGCCTTAACCGCGAGATAACTAGGTGTGTTACCCGGCGGGCTTACACTCACGTCCTTACTTCCAATTTCGACCAGATTACTCCGGTCTCTCGATTGGTAATGAGTTCGAGGTCGCTTGCCGGTCCTCTCCCCTACGAAGCGGTGAAACGGTGTATACCGAATCTATCGCGGACCACAGCATCTTTTGCCCGGCTGTTCACCCAGGATCGGTTAGCCGATGGTCGTCTCAAGAGCAGTCGCCGTAAGGTCCGCAACCACCCCCGCTCTATAGGAAACAGTACTGCTTCCAGACTCCCTCGACTGTTAGTCAGAGTGCGCAATCGATTGGCTTTTGCCGCACGGTGCGCAGACCGTCCAGGAGCGCCAGAAGGTTGATTCCTAAGGGAAACTAGCCCTAAGGCCAGGGTCCTACCCGGGCTCGCACTTCATGCGTGGAGGCCGCTGGATGGGTGTGGCCCGTGAGTGTGACCAACCCTGAACAGAATGGGTCTTCGTGGCCAACTCAGCAAGGGCCCATTAGCTCCCGGGAACATAATAGAGAAGAGGGTTCCATGTAAAAGAGAGTTTGTAACGGTCGTATTTATTGTGTGTTTGAGGTTCTTCTTATTTTAATAGCTTCCCAGATCATGCGAGGAAAGTAAAATTGTTCCTTGTTCCCTGCTGCCAGTGGTTAGTTACGCTAACCAATATATCTTAGCAGATCGCCGATTTTTCTCGCTAAACGTTTTTAACAGCGTTTATGTGTACCATCAGTCGTACGGCTATGGGCTATTTCGATTGTCCGACGTAGGCTTGACCACAGCTGCATTCGACTTTATACACACCCGGAGTTTGCAGTGGTTGTATCTATATATCATCATTTTATTTTTTTATTTATTTACCAAAACATCGTTAACCATACAGGTACTTCAATATCGTTAGTTATTATGCTAAACTATTATATACACATATCAAATTACACTAGCCAACAAAATTTAACATCTTTTCTGTAACATTTATGAAAACAGGATAGAAAACGAATTTACCGCGTGAAATTTGTAGCACCCGACGTTTCGGTGACGTTGCAGCCGCCGTTGTCTACCCTGGACAACGGCGGCTGCAACGTCACCGAAACGTCGGGTGCTACAAATTTCACACGGTAAATTCGTTTTCTATCCTATTTATAATGTCAAACAACCGCGATAGTCTTCGATTTTGTATTTATGAAAACAGTTCATATTGATATTTTCAGGGGTGCTGAATACGGAATTGATAATAAAAATGCAAGTTTAGCTCTTGTTTTTTAGTTATTAAAGCTTTTCAGTAATGTCCTTAAAAGCCTGTGCATGTAGTTCTCCTTTAGAAGAAGGTCGCTGATGGCCCAATCGCTTTGCCTGCTTTTTGTATTTTGTTGCTGGTCATTCCCTGATGACAGTTAAGCAATAACCGTCTATTATTGATTCACTCCAGTCTCCCTGGTATCTTTCCTCCATGTCCGATTTTTATGGTGGAAACGTTTACCAATAAAATCCAGAAGAGGTGAATGTAAGAAATGCAACTTAAAAAACATGTTACATCCCAGTCTATTATAGCACTGCGGAAGATTTTTTCACAAGATCCTTATAGTGGTCTGCCTTATAATCTCCAAGTTTTTGGACACTTGAACAAACTACAGCTAATCGGGGTTTTTATGATCGTATTAGTGGTCTGTGTGGTCGATTTACTACAAAATAACTGACTTTGTTCTTGTTACATTTTCACTGTTGGCTAGTGTTATCAACTAACCTTTCTTGTTATTACTAGGTACTACTAGTAATAACAAGAAAGGTTAATACTACTGATAATATACTACATACTTACCTTATTCCTTGAATGCTAAGAAATTTTATTACCGTACTTTGTAGCTGTGCCCTTCGGCTACGTAATGACCAAATTTGATCGCACATCAGAACACCGTTGACTACGTAATGACCAATATTGGCGGCTTGTTCCCGGAGCGCACGGTATTATTATTTTCTAATTCGAACGCATCCTAAAATCCATACCAAATGTCTCATTATGACCATAGACGGCCGCTAGAATTAATTTCGCGGATGTTTCTGGTAAAATTCCATTGTCAAATATCTTTTTTTTTTTTTCGAGAAATCATCAAAAATTTTATTGTTTTTTTTGAGCTTCATAATTTCTAAATATTTTTTTATGTAAATAAGCAAAACGAAATATTACCTTTGATAGATAATCTAATAAAGATCATGATAGTATTTAAAATTTCTAAATAGGGTTCCGTATTTTTCCGTAAGACAAGTATAAGTTAGAAATGCCGAGTTTTTTTTCACTTTTTCGACTTTCTCATATTTATTCATAATTATCTAATGAGATTTCATATATTCTATATACGAAATGTCAATGCTATCATTGCACAGTTATGATTTTTATGATTGCTATAGTAGTTCCATAGTTATGATACTTTTTGTCGAGCGCGGTGATATTGCAAGAAATTCCAATAAATTGCCACGGTCTGCTATGAAATTATGCCGCTACTCGAAGGGGTTCACTGTCCAATATCCATATATATCTTGACCGAACATAGTGCATTTAGGATACAAAGCGTTCGCAACTTAAAGCAGTATTGAACGATGTTTGTTCTAGCTCGCCGTAACGCGAACAATACGTGAATCGAACATTATGCACGGCAGTAATTGGCGGGTACAAACATGATCGATTCTTCTAAGGATAATCGGATTATCAACGAACCCGCCTAAGCAGTTTATATATTATGTGACAGATTGCCTGTCAATCTTTTTTACGCTTAACGAGATGGTTGGGTACACCCAACCATACCTAGCGAACAAGCAGTTCTGTCAGCTCAGCTCAGCCTCTTTAAATATTGTAATTTTGAAATATTATCCGAAATCGTCAAAAAAATCAAAAAGAACGTCCCTTGCACGCTGTATTTACTATTGAAACAAATGTATAGTTTTAAATTACCTTTGTAGAGTATCTACTTCATAGGTAAGAATGTATTAGTACGATAAGTAGTTAATTTTGCAGAAGGATTATTATTATCATATTCGTAAAGTATATTTCTCGTTTCCAGATACGTTTCTGTTCTCTTGGGATTATTAAGGGTAATACTTATCACGGTGTATGCATGACTCGACTTCAGAATGCTTTTCCCTTTCATTTGCGCCTAAAAGCAGGTGTATTATATAAAGGGTTCTTTTAGTGGCTTTTTCCACAAACTTTATTTGTATTCATACATCTCTATCCCACTAACCTTCCATGTAACCTTCTTAACCACGCGCGAATTTTATATATAACCAATCTTTATTCGTTTCGATTTCGACTCGGTTGGATTATATGCCTACCAAATCCCTGGAGTATACGAATAAAAGGAATCTCTGTAGGTAGGCTTACTCTACGAGCACACCTTTGCCGCTCGTCTAATCTATTAACTGTGAATGATAAGGTTCTTTTTCGTTTTCTGGTAATTTATCAGATTCCCTAGGGAGCTTCCACTGTTTTTCCGTTTATGTATACAAATACCTAGTGATACTATACAACAGCGACGAATTGAGAGATATTGAATATGTTGTTTATGGACATATCAGGTGATATTTATGTAGGTATTTATTTCTAAATTAAAGGAACGAACATTAAAGAGCGTTAGCGGGCAAAGAAAGGGTGGGGTTGGGGTGGGTTGGGGGTTGAGGTGTTTGGCGCGGATGGGGGGTTGTCTGCTTGCCGGGAAAGTCTTCAGGTGACACCCGTTTTTTACAAGCTTTTATTCACCTTGCAATGTAAGTTAATATGTATGTATCGTATATTTGTTTAGGTCAAATTTTGCAGGCTGAATTAGAACCACTTCCTCATATCCTATGAAGTTGAAATTTTACATGTTGGTTCAGTTCCGATGACATTGCATTTCTATAGTGAGCGTAACATAATCTTACAGCCAGGATCGGCTCCCGTCGAGGATACTCTGACACGGTCAACAGCAGACACAATTTTGTATACGAATCTAATAATCACAGTCCGTTATATATTTCGCCACGATATAGCTGCTGCACCCAAGGTTGGCTCCCGACGAGGGAACTCCTCAACGGTCTACAGCACAGAAACGAAATAGGGCTGTTGCACCTCGTGTTTCACTGTAATAGGGCTGCTGCACTTAGGGTTGAAAGAAATAATTTGGTGTGCAGAATAACTCATAATTCACGAATGCCTCCTAGTTTCGTAATAACATCTCTGCCAACTCGATAATCGAAACATATTGGAATATTTTTTCGCGTGAATGATACATAGTTATATTTAGAAATGTTTTTACTAAGGTTATTCCTCTTACAGTACCTGGGTAATTGATGGTCTTCTTCGACTCCAAGATAATCGACCGCAGTGACTATCCCAGAGTACACTTTCAGATCGTTATCATACATGAGGTATTCCGCACGCGTAAAGAAACTGCCAATGTCGTAGATGACATAAATAATTAGAAGAGGACCCAGGTGCGATCCCTGTGGTACCCCAGATGATATTGCCATTAGTTCGACAGGTAAAACTGCCTCACTGCGATTTCGCAGATAGAAAGTCAGCCATCTGTATAAGTACCGTAGAGGCCTGGTGGCATAGCAGCAAGGTCGCCTGATCTTTATTGTAGAGCTGGGTCACCATTTGCCGCTGGGATTATTATTTTTTTATTTATTTATTTTGTTTATTCACTTATTACTAATCAACATAACAGTAAAACCAAGGCATTGAGAAGTAAAATTAATAAAGATATTACCGTAACTATACAAATAGAATAACACATAATACTAGCTATCATATCATAGGAATAAATAATTAATAGCTTGCAATTTAAACTAGTGAGGGTTGGCGGTAAAAATATCGAAATCTGGTGCCATCGAGTGAATTTCATTTAAGCGCCGCAAAGCACGCGCCAACAAGTTCCACCTCGTAAGGTTAGTGCGCGAGAACGGCTCCGCGAAATGATGGTGCGATCGAACACGAAAATAATTATTTGGTATGAAAAGATCCACCTTGGCTAGTAAGCTAGGGTTATCAGTTCTATCACGAATTAGATTGAAAACATAGGACATGGTCATCATTTCTCTTCTGAGACAGAGATAATTATAGCCAACCATGCCTGTGATAAATGCAGTCGGATACAAAAATGGATAATATCCGTATTGCTTGAAGTACAAAAATCTCTAAAAACACTTCTGTACCTTTTCCAGAATGAGGGTATACGTATCTTCATGCGGATTCCAAATAGCTGCATTCGTTTCCATGCGACTTCTAACAATCGAGTTGTACAACGTGCGCATAACCCGAATATTATTGAATTGCTTGGATTGCCGTATCACAAACATTAAAATAAACGGAATCGCATTTTCAAATTCGTCGATCAAATGCAATAACAAGACACACACGTACACACATATTTGTATTACACGAACATATGCATATTAATACTTTATAGTAGCGTTGGTTGTAAGAGATTGTCGAATGATAATTAAACCGCCCATTGTGAAATTTCACAAAAGAGTAGAAACAAACTAACAAACTTTTTTAGGTCGGCGAGTTTAAGTTGAAGTATAGAGAGGTCAACGCGATCGAAAGCCTTAGACAATTCCGTATAATCCACGTCGACCTGCTCTCGGGCAGCCATATGCTTAGCAATATAATTAGTGAATTGCACCAAATTAGTGGTTGTGGACCTATTTATAAAAATCCATTTTTGTTATTTAAAAGATTATTTATTATTTAATATAATACTGATTATTTTATTAGGTTACGTATATAAAAAACTTTATATGTAGATTGATAATAGTTATAGTTGGAGAGGCAGCTAAAAAGTGCAAGAGTTTTGTAAAGGCTGGGGTAGAGTCAGCAGGCCAGACTCCGGGACACTTGCACTTTTTTGTCGCTGCCTCTTGGACTATTACAGATCGATTCCTAATAGTTACAAACAACTAGAGCCGTCAACTACAACGGGTGAACCCGTCACCTCAGGAAGTTTTAACGAAATTAATCGCTGTGTCTCCCGTGAGGTAAGCGCAGAAGACTTAGGACAAACAGTCCACCGTCAAGCTCCGCCACAAGCCCGTAAGAGGCCAACGCCGTATCCGCGAGATAGCCAAGTATGTTACCCAGCGGGCTGACACTCGCGCCTTTACTTCCAGTTGCGACCAGATTACTCCGGTCTCCCGATTGGTTACGAGTTCGAGGTCGCTTGCGCGGTCCTCTCCCTCACGAAGCGGTGAAACGGTGTCACCCGAGTCTATCTCGGACCACGGCATCCTTTGCCGGGCTACATAGTTCAGTTACATAGTTACATACAATAGTTACAAACAGATATTAGTAATTGAAAAATATAGCTATATCCATATATTTATGCGAGAATACCAAATATGAAGAATAATTGCTGAACCAACTAGACCTAGGCGGTTTGTATCTGGCTGTGCTTATATGTTATCCGTGTTTTCTTGTCACGCGAGCTGTCGCATTTGATTAAATTTTAAATGGTTTTTCAATCTACAAAATGTTAGGGATTCTCACGTGTGCTCATTGATTATCACATGTGTTTTTCACATATGGCTGAAGGTGAGTATACATACATTTGGTCGTATATTATTTTTCAAAGATTTTGCTCATTGTAGGTTAAATTTAGATTTTCTCAATGGCGTTCTATTGGCCTTTTTTGACTACAGGTGTTATTAGAGCCTCTTCCAAATTAGAAGAAATACACATCTTCATTCAGCGATCTCGTAAATAGCAAGTTTACAGTTAGATTCGCAGTTACCGATGAAAGTGGGCGGTACACCGTCAGAACCCAAACCTTTGGATATAATGAGGAGATAAAATTAATGAGTTATCCGATTAATAATTCCTCCTCTGCCACTCCGTCTCTGTCTGTAAGATAAAAGCACCAGTTTCAGTTCGTCTTAATTAATCATTCGGAGTGATTTTCACCCACACTCTACCCTTACACTGGCCCTGAAAACCGGCGGACCGGACGCATGTGTCAGAGATTTATTCAGTAATACCAACTGATTGATTTTACTCAACTAAATGCGAAAATCATACGTCTCTGTCTACATAATATGACCAAAAACAGTTGTTTGTTTTTTCAATATTCAAGTTATTTTATGTATGTATAGATATATATTTTATTAAATAATATATTTTTTTACCTTTGAATATTTATTATTTTTACCCCCTTTTAATTATATTTAATTTTATTTATTGCAATGTTGCTTTATTTTATTATTAATTTTAATGTTTATTTTATCAGGATTATTGTAATAATTTGATCATATGCTATAGTTTTATGTTTCTTCAATTTGGTTTTTTGTTGTTTTTTTTATTTCTTTATTTTCTTTCACTCTTTTTGATTACATTTGTTTAAGCACTATTGGATTGTATAATTTTATATAAGATTATATATATATATATATATATATATATATATATATATATATGTGTTAAATGTAGATGATTTGGATAGAGTATTAGATGATATTTCATTTTTTTTTTATTTTATTTATTTAAATAAGCCAGTTGGTAGGAATCCCTACTCTTGGTATAGTCAAGTTGAGTAACTGGTATTATACCTTATGTGGTATAATATTTTTTTTAAATATCAACCATTATTTTTTAATTGTAAAACAATTAATATTTCAATTTAAAATAAAGATTTAAGATCTTTTTAAAATAATTGGAACTGCTTAAATACTGCAGATAGTCAAAGTATAAAAACGAAGAAGTCGCCCAAGTTGAAAGAGCGATGTTGGAGAGAGTCTACGCGAATTTCCAAGAACGCCTCCAGCACTCCATCGACGATTTCGGCCACCACATACCTGATGTGATTTTCCACACTTGACTGTCTCAAATGCTATTTCCTTGCGAACCTGATTCCATCAATAAATATGTTTTTGAGTAAAAATTACCTATTTTATGATTTTTTTAAAACCGTCTGTCCTCACTGCCGCACCCTGTATATACTTAAATTTCATATTATTACGTACTTCATATGTATACATAATTATCTTCCTAAATTTTATACATTACATTTATTTATTACATGCTATGTTTATAAAGAAAAAATAGCTACCTAAACCACTCTACATTCTTTGACATTAAGCCTATTTTAGTACAGGCGAATCCTAGTTAGGATAGCTTAGCAACTTAAATGTCAGTACGATTATAGATTTAATAAAGAATTTTAACATTATCAAAATCTGAAATTTGTAAATGATTCAGTGGCTCAGCATTCATATCCCGCGCTGCAGCAGAATACCTTAGGAAGAGTTATTTCTTTGAAGGTTAGCTTTATGTGGTTACAACACCGAAAAGTAAGCTTTTCGGTGCCGCTGTTTAAATCAAAAATCAATCTTCTATATGACACTGCGATACATTTCAAATATCCACTTCTATCGCATTGTTAAGCGCTAGCAATTCAGGGCTGATGGTCCAGCTGCACACCTAAAACGAATGCCATGTTCGCGCACTAGAGCGAAAGGGCAACTCGGGGTCACTCCCGCTGGATCACTCCCCATATTTGATACTTGGTAATATTTAGTTTTACTTAACTATATTTAAAACCAATTAATACGATTATTATTAAGGTTATACTAAATAATGCTTAGGCTTAATAATCATATATTAACCCAGTTGTTACTAAAACTATTTCTCATCTCCGATCATCGTGATTTTTGGTTATGTTTCGTTAAATGATTCCTAATAACTAGAAAAAATAATTTAAAAAATTAAAGTTTCCCGGGAAATCCAGGAAAAGGTGGCCTTTAAAAGGCCGATTGTAATATGGGATCCCCTATATAAATGCTGGTCTAATAATGACACAAAATATTATTTATTTAATTGAAAAGGCCATCAATTTCAAACTTGAAAAAATAATGTTTAGTTATTGATTTATAATAAGGCAAAGAGGTTTTTTTTATATTATATCTAAATCATATATCAAAGTGAAACATCTTCAAATTTGGAATATAAATATCATAATTTGGCATATATATATATATATATATATATATATATATATATATATATATATATATATATATATATATATATATATATATATATATATATATATATATATATATATATATATATATATATATATATATATATATATATATATATATATATATATATATATATATATATATATATATATATATATATATATATATATATATATATATATATATATATATATATATATATATATATATATATATATATATATATATATATATATATATATATATATATATATATATATATATATATATATATATATGTATATATAAATATATATATATATATATATATATATATATCGTAAAGCCATCCAAGTCTTAGTTCTTCAAAAAACAGTAAAACAACAAGAAAAAATGTGTCCAATCGTAAATGTAACTGCATCAAATAAAACGTTGACAGGTACTGAATAAAGTAGCGGAATAAATATATGTGTCAATTTATTAAAATAATACGAAAATTGCAGGTAGGATTTTATACATTTTTGGGCCTTTTAAAAGTCCAGTCGCAGTATCTGGGTTTAAGAGCTATATGTATGTTCATAATAAGGAACATATATAATAATTATTAAAGTAATAACATAATAATGAACATATAATTATCTTATATGATCATAATAAGGAAAAATTTTATAATAATTATGAGCTATATGTTCATAATAAGATTTTTTAACTAACATATTTAATTTAATTTAATTTATTTGTTTATACATTAATAGCTTTATTTATGTACTTATTTATACACTTAACAATGGTCGGTTAGTTGGTTATTTTTTTTATAGTTTTGTAGAATGAACAAGAGAACCCCAAGACCTAAAATCTAGTGGGATGATAAAATCCACACAAATCCACACTATAATCTGCTTGCCAAAATAATGTTGTGAAAATATTATTATCTACGCTCTTATTTTTGTCAAAATCTTTTAGTATATATTAGTTAAAACTATAGGTTATTTGCGAAGCTATTTTCTCCAATTAATTATTAATCCTTATGCAGATATATATTTTGGTTACCTTGGCCGGTAGTTCCTACCGCCGAAAACAGGTCATGTTTAAGTAACACACTGTTCCTTCTATTCATGAATGATATAAAAGCAGAAGCATCACCTCTACTAACCTTATACACTGTTGCGCAGGGAAATAGTAAACGTTCAACTGAAGATTTAGTAACACTGTAGTACTAAAAGTTGTTCGGAACCGATGCGTTGTCGTTGTGAAGGCATTACCATTTAGTAATCATGGACCGTTGGAGTGCTGCGCTACGTGCTATCGCTGTGAGATCATTTTACAAGCATGATGATAGGGTATTTCGATAGCATAACCAGCTAGGACGTTATGGACGTATCCTATCTGCTCATGCGATTAAATCGTGATTGCGTTATTTTGAAGAAATTGAAGCCTTGAAATATAGCCTCAATATGGCGTTCTGACGGTACGTACCCCTGAGAACATTACAGTGTTCGAGTTTCATCGAAAGTAGCTCTCTCCGCCCCGTTCGATATCATGCATCTGCGCTGGAGATTGAGCGACGAAGGGTACACAGAATACTGCACGAATTACAGTCAATTAAAACATATTGCAAGATTAAACAAAAACATAAATGGCATACTGTACTGTTTTCCGGTGTTTATTCGTGCAAATTACTTTACTTCAAAACTCCCCGTTTTTAGATGACACGTGCATAAGGATAGATAGCGGTAACATTGAATCTCTAACCAATGAAACGCAATCCGCGATGAATGAATTAGTTATTTAGGGGTGTATGTGCCCTTAAGGGTCCACCCCTAGTTACTATTATGTAGAAATTAGGATAATCCTATTCTGCACCCGCGGTACTACACGCGATTCCCCGCGCACGGGCGGCTCGCGGCATCGACGATAGTGAGACATGATATGTTTTCTGCTGGAAGATTTAATCACGACTGGTGAGTGGGCGAAGCGCTCCACTACTGGTGTTTACAGCGATGTATATCCGAAATCTGACTTCGAATTTCTATGCAGTGGCAATTTGAATTGTTATTTGGCGGGGCAAATGAAATATCACATTGTGACGTAGTCTCTACAGCCACGTGATACGAATCGAATAGGTTGATAGTAATATTAGCAAAACGCACGCAATATATTTTAGC
Source organism: Micropterix aruncella (assembly GCA_944548615.1). NCBI lineage: Eukaryota > Metazoa > Arthropoda > Insecta > Lepidoptera > Micropterigidae > Micropterix > Micropterix aruncella. The sequence continues at coordinate 10,861,903 of OX155971.1, read as the reverse complement.
CCTGCCGTCTGAAGTACCGTCTGAAACAAGAAATCACTCTGCTATGTGACGCTGAGATACATGCACCATCGATCTAAGGCAACATATTGTTTCATTGCAAAAACGGGCCATTCGAATTTTAAGTAATCTGGGTTATGTAGAATCATGCGGTGGTCATTTCAGAAGGCTTAAAATCCTCACCCTTCCATCTCTATATTTTTAGAATGCGTTAGATTGATCATAAAAAACTTAGCTCAGCTGCCGATACAATCATATACCCATAAACACTTTACCAGGGGGAGAAATAATCTGATTCTTCCTCGTCCAAATCTAGAACTTTTTAAAAGGGATCCGAACTACGTCGGAGCTATATGCTACAATAAGCTAACGTCTAGTATCAAAAAAATATGCCGCGAAGGTAAATGCCCCAATTTAAAAATAAACTCAAGCTAAATCGCATTGAAAGATAATTGTACGACATTAACGATCTCTAAAAACTGTATGCATCTCGACTATATCTTTTTCTGTAATAGGTTTTTTATCAATTTTCATTTTGACTAAAATGTATTGACTATTTCTATTATTAGGTAGGCACATATTAATGATATCTTGACTATTTTTAGTTGCAATATAATCACTAAGATATTTCATTTTTCTTTTTGACAAGCGTCACAATTTTTTTTTGTTATTTTTGACATTACATTTATTAATTTTATACTAAAAAAACCTATTTGTATCGGTATTTTAAAGAATTAATTATGTTCATTATAACCTACATCTTTTTCTGATTAAATTATTCATTATATTTAATGTAATAGAATCACTACTTATTGAGTTAATTTCTACATATATTCTCTATCTTACATCTCTATATCTTACTTTCTACTTTGTGTTTTTTATCTGGTAAACTAAATGGTGAGACCTGATTTAATTCTACAACTAGGGTTGTCGACTACAGCGGGCGAGCCCGTCACCTCAGGAAGTTTTAACGATTATTCGTTCGTTAATCTCCCTGGAGTGAGGGCAGAAGACTTGGACAAAACAGTTCACCGTCTAGATCCGCCACAAACCCGTAAGAGGCCAACGCCGTAACCGCGAGATAGCCAGGAGTGTTACCCAGCGGGCTTACACTTACACCCTTACTTTCAATTGCGACCAGATTACTCCAGTCTCTCGATTGGTTACGAGTTCGAGGTCGCTTGCGCGATCCTCTCCCTTACGAAGCGGTGAAACGGTGTATACCGAATCTATCGCAGACCACGGCATCTTTTGCCCGGCTGTTCATACAGGATCGGGTATGAACAGCCGGGTCGTTTCAAGAGCAATCGCCGTAAGGTCCGCAACCACCCCCGCTTTATAGGAAACAGTACTGCTTCCAGACCCCCTACTGTTAGTCAGAGTGCGCAATCGATTGGCTTATGCCGCACGGTACGCAGACCGTCCAGGAGCGCCAGAAGGTTGATTCCCAGGGGAAACTAACCATAAGGCCAGAGTCCTACCCAGGCTCGCACTTCATGCGTGGAGGCCGTCAGATAGGTGTTGACCCGTAAGTGTGACCAACCCTGAACAGAATGGGTCTTGGTGGCCAAGTCAGCAAGTACCCATTAACTCCCTAATTAATTCCCCATTTAATGCTACAATAATACCTTTATTACTCTTACCTTTTATGTTTTGATTATTAATAGAAGAATTTGATCATTAATGAAGAATTCAATCATATCACGGCCAAATGTAAATGTAATACAACTGTCTATAAAACTATGTATTAGTTTTTAGGACAATAAATTATTTGATTTGATTTGATTTGAAGCCCCAGTAATGGGTCGAGGGTCCAAATGAGCCGCGCGCCTAAAACTGATGCCGTGTTCGCGCCCCGAAATGGCGGGTAGCGCGGCGACCGCTAACGACTCGGCGCCGCACCGGCCGGCAGGCAACGGAGCGCGGAGGGTAGCATTCGAGACAGCTGACGACAGATTCATGATCGATGGCCCAACCAACACGACACGCTGACATAAATAAACAATTTCAATTTAATATCCACCCCAAGCCGCATTTTTGATTTACGCGGTGAGACCGGTAAACCCTAGAAGGTACATAAAATACTTCTAAAATCACCTCATAATTTACAAGCATGTGCACAGTAATACGGGAATTAATTTGGTGTGTAAATATGTAATAATTTTATTATATATATATATATATATATATATATATATATATATATATATATATATATATATATATATATATATATATATATATATATATATATATATATATATATATATATATATATATATATATATATATATATATATATATATATATATATATATATATATATATATATATATATATATATATATATATATATATATATATATATATATACAGAGGCGGCTCGTGAATATTTTTTATGGGTGTGCAATAAAAAAAACAGGATATAATTACTTACATTTATTTGTAAATAAAATCCATTCGCCGGTCTTTTTGTCCAGCGAAAACATCTATCACTTTCTTGTGAAAGTCTGAGATGGAATTAATTAAGCGTTTTTCTATGCTTATCATACACAATGCATTCAGACGATCTTGTGCCATAGTATTGCGTGAAAACGTTTTGACTTTATTTAACGTCGAAAAACAGCGCTCACTTTCTACTGACGTCATAGGAATGGTACAAATAATTTTTAGCAGTTTCATGCTTTCAGCAAATACGGATTCTAATGCAAATTCCATAAAATGTTGAAGTAAAGCAACGGCGCCGTCAGCGTTGTGAAAATCTTCTCTGCTATAAATGACTAATAGCTCATTTTTCAGTTTAGTTTTTTCCAGGAAATCATACGTGTTTACCACTTTCTTAAAATCATCATCCGGAAAACTCTTATTGTAGTCTAAAAATTTGTCAGTGTAAAACAATTTGGACGCCAATAAATGGTCTGTATGAACAAATCTGTCTTTTATCTGCATTCGTAATATGTCACACACTTCTTTTCTCATAGCTGAATGATTCACGTTATCAGGCCGACGTTTTTTCTTAGGCGAAGGCGGTGGAACAGCATCACGTAATTCATTGACGACCTTTTCAAATTTAGTGACTTCTTTCATAATTTTAATTGAGTCAAGGGATCGAGACTGCAAACACTTGAACAGCATTTCACAGTGGGGCATGAGCGTCGCGAAAAAGTTTAGCCAATATAAAAAATTGTCTTCATTTAAATATGAAAGGAGCATTTGAGCTTGATTAAATGTTTTTGGGTCACTGTTACGACTGTCCATTATTGCTTGCATACACTCTTTCAGGGGCTCTAAGTTATCGTATAAAACTTTTACTGTACGTATTATAATTCCATCTTGTCTGTGGAGCGGCAGGTATTCTTTTGTGGACGATTTCTTTTAAAAATTCGGATCTTTTCGGCGATCGCGTGAAAAACGATGGAAATGCATGCAAATTGCAAAAGAAGCTTCGTACTGTGTGGTTAATCGATGCACATTTTTCTAAAATTAAATTGAGTTGATGCGCGTAACAATGTACATAATAAGCATATGGGTAGATATTTCTAATAATCTTTTGGACGCCATTTGTACTTCCACTCATGACGGCAGCTCCGTCGTAGCTCTGTCCAATTATTATTTTTTTATCAATATTTAAAGAATCAAGCTCTTTCATGATTTCAGCCGCTATTACTTCTGATGTATAACCCTTAGGTTGTAAAAATTTCAAAAATCGTTCGTAAATTTTACCATCATGTAGGTATATACCTTATAATAAACACCAGCTGTTGAATAGTAGAACAATCAGTTGATTCGTCTGCCTGAATTGCAACAAAATCTGCATTTTTTATTTGTATCTGTATTTCACATCTGCAAACTTCATAAATAGCATCCAAAATATCGTTTTGAATTGATTTAGACGTACCTTTAAAAACAGAACTGCTTGATAAGTGCTGCTTCATGGCCAAATCGATCTCTGACACAAAATCAACCAAGCCTCTATATATTCCGGGATTCAGAGATTCCGTAGATTCATCGTGTCCCCGTAATGCAATTTGGAATGCACCACAGAATACCACGCAATCTATTAAGCGACGTAAAATATATCGATTTTCATCAACACGCTCATTGAACTCTCGAATAGATTTTCGATAAGCAGAATCGAGCGCCTTTCGAATATCTTGTCGCCCGATAGATGCCAATTGCACTTCATTTAACATATGAAATCGAGATTGCGAATGTTTTATCACTTTAATTGAAAGATGCGCTAAATCTTGAACACCAGTTTCTGTCCATACAGTCTCGGCACCACCGCCCGCGCCGGCTCCAAACACAAGACATGGAAAACAAAACAATTTGTTCGTTTCTTCACACCCACATAACCACGGTGTTTTGGTATACTGCTCAGGTTTGAAAACACGTGTATAAGTTTTAGATTTTGTACTACACGTTTGTGTTAGCGTTATTTCAGGACGCGGTCGCCCCTTTGATTTTAGTTCGAGACGCACTTCTAAAGTCTTTTCACAGTTTTTTATGTACGACACACTGTATTGTTCCATTGTTACCGCCAAATAACATGCAAACAAGCTATTTTTCTAATTATTTACAGTCAAACAGTGCCAAAATTCGATATTGCCTCGCGCGCGTGTCAATTATTGACACTGACTGACATTTAATTTTGTTTACGTTCGGCAAAAGTATGAACGTAGCCGCACTGGCTACGTCCCGGTGGGAGCGAGATAGCGAGCCGAGAGCGCATGCGCTTTGTTCACCCGTTGGAGCGGCGCTCTTAATACTGCTAAATTTCGATACAAAATCTTTTGTTTCATGTGCAGGAGATTGTCGATTTTTCTCTTTCGCACTCGTTACATTCAGTGCTGTTTGTTGTATTGAACATTGGTTCATAGGAGCGTATTCGCTGGCGCTCCACTTAGTCGGTCGGATTATTGTTCCTAGCGATGGATTATTTTTAAAAAAGTGTACAGGGTAATTATTGATTTAATTGCTTAAATTTTTGTGGGAGTGCACCGCACCAGCGCTCCTTAGGACGAGCCGTCACTGTATATATATATATATATGTTGGATTTTTCGCACTGAATGTACTCCTTTATGGTGAATAATATTTTTTTGTCGATCCATTGCACTAATTTTATTCATTTTAATAAAATATATTAAGAGTTCACAGGTCAACAGCAATATAAACAATTTTTCGCGGCAGGGAGTAAACGACGGTATTTCGAATTATATATTTTTTAAATATTCGCAGAGAGAATCAAAAACTATTTCACAATAACCATTTTGCGACGTACTCAATAAGCAAATACTCAAAAATAACATTAGTATTAAATACAACCCCTTTTTCAGGTAAAGACGAGAACGGCATTTTGTGAAAATTTAACCATTGTCCACTCTTCTAATTGTTTCCCAACCCAAGTAGGTTGCACAAATGTCTAATAAAGTTTTATGACTCCTCCGATGAATGAACAAGCCCAACAAAAAAAGGAATGGGCGCACTTACTTACTTTTAAAAATACGACACCTCGGTTATTTTGTGGGTAACCGTTCGAAGACTTTTTCACAGTAGTGTATATATATTTGTATATAATAATTAAAGTATTTAAAAGTCACCAAATTTTACATGTGAACTAAAATTGACATATCGGGTCCGAGTGCGTTTCTTCGTGAACTAACAACGATTTTAAACGGATATTTTATTTTATTTTAAACGGATATAAAACTAAGGATATACCCGGCATTTATACTCAAGGTATAAATATAACAATAAATATAAACAAAAAAAGACTAACCCACTGGTTGATCACCCAGGGAAGGAAAGAAACTGAAAAACTAATTTGCTCTATTCCTAGCTAACTTACCATTCCTAACACATTATTATTCACCTACCATATATTTATGATTGGCATGCTTTTATTCTTTATATTATTATTATCACATACCTTTTAAGATTATTTGAAATTTTATTTTTTACTAAAATTTTAATTTACTTGATTTAATTTTTCTTCTTCGTATTTTTTTATTTAGCATTAGGCAGTACTTAATTATACGAATCTGAGCATACCTTAGTTCGGACGTCTCGTGCGATCCAGTTAGGTTAGGTTTAGTTTATTTGTAACTGATATTATGATTTTTTGTAAAATAAAGAATTTGAATTTGAATTTGAATATTAAACGTTGTTAAAGTGCTCCCTCACCGGGAGCATTCGCCTGTAATGTAACATTTTAGATGCGATTTTGAGCATTATGTTACAATACTGCCTCCCTGGCTGACGAGCATTCAAATCAAATCAAATCACATTTATTGTCTTTAAAAACTTTTAGATAGTTGTTTAGACACAATACTTAATATAGCACATAATGTTAAAATAACTTTTAAAAGGATACTACATGTTTTTTAAGAGACTCGCCATAATATTGATAATAGTTGTATTAAATACTTAAACCTACACTTTGAGTTGTCATGAAATATTATATTAAATGGTCCTACATATAAGAAATACAATTGATTATCGGAGGCAATTTGAAATAATAATAATCAATGGAATGGTAAAATTGTCAAGTTAAATAAATAAAATCGAGGTGGAGATTGTCAGTCATATAATTATAATTCGTTGATATTATATAATTCTCTCTCAATAAGGTAGCCTTTTTATTTAGATTTAAACTGGGCTATTTTCCGTTTCTTCATATAATTTTAATATTTTCAGGCAGTTTATTGTAACACACCATTCCAACGTAATTTGGATCCCTTTTGAATAATTCCAAAGATGGACAGGGTATTGTTAAATTGTGCCTACCTCTGGTGAAATGAGAGTGAAATTCTATTTGGGTATTCAATTCGCCTGTAATGTAACATACATAGATGTTACAAATTGTATCAAAATATTACAGATTGTATCATTACAGGCTGCCCACTGTAATATAACATTTTATAATTGATTTTGAGCAATACGTTACAATACTGCCTCCCTGGCTGACGAGCATTCGCATGTTATGTAACATAGATGTTACAAGTTGTATCAAAATATTACAGATTGTATCATTACAGGCTGCCCACTGTAATGCTCGGATCTGCTCCCTCGCTCATGTAATGCTCGAATCTGTAACGTTACATTACAGGCGAATGGTCCCGGTGAGGGAAAACCTTAAGGAAGGTAAAAGGACGGTTGTGTATTTATCGGCTATTGGTAGTGCATAACAAGGGATCTCGTCTAGCACTTGGTCATCTTCCGAATCAAATCCGAAAATTAAATAAATATGCACCTGACAGCAGCGATAGCCTTGCTTTACCTACTCTTAAACTATAATGACTGCTTAGAAACTAGCTTGTAAAAGAGGGAAGATAAGGAATTATAAAATATTGGACATTATAATCTAATCTGGACATTTGAATATTTTGATAGTTTTAACACTATTTATCTTGGTTATAAGTAAATTGCAGGACTATTTTGTTTAAATTCTTATTCTAATTTTAACTATTTTAAATTGTTTTGTTTTTTTTCTGATTTCAATTTTAATTTTCCACTTCTAACTTCAATTTAATTATTTAATTTAAGTGTTTAGTCATTTTTAATATGGTTTTTCAATTCTATTATTTTGTGCATACATGTAATATATGCCATTTTTATAAACACGGTATTGTTGCAAGCACATTCAAAAATAAATGTTTACCTTAGAATAGGTCCCGGCCTAGTCAGGTGACGTTGCCACTAGACTATGCGATGTATTCTTTTTTCTGCTTTTGATTCAATTTTGTAAGTATTTTTGTGCATAATTCCTACGCTGAAATTGTTTACTCTTATTTTTTTTATATTTGCATTACTTATATAAATAAAAATAAATGCTGTTCCTGATCTGACTCGTTCAGAATAGTTCCTCTATTTCGCGAACAGGAAATGATATTCGACATAAACATTCGTCAGGTATTTTCGCACACAAAGCAACGCGTATTGAGTGTTTTGTGATATTGCTCAGCGCTAGTCATCCCCTGTCAGTCTCTGTTACAACTGCTTTATAGTTCATGCTAATAGCACAAAAGAAGAATGCGACAAAACTTCCCCAGCAGCAATAACAACCAGACGTGTGTTGTAAAAAAGCTCTGTTTATGTCTGCCATTTAATACTAAGGCGGTCAGTTTCGAACCATTTTGGAGAAAAAGTTACAGCTCAAAGAAAAACCTATGTCATTCTGTCTCAAAAATCGTTTATTACGGTAAAACGTCGTTATTGCATTTTAGTTTCAGAATAACAATCTAATCGTTATTATACATTTACCCTTCGGTAGCGGCATAATTTCATGGCAGACCGCGGCAATTTATTGGAATTTCTTGCAATATCGCCGCGCTCGACAAAAAGTACTATAACTATAGAAATACTATAGCAATCATAAAAAGAATAACTGTGCAATGATCGCATTGAAATTTTGTATATATAATATTAAAATTTCATTTTGTTAAACAATTAGATAATTATGAATAAAGATGAGAAATTCGAAAAAGTGAAAAAACTCGACATTTCTAGCTTGTACTTGTCTTACGGAAAAATACGGAAGCCTATTCAGAAATTGTAAATATTATTGTGATCTTTATTAGATTCTCTATCATAGGTAATATTTGGTTTTGCTTATTTACATACAAAAATATTTAGATATTAGCTCATAAAAACCAATAAAAATTTTGATGATTTCTCGAAAAAAAAAATATGATGTTTGACAATGGAATTTTACCAGAAATATCCGCCAAAATGACGCGCGAAATTATTTTAGGGGCCGTCTATGTATCTATGGTAATAATGAGATACTTGGTATGGATTTTAGGATGTTTTCGAATTAGAAAATAACATTAATGTGCGCTCCGGGAGCAAGCCGACAATATTGGTCGTTATGTAGTCAACAGTGTTCTGACGTGCAACCAAATTTGGTCGTTACGTAGCCGAAGGGTAATGCAACCTTAATCTATCACAATTGATACTTTGAAGGTTACTCTCAATAACAACAAAAAAGTTAAAGGGAAGCGAAACATGGCGGCGTGGCGTGGCTCCGCATATCCGGTTGGTGGTAAGCGACGATATTTTATATTATGATACAGGTTTTTCTTTTAGCTGTAACTTTTTTCTTCAATGATTTGAATCTGATAGACATAGCAATAAATGATAGTCAAAAAGAGCTTCACAACGACATATGACTGGTGTTAATTGGTCACTGGGAACGCGTTGCATACATTTTTACATGACAGCCCAACAAGAAAATAGTGTAATGTGTTCAGGGTTTATCTATGTATGTTTTCCGTTTCTTTATTTCACCATAACTTCTAAACGCTTCAGCCAATTTAGAACTGTATGGTGTTATTAGAATTGTTATGTCATTCTGAGTGTCGTAGGGTATGTGCGACGATTCCTTGCTCTCATATAAGTAGAATGCAGCATCTTCGATATAATTCGCCGTGTTACATGTTGGTTGTGTAATAACAGTCATCTTTGATATGTATTTTTTTCATTCCTATTTTTTGCGACCACTAAGAATAAACGAATTGATGTTTTGGATTATTAATATTGCAAAATAAATTATAAAAATGTATCTCAACTGCCCAAATATTAATTAAATAGTTGTCTAAGTTTTCAAATGTCAATAAATGAAAGGTCTGATTGAGTACATTCCGGAAATATACATGTATATATATGGATACATACATAAACCACAAATATTATATTTAAAAACCGTAATCAAATTAATTATAAATACATTTTCTGCAACGGCAGTCGTGTTTTCTATTCTTTTTAATATATTTACTTGTTGACCATCTTCGTTTAAATGAGAAGTACATTTTCTGCTAGGCGCCAATACACACCCATTTTGCAACTGGATTCGAAATCATAATAATCATAACATTTTCTTTATTTTCAGGTAAGATACATTGGATTCATTATTCTGAAGAAACGGAAATACATGTATGTATATTGTAAATATTTATTACACGCTGAATAATTATATTTATCATATGAAATTCTTTAATTTTGTTGTTATAGAATGTTTTTACAATAAATTGTATTTATTTTGACTATTATGTTTATTTTATATTACTTACCAATTATATTAAAGATTGTAGAGTTTTTTATGCCACATATATAAACTGCTTAGGGGGTTCGTTGATAATTCGACCATCCTTAGAAGAATCGGTCTGTTTGTACCCGCTAATTACAGCCGTGCTAGGACTCACGTATTGTTGGTTACCGCGAGCTAGAACCAACATCGTTCAACACTGCTTCACGGTGCGGACGCTTCGCACCCTAAATGCGCTATGTTCGGCTGAGCCAGAATTAGATATTTGGACCGTGAACTTAGCACAACTGCAAAGTACGGTAATGGCATTTCTTAGTAATCAAATAAATTAGGTAAATATGTAGTATGCAGCAGAAAATTTGTTAAAAAGTAGTACCTAGTATAATGATACTAATAGATTAATATTAATAATACTAGCGGAACCCGGCGAACTTCGTCTCGCCAAAATCTGAAACTAAGTGATTTTTTTTCAAATCGAATGGAATGTATTTTAATGCAGAACGTTTCCATTCCCAATGTCCAGCAATTGTCTCGAAAAAACTTCCGCCGATTGATCATTCTGGAGTTGGACACGCATGTTCGTCGTAAATTTCAGCGTCTTCACGTGTCTCCATAATGCGGACGCTTTCAAACACGCATTTAATTCGTCGGCTGCTGTTGAACGTGGAATCACAGGAAGAGTTTGTCGAAAATCACCGGCTAAGAGTATCATTACACCACCGAAGATAGTTTGATTATCGCGCAAGTCTCTCATCGTTCGGTCCAGAGCCTCCAACGCTCGTTTGTGAGCCATTGTGCATTCATCCCAGATGATAATTCTACATGTTTGAAGCACTCGTGCCATTGCAGAATTTTTAGAAATGTTGCACGTGATGTGTCGTGAAGTCGTAGCCATCTTCTCCTTGCCAAAACAATATCGGATATTGTAAGGCGTCATACGATCGATGAGTTTCATAAACACGTGTCAACTGGTTGTTACGGCGATGCAATACAATGACACGGTTATCGGAGTGTTCGCCAACCATAAGGCGACATCATCAATCGTTGGAGCATTGAAGCGCCGAGAATGTTCCCCAGCTGGTGTTTTGTCTGCTCTAATAACGATTTGGTGGTTATCAGAGGGCATTCGGTCAAGTGCAGTTTTAAATAATGCCACCAACGCATTGTGTTCATGAAAAAATGTGTGTAACTGCTGAACAATGTGTTCCTTTGTCTTTGGATTGTAAGCACATCGTTGCTGCACTTCTTCCCGTGAATTACCCATGAAAAAGATTTGCAGAAATTTATGTTCTGCATCTGGCACCGGCAACAGCGAACCCAGCTTATGGAAAATTTGGCCTTGAATCTGCAATCACAAATTTTCTGGCGTTAAGAATGTTTCACAGAAGTGATCATTAATTGAATCATTTTAATTTTTGTTTTACATTATTATTATAAATCCAGACTCTTTTAGCTCGACTATTCTTCATCCCAAAGGTATCCTTGATTTTTGTATGCATGTATTTATCACAGGTATATAGATTTCTAAGTGTATGATTGTGAATGTAAATCGCAACCCTAGATGAAAGCTCCGGTAAATCAAAATAACACTTTTTTCAGAAATGACGATAACCTGATTTTATAATAACTATGGGAGATATAAAAAATCTAATATTACATCCATGAAACTAACATTTTTTTAACCTTGTTTAATTAACTCATGTTTTATATTATTTTTGAGTTACTCTGGTTTTATATCAGCAGTACGCACCTTTTTGCCCACTAAGTGGAGTTACTTTACTCTACTTGAAAGAAAAATGAGTTTAGCCGATATGTGTATATGTATATGTATTGTAAAGACTACGCTTTACATAAAATGTCCAAAATATGGATCGGACATTTTCGTAAGCATTAATGATTAATATCGCAGCTGGCAAAGCCACATCTCTGATCGGCCGCCGATAATTTTGAAACGGCAAACCGCCTTGTACCCCCCACTCATTCTCTTCTTCTCTGGACGGCGGCGAGTACGCACGCCGGCGGGGCGGGCATCGCCCGACCCCGCCATTAATACAAAAACCGTAGAAAGAGTAGAGCCGTATCGCGTTAAGAGCTACATAATTTTGAAGTGAAAAATCAGCCAAGCAGCCCGGCGGACGACGTTCGGGGATATCTCTGGCAAGTCCCATTAATTCAGTGTATTTTCCAATAAAAAATCCTTACCGCGCGATCTTCTATCGCGTCGGTACTTACCCCTTTCTAGGGTTTTGAAGGGCAACCGTCCGTTTGAACTCCCGAGCCGTTGTCGACACGTAGACTCAATTTATTTCTTTAAAGGATACTTAAATCTTGTTAATATAAAGTAGGATAACGTGCCTCGACCGGGAAGGTGAATAATAGGAAAAATTCCCACGATTCTAATAACCGTGAAACGCGTACGCGCCTTCAGCCTTGGTACAGGCCGGCAAAGCTAGGTCGTTGCACCCATTGCAGGGCACAATTAGAGGAAACCATCGTCCATGGTACCGAGGGACAAATTAGAATACCCGCGAAGTCGCATCCATATCAGCCATCCTATATTCCTGAAGTCCCATGTCCACTCGTTCGCATGCTTCTTCATTTTGAACACATAAATCACCATATTTAAAATTCCACAGTTAACCCTCTCGTCTAAATATAATTTTGAACACGAAAACTGATTAAGAATTTGTAAGATTAAACCTACGGCCAGAATTTCACATTGTAACATATCTTGTCAATAAATATTGTACAGTCTCCGTCAGAAAACTATCTTTTCATTTCTAAAGGTTTAAGGTAACAACCCGGAATACCCGAGGGATTCCGGCAAGAGGTACTTCCGCAATCGATAAATAATATCAGATATCCAATCCTATGGAAGGGACGAAGTTTAATTCATTTTTAATTCCGTTAGCCTTAGATTGATATTAAATTATTGGGGATAGACCCTGCAATAACCAATTTCAAAGGTACATTAGCATTTCGAGACGACCGACACGTCGGTCATTAGTAAAATTGTTCCGAAACTTAGATTGTCACTATTAAATTACCATAATTAAATCATCTCAATTAAATCACTTATTCCAAGATATAAAAATTTAATATTTCTTAATTGATCCGCAACTTATCTTCACCCCTAAAATAGACACTCCCGTAAACTCAAGGTCGGCTGCCTGCGACGCAGGCACTCTCGCATCAACAGGCGGATAGGTTAGTTTCACCACCCCTGAGGGCTGTAGCTGCCGGCACTGCCTATCCGTTCTGCCTCCAAGTGGTAGGATACCCTAGCCGTCGGGGGTCCTTACGTGTAGTATTGAGTGTTCCGAAGCAAGTAATGAATACGGAACTGGCGCCCAGGTCGTTCTGACACACGTACAACGAAAACCCTCATCTTTTTGTTCTCGTATTCGTGAAAATCCTTTCTTTAATCCGAAAAACCTCATTAACGTAGTTTTACAATAATCGGCACTCATTACAGTATATATATTTATTTACATCTCAAATGTTCTTTTATTTAGTCCCTATATCTACCTTAGAACAGGTCCCGGCCTAGTTAGGTGACATTGCCACTGGATTGTGCGATGGAATTCAATTTTCTGATATTGGCTTAACGTTAAAAATATTTTTGGGCATAATCCGTAACTTTTTGAGTTGTATAATGAATAAAAATAAAATAAATAAATTTTATAAATAAGTGTGCAGCAATTACCTTTACTGTGGGCATAAAATTGTTGCGAACAATATGTGTTGCACCAAATGAAGTCATTTGGAAGCAATTATTGTAATATTGTATGTTCGACAGAAAATGCTTAGAATCTGGTGCATTTCCAGACTACAACGATCCTAATGGTTCTGGTGGTGGAACCGATGGTGTCAATCTCATTTTACCCCCTGCGCAACACAAACCAAGTGGTTCGTGGCGGTACTTCAAGGCACTGCAATATTGGCACAAATGGTCCATTTCTCCAATTTGCACGCATTCATAATCGCTGCATTGTATCGCCAGATCATAATAGAAAGCCTCTCTGTATGTGTTTTGTCTCAAATTCAATCGTCTTCGCACTGCAACATTACGTATACGTGTCGCTTCATTCATTTCTTGGCGATCCTCATCGTTTTCAGTTGCTCTAACCTCTCTTTGTCGTCTCGCTCGACCGGTCACCTTGCTGAGATTGGAGCGTCTGGGCAAGGGCATAACTGTGAAAAATGATTGCAAAACCTGGAAAAACATTCACGAATTACACAAATTCACTTAATTCAGTTGATTTATCTTCAGAATCACGAAAACACGAAAACGCTTTGAAAAATTCGTAAAATTCAACCTAGCCCCTTGAGTATGATACGACCAAATCTGGTTCTGAAACAATTATCCGTTGAGTATGATACGACCAGATCTGGTTCCGCGTTTTTTTCACTTCTTTGACGTTCTCATATTTATTCATAATTATCTAATTGTTTTACAAAATGATATTTCAATATTCTATATTCGAAATTTCAATGCAATCATTGTGCAGTTGTTCTTTTTATGATTGGTGTAGTAGTTTCGTAGTTATAGTACTTTAAGGTCGATGTCGCCGAAAATCCTGCAAAAGAGAGAGATGCATCCATGAAAATACCCATTTACTCCAAGGGTTAACTGTCAAATGTCAGTTTTCACGCCGTGCCGCCATCTTGATTTTCGAATTTTCGTATTTTTATTCTTGTCAAACCGCGCCATCTATTGGCCGAACTCGGTACTAAAATAATTTTTGGTTTTTCTCATTTTTCTCACTTTTCCGAGAGATTTTCCAATTTTTTTATATCCTATAGCAACACCGAAATGATTACGAACAAAACAAAAAAAGAATCGTTCAAATCGGGCCAGGCGCTCGTGAGTTATTAGGTAACATACATAAAACCCGACTCATTTTTATTATATAGATTAGTATTCATTATAATAATAATATTAATAATAGTAAAAGAATAATAATAATCTCTAGTAGAATAATAGTATAGCCTAGAATAATAGCATAGAAAAATAATTAACGTTTTATCGTTATCTGTAAGGTTAAATATGTTTTGGGAAATAAATAAATGCTTTAAAAAAAAAATATTTTGTTAGGACTTTTTCTTGTCTTGTAACTTTATTTTTCTCTTTATTTTATTTTTAAGTCAATTGTATTTGTCACACTCTATTTAACGCTGTTTTGTTCCATTGATAGAAAAGCTCTTTTTTTCTTTCAAAATCAATATTTTATATAATATTTAATTCTTAAGTAAATAAATAAATAAATAACAAGACTACTCGGTCATATTAGGGATTACTTCGTTTAATTAACTTATACATTCTCTAACTAGGTAAAAAGCAGGAATTCTCGAAGCCCTCTCTTTAATATACCGGAATAGCGGCCGCTGCCGCGCACGCCATGAATTTTCCCGTAATATGGAGCCTCCGCCGACCTCTATTTTAATAATATTTGAAATATTACTGGGTCGGTATGCGACTGCCGCGAGGACTGCCAATATACCCAGAAGAACAGAGCGCCAACTTAACGCTAAGGGACCGCGCTCAAATTGAATATTAATAGATGGTATTGGACGGCGGAAAATCTAAATGGGAATTCTATAGCGATAGATGAAATTACACGGTGAACTGTCTAGGTTTTTTTTTAAAGAATGAAAGCATAACATTCGCAAATGCTTGTCACGATCACAATCACTTTCGTTGTTTTGTATAGATTTCCTCTTTTGCTAAAAACTGAAGTAAGTGACTTCTGCTACCCCCTCGCCTCAGCATCGCTAGCATGGACTGAATGATCACGCTACGGACTTTTCATAGAGTTCGGCAGCTAAAGGTTCCGTGCAGATTGGGCCGTATAACCTGTTTGTTACCTTGGGTTTGCTTAACTCGCTGTCTAACTCCTAAGGAGGCTACACCTGGAAAGGACCATATTTCCCTTGACACGGCTGTGTCGTGGACATAAGATCAGATCCTCTGGGGCATGACCTTCGAGCTCTGATGGGCAGTTTGCAAATCGTGTGGCGTCATCCAATCGACTGTGCACTCCAGCAAATAACCGCGGTGTGGGGGTGGGGGGGGGGGGGAATAGTTATATACGTTTCCTAAAAAGCGGAGGTGGTTGTAGACCTGATGTCAGCTGCCCTTAAAACGACATGTTGGCCTCTTAAACTGTTGGTGACTTAAACCAAAAAATCAAAAAAATAAGCAATATTTGCATGTCAAGAATTTGATATTCTTCGAGTGCATTTCATTATTTTTGCAGACACTTCTATACTTCAGCCAAATTTTGAATTCCCTTTTTACTAAGTTAATTTAAAAACTGTATTTTTTATTACGTTTTTAATTACTTTTTCTCTATAACGACTATTATTAGATCGCGAAGCCACTCCTCATTAGTTTGTTTAGTTTTTTTTTTCAGAACTTTTCAATGCGAATTTTCTTTGTAAATAAAGTGTTAAATTAATATGGCGAGAACCTCATTCGCCCCAGATACTGCTCACGGCGATATGCGTCACCTCGTCTTATTGAATAAGCATGGACTTCGTTATTAGCTATGAAAATTTGTCAATTTTTGCTGGCGGAACTTGCTACCTCCATGATGTAGATGAGTCAATATTCCGAGTCTCCCAAAATATATTGAGCTAGGAGTCGATAGTTACATCTGGATCGGGACCTGCCCTAGGAGTCGGACCAATAGGGTTTGAAGGGTATGTGATTCGTATAACAAATAATGGCAGATGCGATATTTATCGATTTGGCAAGTATTTTGAATCCCATATCTAAACTAATTGGAAACATTATTAAAATATAGATTAATGAAATATTGAGATATATCTTAATAAGAGTCATTCTCTAGATTTCTGTATTTACTATCCAATAGGCTAAATATAATAATAATACACTAAAATTTGCACTTAAATGTTAGAACATTTGTGCGCGTTGTGGAAATAAACATTATTAGGTTTGTCTGCATAAAATGTAAACTACTATATTTAAAACTAAGAATTCCCGAGGAGACGCCATTGGGAGAGGAAGGAAGGACATTAAGGGAAGAGCTTGTTACTCATTAGAAAAGTAGTACTAATTAGAAAACTCATTTTTGAGGCGAGTCTTGAATGTTTGTAAAGAAGGCGATTTTCGTATATTTGCCGTTTCAGAGTCTTGCATAATGGACACAGAGAGAGTAGCAGTAGAAGTCAGTATTATTATAAGGAATTTCGAGTAAATATACACTTTTTATAAGACTGTTAAACGAAATAGGAGGGTAATGTGTTCAGGATCATCTATGTACCTGTGTATTTTCCGTTTTTATACTCCATCATAACTTCTAAACGCTTGAAACTATATAGAAGTGTGTCGTGTTGTTAGAATCGTTATGTCATCCCGAGCGACATATCAAGTAAGTAGTTGTCAAATATCCAAAGGTCCAAATTTTAATAAATTAACATAAATACATCGTGTTTTGTGTCAAATGAAAGGTCTGGTTTAGTATATTCTGGAAACATACGTGTATATATGAATAAACACATAAACCACAAATATTTCATAAAAACCGTAATAAAAATAATTATAAATAGGGTCTGTCCATGTGTGACTCACACTACATGTGAGAATACATATAACATAGAAATGAATATATTTGCATTTATGTTTTTTAAATTTAAATGTTAATAGACAATGTATTTTTTCGGTACACAAAAGATTTATTCGAAATAGCAATATATTGTGAGAAAATTCAGAATATTAACTGATGTGACTCACACTACCAGAAAGGAAATCAAATTCAGGACCATCATTGGATCTTGAAATTCTTCCTCATTTGGATCCATACACTACACTTATGTGTATTTGATGATATTACAAGAGTTTAACTGTAAGAAAATTACGAATAATAAAAAAATAAAAAAAACTTGTTATCTTACTAATCCAATTTACTTATATTTAAATACTGCACTGTTTTTCAAATATGTGACTTACACCACCGTCACTTTATATTAAAATATCTCGTCCTTTAATGTATATAAAACTGAAAACTTGCTATCTTACTAATCTAATTTATTTTATTTAAATACTGCACTATTTTTCAAATTTATAAAGTTTCTCGGGGAACTTATAAAACATTCAACGTATAGAACAAAGAATTACAGAGTTGTTTAGTGTTGCCACAGTTTAACCCGACAAATGACAGGCGTCCTTTTGGGGATGCAAGTTTTAATACACAGGAATGACAGGCGTCCACTTGGTCCAGTGATGACGACACGATGAAGGCCTTTTGCGAAAAAATCCGTTTAAAAATAGAACGGGCTTCTTTATTTTATCGTATGATGCCAGAAAATAGCCAAAGATTCGTTACTATTAAATTCTACGATAGTATCATGCGATAAAAGCTGTATGATATATTGCAACACTGCCAAACGTCGTGGAAATTTCCGTCGTGACAGCGACGATACAGCGCCGAACGAGTGCCAGGCGACGCGCTGCAATTATTGTGATTTTAAAATTAATTTGGCACTTCATTTTGTACTTTTATTTTTGACACATGTGGGGTGTACATTCACATGGAGAGACCCAATCCAATAATTCTCTTTCTGCAACGGCAGTCGTCTTTTTTATTCCTTTGAATACATTTACTTATTTCGCCTTGTAACAACATTGACATTTTATTTTATTTATTTATTTTATTTATTTAAGAATTAATTACTATAAAACATTGATTTGCTTACAAAAATAACAGGAACCGAATGGCAAAACCTTAACATTTTGCTTATTTGATTCTGTCACCCAACTGGGACTAGCCCGTTCTAGGGTGGACAGGACTCTAATATTACAATCAAGTTTGCTTGATTGCTTGATTGCTTACAGATGTACAAGTTTTAGTAAAAAGCTAATAACACTAAATTGCCCTAATATTTGGTCTTCAAAAAAAAAAAAGTAAAAAAAGTAATAATTATAATAAAAAATATTAAAAGATAATATAATAAATAAAATGCAATTCCATTATATAATCGGCAATAATATAAAATTCGATTAAATAGTATAATTAAAATTATATGTGAGAAAAAAAAGAAATAGTCATTAATATTTAATATATGTAATAAAGGATTTAATATGAAAATATCTAGTCAAAAAAAGTACAATTCATTGTCAAAATAATATATAACAACAAAGTCAAATATTTTTTGGTAGTTAGTTCAACGTTAAAATATATTCAACATGTTTAAAATATGTTTAAATTTGTGCGCCTAAGTTGTATTAAACTATTATTTCTAACATTTGATGTATGGTTAGTCTGTCATGATTCGATAACCATTTCTTTAATTTATTTTTGAATTCCCTAAATGTCAAATTCATTTTAATTTCCATATTGATCAGATTGTAAAATTAAAATATATCTTACATTGTCAGTAAGGCGACTCATTCTATCTTTATTTGAATAATATTCCCGATAGTTACCTACATGAGTCGGCAAATTTTTACTACTCTCTAGGATTCCCCGATTCCTAACTAATGAGCCTATGTCTCGGGTATCGTAGGTAGTACGTATTTACTTCGTGACATTTGTCTTTCAGGCCTAATGATCGCTAACAAAATTACCCGCTCGCGCGGAGGCGGAGGACGCGTACAACCGCCGCGCAGTCTTTTCTCTTTTTTCCCCATTTGATGTTGAATTAAGGATGGCTTTCGATTCACACTCCCTAATAAATTGACTCCTGAAAGGGCCTGCCTTTGCTTCGTCGTCTCCGCGAGGCGGCGTTGCGATGCTTTTCGACAGCTTCGAGACCCTGCTCTGGGGGTTTACCTAATAAGTGGGTCGAATCCACTGTGAACGAATCATTCAATAAAAACATTTGAATAAAAACATCAAGGAGATGCTGATAGGCCACCCTTTATATAATCTGGCAGAATTTGAGGGCCATGATTTTTCAAATATTGTGCCCATTTAAATTACTTAAAAAAGTAGATCCTTATTGTCTGATTATTTTATATGGTCTTATATCTGTACTTTTAGATGTAATTTGATTATTTAACATTTTACTGACAATTTGAATATTACGATTAATAATTTTACTACGTATCTTTTCGAATTACTAACTACTTCAAATATTAGGCTTCTATTTTGATTATTTATATTAATAGTTTGACAATCTAGTAGTTAATTCTTGACTACCTATGTATGTTCAGTAAAGAGTAGTAACGAAACTTACTACATAACCCAATTATTTTGACACGTCCAAGAGCGGTCTTTAGCCGTCAATTGGACACGACGAAAATGTAATGTAATGTAAATCGATTCGGTTTCAGGTAGCGAACAGTTTCATGCAGCTTGGGTCATAAGATTCACTGCGTTTTCGGATCGGTCTAACTCACAATTCAACTCTTAATAAGAAGGCTCTTCGTGTGGAAGACTACCCCGGATAAGACTCTTGCGTCTCGGGCCTCACGACTGGCGCCCCGCCGCTACTGGACGGTTTGCGCTCCTTGCGGATACATTTGATAAAATTGGATTATTATCCGGTGTTGTCCGGGTGGCGTTTACGGCGGGTTCAATGCGATCGGTTAAACGATATAGAAGTTAATGTGCTGCAGCGCCATCTAGTGACGGGTAATAACAAACACCCCGGATAATATTTTCGCGCTATCTACATTGTAACGTTCATTCACTGCTAACCTACGGCGCGGAGTTATGGGGGCGAGCAGCCGACAGGCAGAGGGCCTTCGTTATGCAGAAGCGTGCAGTCCGCACAATAGCGCGTGTGGCGCTTGATACGCCAGCTAGGCCTTTGTTTAGAGATCTCTGCATCATGACGCTGCCGTACATTTATATAATGGAAGTAGCGCTGTTCGTTCGCAGAAATCTAGCCGATTTCGAAGTGAATGGTGTGCATCACCACTATCCAACAAGATCCCGTAGCATACTACGTTCGGTAAGTCATGCATTATCCAAGTCGGAGAGGCTAGCCTATATCACCGGCCCAGCGGTTTACAACAAACTCAGCGAGCACATTAGGCAGGCGCAATCTCTTGACGTGTTTAAGAGACGCCTTAAGAGGTACCTCACAGAAAAGGCGTTTTACTCACTGGAGGAATATTACTCCAGTGAAGTCTAAAATGCTTTGGTGGCTAAAGTGTTTAATGATCTCTTTGCATTTTGTCTTGTATTTCCTCTTTTTACATTATTCTTGTATTTTTTTGTCTTTTTTTTTTGTTTATTGTTATTTTTTCTTTACGATAAAAAAATCTTTGTTTGCTAATATTTATGTACCATGTACCAGTATACTAATAAAATGAATATGAATATCAATATGAATATACCTTTGTATACAATATTCGTGGCAATCGGTTGAACGGTAGGGAAGTTGATGTGATGTACAGCAGCGCGATGTAGTAGCGAGTTAAAATAAAATGGATAGCGTGAAAATATTATCCGGGCTCAAATACATATGAGTACCAATTGTCATGGCAATTGGTTGAACGCTATAAAAGTAATATGCTGCAGCGCCATCTAGTGGCGAGTTATAACACATTGAATAGCGTAAAAATGTTATCCGTGCTGAAATACCTATGTATACCAATTTTCATGGCGATCGGTTGAACGGTATAAGATTTGATGTGCTTCAACGCTATCTAGTGGCAAGTTATAACAGTAGTTAGCGGGAAATTAGTGTCCGTGCTCTAATACCTATGTATACCAATTTTCATGGTGATTGGTTAAACGGTATAGAAGTTGATGTGCTATAGTGCCATCTAGTGGCGAGTTACAACAAAGCGGATTTTTTATTTCTTGAAAGGAGGCGCGCAACGGGTGTCTGGTTTTAATTCCTATGATGGTTATCATTCGCAATATGTAAGTTACGATGTTTTTAAAAAGGATTTTAAGCATTGCGGGCGGTGGTTTTACAGTCACGTTGTACAGTCTATGCGGGGTATTTAAACCTCACTTTACCAACCAAATACAACCCTTTGCAGTAATGACCCAATGTACTAATATCAAAGAATAAACTTTCAAAACTGTCGCTCGCCTTTACGAGATAGCTCCCTCTGAATTTCAGCAATGTGGCTGCCGGGAGCTCAGTCGAGCCGGGAAGGGGGGTGGTGGGGTCGGGGTAGAGAAAGGGGGTGATATGGCTGCGCGTGACACCTCGCGATACAAAGGCGGCGACGCAGTGCCGGAGCCTCTCAAAGGAGCGCCGCGACGCTCGCATAATTTCATTTCTCCAGCTTTACAGGCGTCCGACGCTTAATCTGAGCCTTTTAACCGCTGCCCTATTGCTGCGCACCAGACGCGCCATTATTTACACCCACTTTGCACTGCCAATTTGCTTCGAAACGCCTTTGCTAGTATTCAGAAATTCTCAATGACGGGTTTGTTAAAGCGGGCTTTTAACACGACTGTCCAATAAAAAAGAAGTGTATGTGTTCAGGGTTCATCTGTGCATGTTTTACGTTTCTATATTCCACCATAACTTTTAAAGGATTTAACCTCCGCGACTAACGAGGAGCTCTCAAACATTTTCGGTTGTCGCTTGCAATAACAACATCGGGTCGAATAGACCTCTTGCCAGAATGTGTCGCGTTTTTCATAAATCGTGTAAAGGATTGGATGTATTTTATGATTCCATAAATATAATAAAAGATTCGATCATACCTAGCCTATCTCCTACTTTTTAAGATTTTACTAACTGCCATCCTTATTTACTGTATTATATGATTATATTATAACATACTATTGTATTATATCATATTATATATAATAAATAATATTATCCAATTACTCATACTTCTATTTTGCTCTATCCAAATAACCTTATTAACAACTTATTTAATTATTTCTTTTCTTACCCTTATATTATTATTAGCATACATATATTATTATTATACATATTTTTTTTCTACTATCTAACTGTTGATGTAATTTCTATGTTAATGTGTAATGCAAGCATTGCCAACTATTCATAGGATAGTAAATTTGTTTCATTTAAATATGTTTTTAAGATATTATCATATATTTACTATCTGTAAGGTTGCTATAAAATAAAATAATAATAATAATAATTAACCGATTTAGAAGTGTGTGGTATTGTTAGAATCTTTATAATATATATTAATACTTTTTAATACATATATGAATATATATTAATTTTTATCATGTTTTAAAATAAAATAATATTGACAATTATCATGACATTTTCCTACGAATTTTTATAAGGTAATTAAGATATTTCTGTTACATTATGTATGATTTTGTTTATTTATATAAATATAATATTATAGATTTCTTAGGATAATTAAAATAAATTGTCTACCTTGGAACAGGCGGCAGCCTAGTTAGGTTAAGACTTTTGTAAATTGAATGTACTCATAATTTGAACTCAATAAATAATTTTTGTTTTTTTTTTTTATGTCTTCCCGATTGTCATATGTTGCTTTTACAATTTTTAAGAAACAACTGGTCTCGTGGATGCTTGGGCCAGGAAGGTCCCAAATACATCAAGAACTCTCAACTATCTAGCTTTGTTTGGCTGCACTTTGTGACTATTACTATTATTTTAATTTTTCTTTGTGACTATTTTACTTTTTTAGAAACTTTACTATCACTGGTATTATAATGTTATTGTGTTTTTTTATTTTTCTACAAATATTACAAATGTTATTTATAATTTAAGTTATGACTATATAGTTTATTATTAACCGAAGGATAAGTGTATTTAATTATCTATTTACTTCAATGTTTTATTTTATTATAATTATATATTTACATATTTTATTTTTAAACATATTTTTATTTAAATCAAGGTTTTTTTTCCATTTTTGCTTTTTCTCTTTTCGTTTAAACTACTTTTATTCTTTTGAATATGTTTTCTTTTTAATCTAGTATTTGTTTAATATGTTTGCCCTAGAACAAGTGTATACTTAGTTGGGCGACATGGGACCGATCGATATAAGCGTGACGCAACTTGCTGTGGGTTTTATTTTAAACTAGATATTAAATATGATTTGATACGCTTGTTGCATATTATGTACATTACCATAAATAAATAAAAAATAAAAATAAAATAAATAAACTGTACAAATATCAAGTACATAAGTAGTTGCATAAATGTCCAAATGTCAACAAATTAATATAAATATATAGTGTTAAGTGTGAAATTAAAGGTCTGATTGAGTATATTTTGGAAATATACATCTATCTATGTGGATAAATACATCAGCCACAAATATTTCATATTAAAAACAGTAATAAAAATAATTCAACGCAACTCAAATTGCAACGGCAGTTGTGTTTATTATTCCTTTTAATAAATTTACTTGTTTAGAAACATTTACTTATATTGCAATGTTTGTCAGTTTGTTTAGGTCAAATTTTACAAACTGGATTAGAACCACGTCCTCTCATCTTGTGAAGTTGAAATTTAACATATCGGTTCAGTTGCGATAGCAATTCATTTTGTTTCTACCTACAACTAGGGTTGTCGACTACAGCGGGCGAGCCCGTCATCTCAGGAAGTTTTAACGATTAGTCGTTCTATCTCCCTGGAGTGAGCGCAGAAGACTTGGACAAAACAGTCCACCGTCTAGCTCCGCCACAAACCCGTAAGAGGCCAACGCCTTAACCGCGAGATAGCCAGGAGTATTACCCAGCGAGCTTACATCCACGCCCTTACTTCCAATTGCAACCAGATTACTCCAGTCTCTCGATTGGTTACAAGTTCGAGGTCGCTTGCGCGGTCCTCCCCCTTACAAGCGGTGAAACGGTGTATACCGAATCTATCGCGGACCACGGCATCCTTTGCCCGGCTGTTCACCCAGGATCGGGTAGCCGATGGTCGTTTCAAGAGCAGTCGCCGTAAGGTCCGCAACCACCATCGCTCTATAGGAAACAGTACTGCTTCCAGACTCCCCCGACTGTTAGTCAGAGTGCGCAATCGATTGGCTAATGCCGCACGATGCGCAGACCGTCCAGGAGCGCCAGAAGGTTGATTCCCAGGGGAAACTAACCATAAGGCCAGAGTCCTACCCAGGCTCGCACTTGATGCGTGGAGGCCGTCGGATAGGTGTTGACCCGTGAGTGTGACCAACCCTGAACAGAATGGGTCTTCGTGGACAACTCAGCAAGGCCCATTAACTGCCTGATTCTACCTACACCCAGGATTGGCTCCCGACGAGGCTACACTTCTACGGTCAACAGACTCGAAATTTTGTATACGCATTTAATTATGATAGCCATTCTAAATATCACCATGACATGGCTGCTGCATCCAGGGTTGACTTCCAACGAGGAGATCTCTCAGCGGTCAACAGCAAAGACATGAAATTGTGTATAGCATTCAATTATGATAGCCCGTTCTAAGTTGCACCGTGACATGGCTACTGCACCTAGGGTTGGCTCCCGACGAGGGGACTCCTCAACGGTCAACAGCACATACACAAAATTTTGTATACGCATTCATTTATGGTAGCCCATCTTTTGTTTTTTCAGAGCATTTTAATAAAAGTTTCTTTTTAAATATGCTTTTTACTGTCAATCCCCTGGATTATTTGCACACTGTGTCGATTGTAATAATTTCGGGCCTTGTTTGCTAACTTGCACTGTACGAGCGAGTAGAATGGTAGTGGTTTTACTGAAATTCACTGCTCTATTATTCTAAATGCGTTTCAGTTATTTCACATATATTAAAAAAACATGGTCTTAAAAAGTAACGATTGATATTTTTTTCTAGTTTTAAAAGAAAGAATTAGACTGATTTCTTGCATGATAATTTATTAAATATTTTTTTTTTATTCTATTTATTTTTGTTTATTCACTTATTACTAATCAACATAACAATAAAACCAAGGCATTGAAAAGTAAAATTAATAAAGATATTACCATAACTATACAAATAGAATGACACTTATAATACGAGCTATCATGTAAAAATAAATAATTAATAGCTTGCAATTTAAACAAGTGAGGGTTGGCGGTAAAAATATCGAAATCTGGTGCCATCGAGTGAATTTCATTTAAGCGCCGCAATCCATGCGCCAACAAGTTCCACCTCGTCAGGTTAGTGCGCGAGAACGGCTCCGCGAAAAGATGGTGCGATCGAGCACGGAGATAATTATTTGGTATGAATAGATCCACCTTTGCTAGTAAGCTAGGGTTATCAGTTTTACCACGAATTATATTGAAAACATAGGACATGGTCAGCATTTCTCTTCTGAGACAGAGAGAATTATAGCCAACCATGCCTGTGATAAATGCAGTCGGATACAAAAATGGATAATATCCGTACTGCTTGATCGGATACAAAAATACCCGGATCGGA
The DNA here is from genome assembly GCA_944548615.1 of Micropterix aruncella. Lineage (NCBI taxonomy): Eukaryota > Metazoa > Arthropoda > Insecta > Lepidoptera > Micropterigidae > Micropterix > Micropterix aruncella. The sequence continues at coordinate 10,835,555 of OX155971.1, read as the reverse complement.
TACAAAAATACTTGTTCGGATAAAAAAATATATTCCTAAGGTCCAGTTCATTCTAAATATAAAGGTTTTTGGAGTATTTCAATATCTTTATAAATAGATTAGCAATTTAACTTTCCGCAAACCAAGTTTTTAATTAAAATTTGCCCAGACGCCATTTTAAAATGGCTGCCGAAAAAAACCATGGCTTATCATTTTTACTTCGACGAGTGTTTTTTCACTGTCTACATATATAGAACACATGCAAAAAAACCAGGGATATAAAAAAGTGTTGAGCAACATTGACTGGGTGATTTGAAATGGATTGACCCACCTATATATACTTTAAAATCATTCAAGACCCACCTCCAAAACTAATACTTTTCTAAGAAGTAACCAGGTCTTTCCTTTTTCTCTTCTTTCCCTTCCAATGTCATCTCCTTGAGAATTTTTGATTTTTACTTTTAAATATAGTAGTTTGTACTTCCACAACTTCCACTTCTCTTTATTTCCACAACGCGCGCTTAGAGGGGATCGCTCTTGTATGGAGGAAAAAAAATATTTATCGATAGCTCCCTATACGGAAAAGATGGTCTATAGTATGGAGATTATAATATATATTTTTTTTATTAATTTAAAAATTTAATACTGTCACAAAGGGTTGAATTTTCGGTAAAAAAATAAAATTCAATTTTGTTAGTAGATTTTAGACACAAAACAATTATTTTTCTGCAATATAAGTAATAAAGAACCAAAATGATGACTACTGAATAGCGAGTCGCGAATAATACAACGTACGTACATTGCAGGTCCCCCCTCTCCTCCCTGTCAAATCAATCCGCTAATCCTATAGAGCAGTAATACTATTACACTCAGATATAGTGGCAATCCTAGTTTTCCGAGTCCCATTTTCAACTACCATCCCTTCAAAATACGGAAGCGGTACGGCTGAACGTGTCTTCCCCACGTGATACGACCCGACGACGTGGAAAAACCCTATCACCCGGCTGCAATACTACCTACTATCGAGGGGTTTCCCTGCCACACTAAACTACAGAACGAATGTTTAAAATAGTCAGGCAAACATCTGGTAGTGTCTGCGGACCATATGGATCTATTATTATTATATTATTGATATATTATTTATAAGAAACCGCCTGCAATCACGAAACCTCATGCGAGTTTTCTACACTAAATGTGATTACCGTCCACTGTAATTTCTGCGGTTTTTTAGTTTTTTCTTAATTCAATTCTCAAAAGAGGCTAGTAAACGTATCAGATTTTTTTTTATTGTAACCAAATGGTTACAATTATGTATCCTCTCATATAAACATTATAAAGTACAAGATGTCCGTTTCCCTGTAACACAATTCACTTTGACTTTTTACCATAAAAAAACTCAAACATCTAAAATTCATCCACCTTGTGGCAGTACTCAACCCAAAAATATATTTTTTTTTATTTTATCCTTGATCCATAGCGAATTGATACCATAGATAAGGGAGTTTGAAATTCGATGGTTTTAAGGGAGTTTGAAAATTCCGAGTTTATTTTCCATGGTAATTAGCAAATTTTGTAACCAATTAGCAAAATTTGTAAAATTTTAAACATAACGGTATTATGATAGCTGACATTCTAATTCTCATATAATTTAGTATACATCTATTTATGTTTAAAAAATACGAAGGCATATTGCTGGATTGGCAATAAAATTATTTTACGTTGATTATTCTACATAGAATTTGCATTTCTATTTTAATATATTATTCTCTCTTACTATTTAATGACATTAGTATATTTGTAAGTAGATAATATTGAATATAATATTACAGCCATGACAACTATCGTGATAGTTATGTTTTTAATCATTAAATTTTAAGCATTTACTTTTGTGACGCATCCAAGTGTAGGAATGGCTATCTACTGGAGTAGTTGATTGTATTGTATTGTATTGTATTGTATTGTATTGTATTGTATAGAACATATTTTTCGCATAGAGGCGTTTTGAAATTCTGAAGAAGATTTTTTTTTTTAAGTGTAAATGAATAGTTCTTTATTATTATTTTTAATTTAGAATTGATTTTTTTTGTGTAAAAGGTTTACATACATTATTATTATTAATAATAATAATAATAATAAAACTCTTTATTCTTAAGAAAAGGCGAGTTTATTGCCTGCAGGCAATATTTTAGAGCTAACCTATACTATTGTAAGAACATTATTTGCGAGTAGACATTGCCTGCAGGCAATATTTTAGAGCTAACCTATACTATTGTAAGAACATTATTTGCGAGTAGACAACATAACTTAACCTATATAAAGAGTATGACAAATACAATATAGGAGGATAGAAAGAAGTATATACTTTACTCTTTGTGGGCACAGATTTGCCACATCAAAATAATCTAACACCTATAAGGACGCTAAAGTTTTAAAAGGAGGGGAATGGGAGGGGAAAGGGAATTTATCTGGAGGATTTCAAATGCTCTCTGAGTCTGTTTTTAAAAGTTGTTATGCTTGGCGAGGTTCTCACATTTTTCGGCAAAGCATTCCAAAGACGGGCTCCATGCACGGTGGAAGAGAATGAGAAGAAGTCACTGCTGTGACTAGGGATAGAGAGTAGCAGGTTGTTTTTTTGATCTCAGAGGGCGTTCATGAGCCGATAGTGCAGTAAATCTGCCGGTAAGATAATTGGGAGCGACGCCATCCAAGATCTTGAAAAGCATACAGAGAACTCGCATGTCTCTTTTCTCACGGGTCGACAGCCAGTGAAGCTTCTCTCTGTACTCCGTGATGTGGTCAAATTTTCTGAGGCCATGGATATACCGAATGCAAACATTTTGGAGACGCTCAACTTTGGTGGATAACTCCTCTGTGAGGTCGAGAAATTAACGAATGACATTGTAAAAAAAATATTTAATCCAAAAAATAATAGTAAATTAAGGTAATTTAATAATTAAGTGCCTACAATCAAAATCTGATTATTTTTAGTTTGAAGTAATTATTTGTGTTATTATGTAGTTTTACTGTTCTTACAACTCCGTGTCAAATTTGGCTTTCAATAACCTAAAGGTGTAGGGAGGGGGGAAGTTTTGGCAGGGTACTTGTCTACTTGCCGGGAAAGTGAATGAATGAATGAAATGAATGAAAATATCTTTATTGCACAATAAAAATAAGGTACAATGGCGGACTTATTGCTACACTACAGCAATATCTTCCAGTCAACCAACATGCTGGTGTGAAAAGAAGAGTAGGCAACAAAATTATAGCTTAAAATTAAATTTGAAATTGTAGCATATAATAAACATTGTGTGTGTATCTAAAGTAAAAAGTAAATATATAAATAAATTTTTGAGTTGGACATATTATATGTATGTATATGTATATACATACATATTTTGATATAATAACAAATAAATGAATAAATAAATAAGTAAATAAATAAACTGCCAAAATAAGGTAAGGAAAGGGAGGGGATAACGGAAAGGTTAGAATTTATGATTAATATTTATTGTGAAAGGAAGTGCTTTTTCAATGATTGCTTAAAGGTGAACAGCGAGCTAGCGCCTCGAATAGTTAAAGGAAGCTGATTCCACAGTCGAGCTGCATGTACGGAGAAGGAGTAGGAAAAAAAAGTGGTATTGTGTTTTGGGATACGTAGGATATTATTCTGACTTGAACGAAGTGGGAGACCGTGACTTCCTAACCCGGTAAAAGCCTCGTTGAGGTAGGAGGGAGATGTAGGGTTGTGTAGGACATTATATAGAAGTGAAAGTCTATATAAGGAAAGTCTTGAGGTAACACGATTTTTTTTGGGCAGTCGTGTAAAAATAGACGAACGTTGGTTCATCGAGTTGAATATGTTGCCAAACGTCAGTCGACGATAAGCGGCGAGTAGTCGTAAGTAATATACGTAAATGCTCTCGACGTCCAGCTTATTCAAATAATATTCACGAGTATACAGTACTCGTATATATTTGAATTCCCGTCAGTGCGCGCGACTTGTCCGATGCATGCCCCAATAGGGAATAATTCCAATTTCCCCTCATCAAAGACACTGCCCGGGTTCAACTGTCCGGTTTCTCTCTGAGATCGTCCGTATTCCGTATTTAGACCGCCTGTAAGCGCGGCTAATTCTGACTGCTTCCACTGAATTTCCGGAACGACATGCTGAATATATTAGGACCGCTGCACACTTACCAGATTAAATGCAAATTTATCAATAATTTCGCTAGCTCAACGCTGAAATACGAACCTTCAGCTCATGTACACTGGACAAAACAGGAAATTCTGTTAGGCTAAAACATTTCAATTCTTCTGATCGGCGTATTCGCAGAATTTATAATATTATTATTATTAACAGTTAGTGTTGTGTGGGAGCTGATGGGCCGGCCCTGTTAGAGTTGGCCACGAGGACCCATTCGTTTAGGGTCGGTTACTCTCACAGGTCAAAGCCATCCGGCGGCCTCCACGCAGAAGTGAGAGCTAGGGTAGGACGCTGGCCTGCAGGCCAGTCTCCCCTAGAAGTCAACCTTCCGGCGCTCCTGGACGGTTTGCGCATCGTGCGGCGTCAGCCAATCGATTGTGCACTCTGACTAACAGCCTGGGGAGTCTGGGAACAGTAATGTTTCCTATAGAGCGGGGGTGGTTGTTAACCTTATGGTAACCGCTCTTGAAACGACCAAACGGGCAACGGATGTTGTGGTCCGCGATAGATTCGGTTGACACCGTATCACCGCTTCATAAGAGAGGGTTCTGTATGCGCAAGCGACCTCGATCTTGTAACCAATCAGGAGGTAGGAAATATCCTGAAGGTTATTTCCAGACCGAGATATCCTTTCAAACTGGTAGTCAAGGGGCGCGGCTACCCGCTGGCTACCTTTATCGGTGCCTCGCCGTAAGGCATTGGCTACTGACGGGCAGGTGGCGTAGCTATACTGTGGACTGTTAACGTCCCAAGTCTTTTGCTCTCACCTCACTTTCGTTAAAACTTAATGAGGTGACGGGTTCGCCCGTTGTAGTTGACAGCTCTAGTTGTTAGTGTTGTGTCTTCATATGCAGATGAAGATGTTTCAACACCAGTAATACGTTCTCTATCATAGAAGAAATGAGAAAAAACTTAAAACTTTTTAATGAAAGTTGATGCATTAGGTTAAAACTTAACCTTTTTTATAAATTAGAATTCTGTAAGTAGTAGGGTTCCGTAGTTATTTAAGATAAGCTTTGTGAGGTCACATATAGCCTACATGGCGCAGAAATGTATAAAAACGATTAATTGTTACTACGGCGCCACGCCACGCACGCCACGCCACGCCACGCCACGCCACGCCACGCCACGCCACGCCACGCCACGCCACGCCACGCCACGCCACGCCTCCGGTAACCCGCACTCCACAGTAGTTGAATTCAATCAAATCGAAATTCAGTAAAATCAAAGTGGATGCACTTGTTTAGTTCAATTTGAGTAGTTTTATTCATAATTATTTGATTTTCTGTATTAATTAAACACATTACTGTGGTCTACTTGTGTTTTTGTGTAACCCCCTTTGTATTTTACACTAGCTGACCCGTGCCCACTTCGTTGGGCGGTAAACATTATTACTTGTGATGAAATTATGAGTGTGGTTCGGTTAGTACTGAGTGCTATGATTTATTTCCTGACTGTCAAAAGGAGGGTTATATTTTTACTGCATATGTATGTATGTATTTGCATGCCAATTTGGCTATATTACCGGGTTTCAAGTGAGTGAATGAAATGATTATGATTGAATAAATTGTGTTTATTTCAATTGTTCAAAATTTCTCTGTATTATATGAAATGCACCAAAATATATTGTCTTTCAGGAGTTCCAACCAGAGATAAGATCGCGGTTCCATACCTATGTCGTATTATCTCTTTGACCATGTATGCAGTAGAAGGTAAATTATATGCAGTAAAAGGGAAAAGTCTTTTGTTTTAAACACATGAGACGATAAATGTACTTATTTTGATATGAATTATTGATAATATGACATAATTGTTGATAATATGACCAATAAATGTCAACGATTAAATAAACCAATAAACCAAACGATTAAAATTATTATTTTAATATTAAAAAACTACTTTTTGTGACTTAAATATAAAATTTAGACATATGCTGTTTTTTTTGTAGGCATTACCAAGCTCTACAACTTTTCTCTAGAACTCAATCATATATCTCTCATCGTTAAAGCAGCGTTCGTAAGAATCGCTTTCATTCGACCGCTTATTCTCCGACTTACTTTGCAAATCCGACTACCACGAAAAAGTCTTTTCATTTTTGGGATTAATATATAGCCTATGACACTCACAAATAACGTGGCTTTTTATTGGTAAAAGAATTTTCAAAATCGGCTCAGTAGATCAAGAGATTACTTCCTACAACCTCACAAACTCACAAACTTTAACTCTTTATAATATTAGTATAGATTAACTTTTCAACATTAACATAGGTAGTCTAAAACCACGTTGAAGGATTGTTTACGAGCGCCGCCCCGGCCACCTTCTCTAAAGAAATGTTTGTTTAAGCTGTCTTATGGCTCACAAATTCGTTTCGAAATTAGGTCTCCTCTGAGGTCACCGGTGCCCTACTCAGCGCCTAAATCAAGAGCACCCGCCGGTCACCGGTGCTCTCTCAGTCAGAGAACGTGGTAAAGAGGTAAAGGTGTATTTAATTGTTGTTAATAGGTGTTACTGTGAATTCGAATCTCAAAGAAACCTGTCTGCTATCCCGATAGAAAATGCAGCTCTCTACAAGACACTGATCAGACCACACTGAGAAAAATATAACAATGCAATACACGGAAATACGCATGTTTCAACAAGGATTACGTATATAACGCGCACTGTGGTCCATACGTATGATTTAACATGACACATAACGGTGTTGGCATGACGCTAGTTTCCGCGTCGTAATGCTAAAACATAATGTTATTTCATTACGTCGCGACCTTAGGATGTCGCTTCTAACATGACAGCATGTAGTAGTATACGCACTGTTGTAGTCGGACACATGTTAAAACTACAGTATACTGCGGATAGCAAATGGTTTTGTGCAGCTTGGGCCATAACATCCACTTTGTTTTTCGGATCGGTCTAACTCAGGATTCAAATCCTATTCAGAAGCCTCCTCGTGTGAAAGGCTACCCCGGATAAAACTCTCGCCATGCATGTCTCACGGCTGGTGGATCGCTTTCTCCTGGTGGATTGCCTCCCGGCGGCGCTACTGGACGGCTTGCGCGCCGTTCGGCGACGCCAGTTGGTTGTGCACTCTGACTAATTGCTTAAGGAGTCTGGAGACTATGTAAATAAACTCCTAAGCAGCGGGGTGGATGTTGACCTGTCGTCAACCACTCTTGATATGACCATAGTCACCGTATCACCGTGTAATCACCTCACTGCTGAATGAACGATCTATATTGTTACAAAAGCCTGAGGTGTCGGGTTCGCCCGTTCCAGAGGACAGCTCCAAAATGTCTCAGGGACAAAAACGCAGAGCTCTATATTCAAGGACAAGGACAAGGGGGTAGGAAAGGAAACGATTGAGTAGATGTTGTACGATAACAATGACTGAGAAGAAGAAGAAACTATTCTCATTCGAGAAAGCATTGTTATTTTATGTATAGTTATATTACGAACATAACGAAAGTTTAACATTATTTTGTGATTATAAGTATATTTGTTTGTTTGTTTTTTTTTTGTTTGTAAGCTTTATTGTGATATCACAGTCACAATAGGCGGGTTTGTTGCCTTATGACAATCTCTTACAACCAACGCTACTATGACGTGTTTATATGTACGTGTAACATATGTGTAAGTGTGTGTCTTGTTCCATTCAATCGACATAATTGAAAATGCAGTTCCGTTAATTTTATCCCAACGGAAAATGGTGACCCAGCCGGGAATCGAACCTTACAATGTAAGATCAGGCGACCTAACTACTATGCCACCGGACCATATGTATACACAATAAACGTAATAAGGATAAATATATGTTTATGTAAATACTGGAATCATCAAATTGCCTTATAAGTTTTGGGAAAATTCGACAAAATAAAATTGACGTACAAATTAATAAAATTTCTGCCGCGAATAGCACAACCTAGGAAGCAGCTTTATCATTCGCGCGGTAACCTTTACAAATTCCGAAATTAAATTTTATTGTAAAGATAGGAGACCTAACACGGCTCAACTGGCAACTTTCGTATCTTTTGTATCTATAAAGCGGGCGCGCTTTTAAATTGAATTGAATTTGAAAGGAATGGGCGACTTCGAGTCGAAGTTAATTCAGAGCAGTGTCTCGCCGCCGCCGGGAGCGCCAGTAAAACCGTTCAATATCTATGTAGCGGACGGCATAATGAAGAGTAGTAAAAGTAGCTCGGTGAAGCACAGTGGTTTCAATCACAATCTTGGAGGAAAAAATATATTTTTGACGTGACAACGTCTTATAATTCGATGGAGCCGGCTGCACGCACGAAAAAACATGACTCATGCGGCGTTACCTCGCTCTGAGGAGTTCCACGAGAGCGCGGATCGAGCGACAAAGAGTCACAATCGGCCTCCGCGTTCGGCAGCGTTCGACATCTGTCTCTCTCCTACTTGAGTGAGCGATGCGTCCGCGTGGACAGCTGCTATACAATAATACATTTACATGTTTTCGTCAAGTATGAAGTGCAGTGAAAAGTGAATGTGGTGTCAATTGTTTATAGCAGCTATAATTGCGGCGATAAAGGTAATGATTCTTTCGATATTAAATATATGTTCAGACATATATTGTCGAATATTCGTGATTTCATCATTAAAATAAATAGCATCAGTCCTAGTGCAGCGATTGTAGGTTATGCTATAATTGACAAAGCTATAACAATAAGTTAACAAAAAAAAAAGACATAATTGTATTTATGCGTACAAATAAATGTAACTTGATCAATTCAATTGTGATTTCCATTTACCTCCTTCTCTATATCCATACAAAATATCTATCAAACAAATAAAATAAAATTTTCTTTTGAAAAATGCAACCATTCCATCAGTATTTTCTTATGATGTTGTGACGTTCAACTATCGTCAGTAAACCGACTTTACAGACAACCGTATTTTTTATGTGATTTAGAATTACTAATCGCATTTAGTTAGCCAACAACCCCTTGAAAAAATCGGTTGTTACACGAAGTCTTTCCGGCAATTAGCCAGGCACTTATGTCATCAGAATATTCATGTTATACAGGGGTATCACTGTGTTGTAACTTGCTACTAGATGGCGCTGCAGCACATCATTTCTATACCGTTCAGCCTATCGCCATGAACCCGCCATGAACGCCACCCTGGCAACGCCAGGTAATAGTCGACTAGTACCATATATAACCAATGATAATATGTACATACTCAACTCGGTTCTCCGGGTAAGAATCTTAAAGCGTTTGCTAAGGAAGGGTAGGTGTGGGTACTATTTATCTATGTTCCGTATTTTATTGCCGGGTCAAAGATTATATTAACGCCCGGGATAGATTGACGCGCTGAGAGCGTCCGGCCTCCCCTCTCGCCGTCCCCTCGACAGATCCGCAACTTTTACACGGGTCGAGCGAACTTGCTCCATTAAGGATATTTTTCATCTGAAGAGTTTACCTCTGCATAATGAATGGTAAGAGGTGCGCGCGGTTTCGCTCAAGTTTGCGCTTTCTTTAAAAGTTTCCAGAGCGTTCTGCTCGTCTGCAGCGTGACACGGAAATTAATAGTTGTAACCTATATTGGAGTAAAATGGGTAAAGTAAAGTAAAGTAAAAGGTATGTATTTCCAATGCAACCATACAATTGTGTAGGAATGACAGTAATTAATCTTAAATTAGTTACTCAATTTAGACAAGAGATGATATACAATATATAGTTTTAAACTTACCAATTTACAAAAACATAGACTATATGATAACAGTTTACAACAAAACAATTAACGGTAAATAATATGTATTAGATTAAATGGGTAGATACGATGCTATGTATTTTCAAAATATTTTAAGAAGTCGTTATGGGCATACATGTTGATTTTAAGCAGATAGACTCGGATAGATCTCTTGAAAATATCGATGTTTTTAATTTCTTTTAATCTTTCGGGCAATTTATTGAAAAGTTTGAGGCCTAAGTATCGACTAGTCGCCTGGAACTTGGCAGTACGTGCTACGAACGGTTGGAGATACAGGGTTTTATTCCTGGTGTCATGCCGATGTACTTCCTCGTGGGATATGGCCGAGCTCTTATTGCAATAGAATTCGCAAAGAGCTTCTTGAGCAAAAATTGCATATACGGTCAATATCCCTAGTTTTTGGAAGTGTTCACGACATGACTGCCGTGGACCAATACCTACTATCGCACGTATGGCTCTTTTCTGGAGAGTGAATACACTGTTGATGTGTGCTGCATTACCCCATAAAAGAATACCATAGGTAGATTTTATGATTCCTTTAGAGTGCTCTACCAAAGTTATATATACACATTGTTTGCCGGTACAAATGTACGTCTGCTGAGTGTATAAGGTAAAACAAAATATTTGACCTAAAATACAATATCTTGTAATTTTTTATTTTTTATTAATTTATTTAAGGAAATCGGAATACTAACTGATAGGCAATAACATGTAGGAATAATTTAGAAAACAACATCTTTAGGACAACATTATTTCAAAGTAGTAGATTCGACGTAGGAAAGACTAATTGAGGATAACCAAAAGTCTTAGACATATATAAATCTTATGAAACAACAGTAATATCGAATTCAAAATCCAAAATGTACAAATTTACCAAGTCGTGTACTACATCGAGGTTCCAGTAGTTAAGGGATGTCGATTAGGCCGTTGAGTGTTGTCAACAATATCGACATTGTACAGAAATTTGTTGATTACTAAATGATTTCTACAGCATATGAAGTAACATCCTTAGCCGCTTTGTTTAACCCAAGTTAAGCAATATCGGCAGCGGTTAGTTTTCTAGTGTTACGGTTAGGATTACTAAGTTCAATGCTAAACAATAAGTAATTAAATATACGCAGACAGTGATGTATATATTTTTTTAAACTACGCAATAGAACGCTGCAAAAAAGAATGTCCTTAGAGAAAAAGATAGAAAATGTAGCGGAATTTACATGTAGCGAAATTACGTAAGGGGCGTCGTTTAGTGTATATTTTCCGTTTAGATAAATTTACCGGAATCTCATTTGAATTCTGTCGACTGATATTACTACATACATGCATAATACCCCAACTTCATAATAGGGTTGGTTGTAAGAGATAGTTGAAAGATAAAAAACCTACCCATTGTGAATTTTCATAACAAAGAGTAATAATAACATTTTTGATGAAAAATCTATCAAAAGTGTGTATTTTTTTTAATCCTTTGTGAAGTGACTCGAAGTAACTTGAAGTATTCATGGAAACATTATTAGGCATGAACTGCATCCAAGAAACCGGTTTGCAACAAGTAAATATATTTAAAAAAATAAAAAATACGACTGCCGTTACAGAAAGTGAACTATTTGATTTTCTGTATTAATTAAACACATTACTGTGGTCTACTTGTGTTTTTGTATAACCCCCTTTGTATTTTACACTAGCTGACCCGTGCCCACTTCGTTGGGCGGTAAACATTATTACTTGTGATGAAATTATGAGTGTGGTTCGGTTAGTACTGAGTGCTATGATTTATTTCCTGACTGTCAAAAGGAGGCATGCAAAATATTTGCATGCCAATTTGGCTATATTACCGGGTTTCAAGTGAGTGAATGAAATGATTATGATTGAATAAATTGTGTTTATTTTAATTGTTCAAAATTTCTTTGTATACTGTATTATATGAAATGTACCAAAATATATTGCCTTTCAGGAGTTCCAACCAGAGATAAGGTCGCGGTTCCATACCTATGTCGTATTATCTCTTTGACCATGTATGCAGTAGAAGGTAAATTATATGCAGTAAAAGGGAAAAGTCTTTTGTTTTAAACACATGAGATGATAAATGTACTTATTTTGATATGAATTATTGATAATATGACATAATTGTTGATAATATGACCAATAAATGTCAATGATTAAATAAACCAATAAACCAAACGATTAAAATTATTATTTTAATATTAAAAAACTACTTTTTGTGACTTAAATATAAAATTTAGACATATGCTGTCACTGTTTTTTGGGAGCCATTACCAAGCTCTACAACTTTTCTCTAGAACTCAATCATATATCTCTCATCGTTAAAGCAGCGTTCGTAAGAATCGCTTTCATTCGACCGCTTATTCTCCGACTTACTTTGCAATACAATTATTTCAATTTCGGTTTTTTAATTAAATATTTGTGGTTTATGTATTTATTCGTATATATAGATGTAAATTTTCGGAATGTACTCTGTCAGACATTTCATTCGACACTAAACACGATATATTTATGTTCATTTATTGACATTTGGACATTTAGGCTATTATTTCTTGACATTTGGATAGTTTAGGTACCATATGATACTCGAGATGACATAACGATTATAACACTATCACACACTTCTAAATCGGTTCAAGCGTTTAGGAGTTATGGTGGAATAAAAAATGATGGTTAACCAACCAGATTTTTTCCGAGTAGAATTGCGTAGTTTTATAATTTTCAAAAAGGTGGGATTGGAATAAATTCGTAAGTACCAAAAGCGGTTATTTAAAAATCGGCAATATTTTGTGTAGTGTGATAATTAAACACTTTGTATAATTTATTTTGCTAAATTAATATTCAAAATATTTATCATCGTTACTAGGCCTACGGGATCTATTCCTGATGGCCGCAAAGAGGAAGAAAAAAAAACTAAACTCGAAAACGGCGATTTATATTAAAGACGCTGCTTTCTCCTTGCATTAGAGCAAGAGTCGTGGTGACATATCGTACGACCCTCGGGAGGACAAAACCCCTCTAATAATACGATACTCTTCTAAATCGGTTCAAGCGTTTAAAAGTTATGGTGGGATAAATAAACTGAAAACATAAATAGATGAATCCTGAACACATAACACTCCTTTTGGGCAGTCGTGTAAAAATAGAATATTTCCTAGCCCAAAAAGTGACAATGCTTGAATGACAGCAGAGCCAATAATTTTGAAGACTTCCATATTTATTGATTTATTTATTCGTTACATATACATTCAAACACAAATGCATACACGTATACATTCGTTACATATACACCAAACTTTCAAGCATAAAAGAAATATAATGTACAACCCAGAAAATACCGCTATATGCTTCTAAATTTAGGCATACATCTGCTTGTGCCCAGGCCAAATTGTGCATAAATTATATGTTAAAGTTTGTATACCTAATGTGCCAAGTAAAGTGAAACCGAGCCCGCCTTGCTAGGCATTCCTGTGATAAGGCGAGCTCACTTTCTGAGTCTTATTGGAGTACCACGGTTGTGTCAGAAAAAAAACAAATGAAATTTTATATATATTACCTAATAATTTTAACCTCAGATCATATCAAACATATGCGATACCGCCCTTTTGCCGTTCCGACGGCTGCCGTACGCATTCCTACGAACTTTGTTTTTATTATTGTAATATCGCCCAGCATAATGAAGGTAGGCAAATAATTACGTATCCGACCCGAAGTCTTCACAGATTGACGATTTTCAGGGGTTCATAACTGGCGTTATTATATCAAATATGAAATTAATCATGCGGATATTTTTTTCCTATAAAAGTAATTTTGTAATTATAAATTAACCAAAAAATTATGTAAACATGTACTTGATTTAAATTAATTTATTTTAAATAAAATATGTCCCTAATTGAAGAAATTTACCTATTATACAACTATTAACAACCATTAACATTTAATGGAATATACGTATATACAACCATTAATATTTAATGGGATCTTTGATTAAGGAAAATAAAATTCGACCATGTAATTTTATTTCGATGGATTTCCAAAGTAATCCTCTTTGAGGCGTTAAGCCTATCCGGTGCGGATTAATCTCACGATTTGTTGCCAGGCTTACGAAAAAAAGTTAAATTTATGTTAATTATTTTCTTGCGCCGTGAAGCTGAATATATTTTTTTGTAGCCGAAAATTCGTTTCTTATATAACTGGGAAGGTGGGATTATGGAAATCCTCGAAATTTGGCGAAGCACCTATTTTAATTGCTTGATAATGCGGGTATGCGGGGGGTTTATTTCTTGGCCTATGCTTGCAGTGCTTGGCATGCTTGATAGCTACGCTTGCTACGTGTGCTACGCGACCTACTCGTGCTACGCGTGCTACGCTAGGTTGCTACGCTCGCTACGCTTAACTGCTGACTTGGGAAAAGGGTGACTGATATGCATTGAACGAAAAAGATATTATGATTTTATTATTTGTATGCTATTAATCATAAATCTTTCGTAAATCAAACCATAGCTTTTTAAGGATCCTGTACATAATTCAACAGTAATGTAATATATCTAATAATATTCTACATTATAAAATCGTGTAGTTTTTTTAAATTCTAGAGCAATTTATAATGGAATTTCGAAAGAAGATATAACACTTTTAAGATCTATCCTTTAAGGTTTTATGAAATACATCCAAGCAAGTCCTCGTAAATATTCCCAAAAAGTATACTGTAATCCACTCAAATTCTCAAATAAAATATATATATATATATATAACTAATTGGCGTTTATTTAAAACAAATATTTTATAATATTACCTATTTATTTTGAAATCTTCTGTATTCCAAACTTAATTTGCCCTCTCAACTCTGCTCAACATTGACAGACGTGGTCTTCTTTGTATTGTTATGATATGAATTCCGTGTTTTTTGAGGGATCTAATGTATGTCTAGCCACTCAATATGGGTCTAGAATTTCTCTGTTGGTGGGTTAATAATACATTCAGGATGAGCTTTTTATTAGCGGCATCTTGAAGTAGGTCAATCAAAACGAGCAAAACTGTTTTTTTTATTTTTTTGCTTAAGCAACTTTTGCCTTAAAAAAGTGAAAAACAACAAGAAACAGTTTTAATCGGTTTTTTGTAGGAATGATTTTTAAGGTATAAAAAGCGTTGAGTGCACTGCGCCATCTAACTTTAGGTAAAATACCGCGAATAAACAATATTCGTAATACTTTTCCTAAAGCTAGATGACGCAGCGATCATAACGCTTGCCAAACTTTTCTTTAACAGTCAAATTATTGTTCAAATTATATAAAAAAATGTTTTTTTCGCGGTTTCTTATTAAGAGTTGTTTATTTGCTCGTACTACTTCACCCACTTCAACGATGCCGCTAATAGAAATCTAACCCTGTATATCCGGGCAGTATAGTTATGAAAATTAAATTTTCTACTAAATCCAACATTAACTACCAAAATTTTGGCAGAAATCGTCTCTTAATCAATGCACGCACACGTGATGGCGTTGTCTTCCTAAAAGTGCACTCCTGCAGACTCAAAAGTCCTTTGAATACATAAGTTTGAAGCTGTATATACAGCTACAACTTTCCACGAGACAAACGGAAACAGTTTCGTTTGAAAATTCATTATAGAAAAATTGTACTCCAGGCACGCTTTCTCTACACTGTTTGATTTTTTAAGCATACTAATTAATTTAAATGGGCCATTAATCAAAAGTTAATTTGTAACTTTCGACTAACTTAGTTTTTAGTACAATTAATAATTTAGAACTACTTAAAATTATCATGTTTGACTTACATATCTGAACCATCTATATACATATGCAGATTTTTGTTTTTTACATATTTTATGTATTATAACTTTACCTTGTCTTATTTTGTAGGTAGGTAAATCTAAATAAAAAATCTGTTTTTTTATTACTTTTATTATCATGTTTTTGTTTAATATCAATATGGTTAATATTTATATAAATGTTAATATCAACATTAAATGTTTGATAATTGACGAATTGTAATGTCCGATAATAAGGACATTTAGGTTATTGCAACATTCTCTTATTATCTATTTTTAACTGACTTCAAAAAAAGGAGGAGGCTATCAATTCGGTTGTATCTTTTTTATGTATTTTACCTCAGAACTTTGTTATTCGCGCTACGGCGAGCTAGATCTAACATCGTTTAACTTGTTTCACGGTGCGGACGTTTCTAACCCTAAATGCACTATGTTTGACTGAGCCAGAATTGGATATGTGGACGGTGAACTTAGCACAACTAGCGGTAAATATGTATTATGCTGTATAAAAGTCGTACATAGTTTAATAAGAAAGGTTAGATAATAATTGTTTCATATTACGCTCTAACGTATTGCTCTGTCTCGGTTGCTATAGTCTATAATAATACCTTATATAGTAGAATAAAAATGATAGTAATAGTAATAGAGTAGAAAAAAATATAATATTAATTATATTAGAATAATAATAATAGTCTAAAGTAGAATAATAGTTATAGTCTAGATTAATAGCCTAGAAAAATAATTAACGATTTGGAATTATCTGTAAGGTTAATTAATGTTTTGGAAAATTAATAAATAAATAAATATACATATGAATCGATTTGGAAAATTTCTTTTTTATTTGAAATGATATAATATTTTCAGATTGGTCCCATTTTTCTCAAAATCCTTCTCTGATGATGGGATCCATGAGGAATTGATGAAACTGCTCAAATATTATCATACGAAATTGAAAATTTACATGTTGGTTCAGTTCGATGACAATGCATTTTTTATGGTAAGTATAACCTGATTCTTCATCCAGGGTTGGCTCCCGACGAGAGGTCTGCTTAACGGTCAACAGCACAGACACGAAATTTTGTATACGTTTTCAATTATGATAGCCCGTTCTAAGTTTCACCATGACATGGCTGCTGCACCCAGGGTTAGCTCCCAACGAGGGGACTCTTCAACGTTAAACAGCACAGACACGAAATTTTGTATGATAATTAGGTAATGATAATTTTTAAAAACAGTTATGATAGCCCGTTCTAAGTTTCACCATGACATGGCTGCTGCACCAACGTTAACAGCACAGAGACGAAATTTAATATACGCATCCAATTATGATAGTCCGTTCTATGTTTCGCCAAACCAGGACTTCGGCACCCAGGGATGGCTTCTAACGAGGGAACTCCTTAACGGTCAACAGCAGACATGAATTTTTTTACACGCATGAAATTATGATAGCCCGTTCTGAGTTTCATCATGGAATGGCTAATGCACTTATATAAAAAATAAGTCTTTTTTTATTGTATTTTTTTATTATAAATGATTAATTTGGTACAGATACTAATACTGACCATTTTTAGTTCTTCGGTCCAATAAAAAAATGACTGAAATAGCTGCTCACCTACAACGCCGGGAGAACATCCCGAAAAATCGTAGAATTCCATTTTCCAAGGATCCGCCACTGCGGAAAATCAGAAATGACTGTAAGGAATGCATTGACAACGCGAACGGACTGAAAGTGGCGGCTTTTCAAGAGGCTCAGATCCGCACGCGCGCTTTCAGCAAACGTCGAAAGATAAGATGCTGCAGGGAGATATTTATTCATGCCGCTTTTGATTCTATGTTATGAATTTTCTTTAGTAGTAGACTAAATATAACGGCAATATATATATATGGAATATTTATGTAGCTAAAAATCATATAAACCCTTTTACCGACCTATAAAAGGTTTGCTTGTGGTGTTTATCAGTACTTCGAAGTTTAACGGCTTTATTGAATAATAATGAGTAATACGCTTATTTATCAAATAACCGATAAATTATAAATACACTATTAAATATATGTAATGCACAAAATTTTAACAAAAAAGAAAACTTACTCCAATTTGTTATATAATTGCAGCAGCTATGTAATGGTGATACTTAGAATGGGAATGCGTATACAAAATTTTGTGTCTGTGCTGTTGACCGTTGAAGAGATCCCTCGTTGGAAGCCAATCCTGGGTGCTGCAGTCCTGTTATGATGAAACTTAGAACGGCTTATCATAACTGAATGAGTATACAAAATTTCGTGTCTGTGCTGTTGACCGTTGAGGAGTCCTCTCGTCGAGAGCCAACCCAGGGTGTAGAATCAGGTCATGCTTACCATAAAAAAATACATTATCATCGGAATTGAATCAACCTATACATTTTGAAATTTATACGACAATATTTGAGGAGTTTCCTCAATTCCTCATTGATCC
Source organism: Micropterix aruncella (assembly GCA_944548615.1). Classification (NCBI taxonomy): domain Eukaryota; kingdom Metazoa; phylum Arthropoda; class Insecta; order Lepidoptera; family Micropterigidae; genus Micropterix; species Micropterix aruncella. The sequence continues at coordinate 10,817,403 of OX155971.1, read as the reverse complement.
TATCATCAGAACCCAATCTGCAAATATATCCTTTCAAAAAAAAAAAGAATTTTTCGAATCGGTTCATAGATAGCAGAGTTCTGAGGTAACAAACATTTGAAAAAATACAACCGAATTGTTAACCTTCTCCTTTTTTTAAGTCGGTTATAAAGACGTTTGATGAAGTCAACAGAAGTATCTCTGTGTTTACGTCAGCCGAATAGGTATATTTTGCATATTTTGCATATTAGGTATATTTTGCATATTTTGCATATTAGGGAAATAACGCAACCAGTAAAAAAAAGTTTTTTTTTATAAAAGAGACCACTGCGAAGCATGTATCCATTAACTTTCATGGCTTCATAGATATAATACTTCTAGTATCTACGTTCATATACTAATGTTAACAGCACCTAACAAAAGGTACAACTAATAATAAGGTATAACAGTCTTGTACCCCCAGTTTTATGCGTACTCCTGGTAAGACTGGTAAAAGTATAGAACAGCTACTTATGCTTTAGAATTCAAAAACCTATAATCTCTTTAATACAGCTATTAAAACACTAGAAGACGTAAACTTTAAAAAAATCGTTTAGATAATGCTGTTAAGCCACCCTAACCTTTCTATGATTTGACCGAATCCAGAGCCCTTAACGTAGCTTCATATAAGCAAATTACTACTGATTGTGTTGATAATTTTATTATTTTTGACATTTCTTTTACTTTTATCTGGATTGTTTTATGTAATATTTCTACAATTATTTATATTTATTAATAATTCTAGATTCTATTAATTCTATGATATTCAATATTTTTTGTCAATTATGTTACTGAGTTTTATATTTTTCTTTTAACAGGGAAGATACTCTACTGGTAGGAGAGAAAATTGCTATGGATAACATTATATTACCGAATAGTAATTTGTATATTATTAGTTATAGTATTTTCTGATACATCCAAAGCGGCAAATTCGTCAATTGGATACGTATGTAATAGCATACAAAGTGCAACTGTGAAATCGTATGTTACACAAAGCTAATTGTGAATTCATGCATTACATCATATCAAATATAAATGATCTCACTTTGATATTTATAATCAATGTACGTTGCAATTATATTAATAAACCTGCATAATTCATGCATGCGATCACGGAGCAACTATTCGAAAATAATATTCAGAGAGCATGATAGCTATATTTTAGTGATTTAAATGAACTTCTGAAGTAGAATAGTGTTAGAATTGTTTTTAAGGCCTTTTGTGACTTTAAACATTTCTGTTATAGTGCGGTCTATAAAATCTTTACAAACCAATGTGCTTTTGTATGGAAGTATTGATTACTTTCTTTTAACGTCCATTGTTAATAGATATGTAGGTACAAATAAGGTTTAAAGTTATATTTACTGACTTTTTAATAATCTGTAAGTAAATATTACAGATTTTTTAATAAATCAAGTACGCTATTGCGAATATAGTGTAAAGTATTCTAACCGATTCCAGTTGCACTAAGAAAAAAACGTTGATTGATGTCAACCATATTGCTTGTAGTCCAAGTGACAGATACATAGACGGAGGGCTAAATATAAAATACGAAAATGGCAAAGACCAGAACAATTTATACAGGGTGAGTTTGTATTAATCGGCATCCTTGAAGAGGGTGAATCAGTACGAGCAAATAAGCAACTCCTGATAAATAATTGTGAAAAAATCCAAAAAAAGTAAGTTTTTTATGCATCTTTTTTTATTTTGAAAAATTATTTATTTTCGAAAAATAGTATAAAAAGCGTTGAGCATGATTACCCATCTAGCGATAGTTAAAAATATCGCTAATATTGTTTATTAGCGATATTTCACCTACCGCTAGATGGCGCAGCGCGCTCAAACACTTGTCAAACATTTATTTAACAGTCAAGTTGTTCAAATTTTCGAATAAAAAAAAAATCAAATTCGCTTACTTGCTCGTCCTGATTCACCCCCTTGAAGGATGTCGGGTAATAAAAGCTCACCCTGTATAGTGCTTTAATATACTATTATACCTTGTGAGATTGTAGTACATAACCACTATTCATACGCCACTCGCAGCTTAGTTCGATTATAATCCCGAGAACTTGCAAGAATCTGAGATTATTATTTTTACCATCAATACGGTACACTTAACTATATCAGATTTTTGTTTCAAAGAAAGAGAGTTTACTTACACATCTGAGATTGTTAAACCTACCATGAGAATGGTATTCCTTACTATGTAATATTGTGAGCCCAAGCATTAATACTGTAAACAGTGCTATTCAACACTAAATCTGAATCAAACATCACTACCGCACAGATAAAGCTGGGTTACCTTCTGTATACCTGGTTAGAATTTCTGAGATTGAAGTTAGTAAGTAAGATTTATTTTGATTTGTCTCTGTTTTAGGGCGGATCGTGAAAATTCATTTCTTTATGGAGCCCCTTTATTTTAATGTAATGCGTATAGTGATTATTTCATTTGTTGATGGTTTTAACTTGAATTAATAATTTTATTGATTGTTTTAGTTATATGGTATCCTATATTTAAATGTAATTACAAAGTATTTAGATTCTTCTTGGACAAAACATTATAAAAATTAGTTTGATTGATTATGTGATTATTGATGATTATTGCTTGTGTTTGATCATTTCTGATATTGATTATTTTAATTGTTGATAGTTTTAGTTTTACTGATTGCGCCTTATATAGCTTCTTCTTTATGAAGTTTCTTCTGAAACAAAATGTTGTATGCTCTCTGGGCAGTTTTGTTAATTAAACATTGTATGTTTTTTAATAATTCCCACAATAAAGAACTATTCTATTCTATTCTATGCTAACCTTATCCCAAATAAATATGAATAGTTTTGAATACAGATATTATAAGAAAGCCAGTTATTATAATACGTACCACTACTATCACAGCCCGGTGGCATAGTGTTTAGGTAGCCTGATCTTACACTGTAAGGTTCCGGGTTCGATTCCCGGCTGGGTCACCATTTTCCGATGGGATAACATTAAAAGAATTTCATTTCAATTCTGTTGATAGAATGCAATAAACAACAAGATAGACACTTACACACATACATAATTAAAAACACTTCATATTAGGGTTGGTTGGAAGAGATTGTCGTATGACAATAAGTCCAATGTGAAATTTCACAATAATGAATATAAACAAACTATATAGTAATAAAATTATGTGGCTATTCGGTCAGTAGTTAAAATATGCGGATTGGATGTTTGCCAATCTTGCACAAAAAATCTGATTATTTTTGCTGTGGCTATTTATTGATTGATGTTTTAAGACGGAGATATCCTTCCGAACTGGTAGTCAGGGGGAAGCTGCCCGGTGGTTACCTTTCCCGGTGCCTCGCCGTAAGGCGTTGGCCTCTGACGAGTAGGTGGCGTAACTAGACAGCGGATTGTTTTTCGTCATGTCACCTCACGGGAGACAGAACGATCTGATATCGTTAAAACTACCTGAGGTGACGGGTTCGCCCGTAGAAGACGACAGCTGTAGTTGATGTTTTAAATACAATTATATGGGACCAGAACAATATATATTTATATGTAAATGTGGTAAAAAAAATATAGAATTTTATGATGGAACGAATCGCGATATCTCTAGGTGGAATTGTGAATTTTAACTTATAATTTTATACGATACCTTTATAGAGCATAATTCACTCAATAAAAATCTTTTCTATTATTTACGATAGCTTTAGAGATGAATCTGAACCTCAGAAGTATCAGGCGTTCATCAGACGCGAAGAGGTCGGTTGCTTGCGACAACGAAACAAATGACGGCAGCGCGCCGTGCGAGCGAGCTAAATCGGCGGAATAATTCGCGAATCAGCGCACGAGTCGGTGCGGTAGCGGGTGTAAATGTACGACACGTCCGCAGCACTCAGGCCTGATTTCATTTGCAATTCATCCGGTCATTTGTAGCCGGACGCCGGTCATGCGGGCGACCGGCTGCTGCTGGGAGACGGAAAACACCCGACCATAGATTAATACGACAGTCGCGACACGAACCGAACAATCTTCTATCCTGTTCGTAAAGTCTGGGAGCTAATTGGCCCTGCTGCAGTTAGGCCACTAAGACCCATGTGTTTGGGAGTCGGCCAAACTCACGGGTTTACACCCATCCGGCAGCCTCCACACAAAAATTCAAGCCCGGGTATGACTCTGGCCTGCGGGCCAGTTTTCCCTGGGAATCAACCTTCTGGCGCTCTTGGGCGGTTTGCGCACCATGCGGCATCAGCCAATCGATTGTCCAGGGAGTCTGAAAACGGCCTTGTTTCCTATAGTGCGGGGGTAGTTATTAACCTTACGGCAACTGCCCTTGAAACACCAATCGGCTTTTCGATACCGATACCTCTTTATTATTCAAATAGACTAATAGATGACATTCTAATTTCTCCGTATTAATTATGTGATGTAATAATCAGCCTATATAAGAATCAGATAGATATCACTAATAATTAAATGTTATTATTGTTATCAATGGTTAAATAATGCGTTTTGATAAACAATCAGTCCTTTGTAATAAAAACATTCATTATCAATGTTATTATAGAGGGTCAAATAAATTGGTATTAGTTTCTCAGGCCAATTTTATCAACATGTCACCGGCACAGGAGTTGCCAAAACGTACAATGGGATTGAGAGTTCTAATGCCTATATAAACAATTCCAATATGTAACTCCGCTACAAAATATTGAAAAGATAATAATTCCAGGCTATAATCAGATACTCTCATCTCATGGACGGTGTTGAAAACGACGCGCAACGAATTGTTCTTGTGTGGGCTCGTCTCACTTATTAATGGGACTATACCCTCTTTTACGGCTATTTCGCGAAATAACTTCGGAAGATATCTCTAATTTTTTACTTTTTTTGTATAGATACCTACATATACCTTCCCTCCTGGTCTGTAGGTGGGCCGGGAAAGTAACATATGTATTGAAAAATATTCTGAAAGATTCATAAATATTTAACTGGACTTCGAAGTCTTAATGTAAAATAGAACTACTCGTATATTAAAATATATACTTATCACTGATTTCATATCACACATGCATAATATTGGCAATACGGAGGCGTCGTTATCTAGACACCCGGTCAACAGGACACTTTTAAAACCGCGACGCATCTGGTGATTTTATCTACGTCTTTGTCCTAATCTGTGAATCTACCACCGCGCCGCCCTTTCTGACCGCTTGAACTCTTTTATCTTCGCAGATAAAATGGACAACCATAATAAAGCATCTACGCCCCGGTGAACAGTAGAAAAGCGGCAAACGGCTGAACGATCACAGCTGCTGATTTAAACGTGTTTAGTATGTGAGTGTAGCTCTGCGGAGCCCTGAGCTTCGGTAGCGGATAACCATCCTGAACCGTTATGTTATTGATGCTAGTTGAGATCTTTTTACGATATAATGTGTATACGGGCACTCTTGGTCTTTTACTTTTGTGGTTTTTTAACGATGATTTTAAGCCATATCTTACACGTACTTATAACGTGAACGTTGTGAGTCAACGTATCAGCGTGAAATCGAAGGCGTATCCGTTCACGGAAAGATATAAACATTCCCACAAGCACATGTACTACAGGATACGTGGCTGTGGGCGCCGCTACGACTTCGTACTAGATTAGTCTTCTTCTTCGATTCAGAATTCTTGCAATGTCATTAGTTAGGGGAACTTGATTTTCTAAATTTCATGTATTACTAACTGTAAATATATTTGGAAGTTTTCTTGTAGAACTCATACAAGGGATGACAAATAATGGCAAGCATGTAGACTTTCTTATTTCTACGCTTCAGAGACAATTTTTGAGCTTCTTTTGTTAATTTAGTGTGCATTATAATTGGTTTTAGTGTGCGTATAAGAATTTAGTGTGCGTGAAGTTAAATTGGGCAAATTCTGTCGATAGTATCAAAAATGCACCGCTGTATTTGACAAGATGAAAATATATGTTTATAAAAAGGCAATCTCTGTCTTCCATTCATAATTACAATTTATTTTAAATTGTAAAGTTTAAAACGATGACTGAGACATAGTAATTCTGACGATATGTCTATTTATATATTTGTTACAGTTTCTTGTTAGGAGGCCTGGTTTAGAAAGCCAAAAAAAGATGTTTTTCACGATACATTTTTTTAAACTTATTATTGAAATCTGATCATGGATCTTTTATATAAGTTTGATAGATATTTGAAACGTAAGAATATTTTTGTAATAGTAAAAAAAAACTATTTGTATGATATTGAATTGCAAATGTTGGGATTGGGATTTAAATTGCAATGTACCGCTGCAGAAATGATGGCATCAACTTGCCCCTGTAATAAATAGCAAGAGTAATTTTTCACGAAACACAAAAAAATACGTAAGATATTATTTTTTACATATTATATATTTTGTATGAACTAAAACCAAAAGTTATAATTTTAATAATTTTTCAAGAATTTAAATAATAAATCGATTTTCGCCCCAAAATTTTATGTTTAACTAGTAATGAAAAAATATTTAAAAATTATTTTATATCATTTTTTTTATCACTGGCGTTAAACGGAAAAAAATGGTTGTGATAAAAACGCGTTTAAAGTTTTCTTCAAATAAAAGTAGGAAGTTTTTTTACACTTACAGCCATCTGTGACTATCAGCTTTTTTAGAGGTAAAAGATTTATGAATACATTTCAACATTGAGTTGAAAAAAACACATGAAAAACATGTTTTTGTTGCCGTCTAATCCAGGCTCCCCCTTAATCATTTAAGAAAAATCATTAACAAGATAAGTAAAAGTTATATTTAACAACCCTAATCTTACGCCCCTACCTACCCCGCCCCCCACCCCCCTCCCTCCCCCCTCTTCACTCCACGATCTTAACTGATTTTTGTAATTTGCCGCAATATAGTACGTGGATAACCTAGCTTTACTTCAAACCAATGCACGCCACTAATCGATGGAGCATCATGTAACTAGAAGAAAAAAAGCGCTACAAGCAAAGCGAAGTCAGACACCAATGGCATCCTTGCTAGTAGATTCCATAATGGCGGCGTTCCGGGCATTTCCCTCTCATTTACTTTCGATTCGATATCGGCGCGTCAAGTTTCGTCCGTCGAAAATCAGGGCCCGCGAGAAACTTTTCGACGGGCGAGTCGACGATAACTCGAAATCGGTCACGATCCTATCGCGGGGGCGACAAAATCACTTATTAAAATTCCTACCCCTCGGAAACTTGGGTAACTTTTCAATGCTTCGCATTTTCCGCCGTTTTGTTTCATTCGACCTCCGCTCGTGTAAACCGGGTAAATTACCGAGGAAAAATTCAAAACTGATGTAATTCATTTAGGAGGGATCTCACCCTTCCGGCTTTTCATTTCTTTTCAGGAGAAAAGTATAATGTACAGGGTGACTGGGTAAACGAGTATAGCATTCCTAGAGCTGATTCTGCACATCAAACTAAATAGGATTATTTTTGAGTTTACGCCATAAGAATCGATTTCAGTTAAAGCCTCCGGTACGAAAATTTGATGGGTATTAAAATAGAGCATTAACAAATAGCATTATGTTCTTATAAATGAATTAATGTAAGCGTCATCTTAAAATTAAATATCTTGTTGTGACATAGTAATATACGTACCTGATTATAGATGGCAGCATATGTATTATTCTATTAGTTTTTCAAAATTAAATTACATTTCGTAATATAGTAATATACTTACCTGACAATAGATGAATGAACACGTTTTATTCTGTTAGCTCTATCTACGCAGAATATTCCAAAATTAAATAACTTTTTGTTACATAGTAATATACGTACCTGACAATAGATGGCAGCACATGTATTATTCTTCAGAAACAATGTTAGTACAAGTAATATAAATATTCAGCATGCTATACAATTTAGCAACAATCAATTTGTGGAGCTTAGGAATTAAAGTTACATTTTTTTTGTATCTATTGATATTTATATTCATATTCATATAGAATGAAGTGAATAAAGTTATAAAATGTAGTAAGATATGGAAGAGAAACCAGTTCAAGTTATGATGAAAAAAAAACCGAAGAACACATGGTAGGCTATAATTCATGTTTATGCATATATACTATAGATTGTACATATTCATATAAAGTGAAGTGAATAAAGTTATAAAATATTGTAAGATATGGAAGAGAAACCAGTTCAAGTTATGATGAAAAAAAAAACGAAGAACACATGGTAGGCTATAATTCATATTTATGCATATATGATATAGATTGTACATATAAACATCTGCGCCCTTTATGGTCGAGTTTGTCTGTTGACATTTTACAAAGCAACAGCGGGAGTACAGACTGCGACAAAAAAATGAAAGAAGCAGAAAATATTAATAGAGATAAACCAGCCAAAATTGCATATTGTATATTCAATGCTCATCGCACTTAAAGAGAAAACTCCAGTCGCGCATCGGAGATGACACGCACAATTATTTTATTGTTATTATTATTATTATTTTTATTAGCCACGTTTAAGAAGATTCCGTACTTCAAAACTACTTAACAGCTCATAATTAAGGTAATTTTAGTATGCATAAATATTCTAGATAAATAGATCTTTCTAATGATAAATACTTTATAGTTATTGGATAAGTGGGCCTATACGTTTTTGCCCAATCCGCTTTCAGTGCCATTTACTATTCTTGATATTCCTTAAGAATCCGAAAAATACCCCTTCGGATTTTCAACTGTTCTTTTTCTACTAGTTATATACTATTGTTTTTAATTTGTAGATTAGGGTTTTTTTATTTTTATTTTATTATTTTTTTTTATTTATCCTTAACATATAATTAATTATTTAATTACTAATTGTTAATTTCCCGGCCATGCAGGAATCGAGGGAAATGAAAAAGCCGACGAACTTGCTAGGACGGGAGCAAAGGAAACGTTGTACGGCCCTGAACCTTGCTGTGGCGTACCAAAAAGCCTTGCAAACCTAATGCTCAAACAAATGTGTTTAGAACAATCCGTCAACCACTGGAACAACACGCCAGGGTTGAATCATTCCAAAGCGCTTATTAAGCCTTACGACCGTAAGACGGCCCGTGAGGCCCTATCGCTAAATAGGAACAATCTACGCATACTGGTAAGGGCGCTCACGGGGCATTGTGGCCTGAACAAACACATGTTCAACCTCAAGCTCAAAGACACAAAAATGTGCAGGTTCTGCCAAGGGGCAGAGGAAACTCCCCAGCACCTCATGTGCGAGTGTGGCCCGCTGATGCGTAAAAGATACAACCAACTGGGTGGTCACTACCTCCAACCTGAGGAGGTAAAACAATCTGGCGCCAAAAGCCTGCTGCGGTTCTTAAATGACACGAGGCTTAGCGCAGAACTATAGTAGGTGGCGAGCACAATAGATCAGCAATGGTCGCAGTGTTACAAGGCTCATAAAGACCTTAGAAAAGCCCCACTCAACAAATAAAAAAAAATAAAAAAACGTTAATTTAAAAATAAAGGTACAAGCCCATATGGATTACACTGCCTCACTAGGCTTAAGCCTGTGTCGAGGCAGTAGTCTAGTATTGTTTGCCTAATTGCAGCCGTATCTTTAAAAATATATAATATAGATAATATAATAGTAATATAAGAGTAATTTTCTATTTATATATAATATTATTAATATATATTTTTTGCTTAATGATAATTATAACGTAAATATATAGGTATTATTAGATGTGATAATTATAATGAAATAGCATTGTACTAATGTATTACATATATGTATAATAAATAAATAAATTTAGTAAATTTAGTTAAAGCAAATATCAAAAATAACAACAGCAATAATAATAATAAAATTGATAAGGGGAGATATGTCAAAAAGTTACTCATGATAACATAAAAATTAAAATGATATTAAATTGTTAGCAATAATTATTATTTATTTACCTTTTGAGTTATTTTTTCGTATATTTTTTGTATTTTATTTTTTTAATATTTTTTTTAGACAAGAGTTTTAAGTAGATTTTCACTTTCCCATCTCCCTTTGTCTAGTAGCCAACGCACCACTATTTTATTCAGCACGGTTGTCGATGTTGATGTCAATGCATTTTGGTCTAAGCAAGTTCTAAGCATATTTTGATTAGTCTCATTTTGGTAAACTCCTTAATACTACGAGAATTACGCGAAGAAAATTGGTAAAAAAGTTCAAAAATGCTTTGTATCATATCATATTCACACCCATTAAACATATTATCTATAAAAATAACCTTTTTAATCTCTAAGGCAATAAGTCGAAGAACTCCTAAAGTGAATCTATACTATTTCATAATTATGATTACAGAGAGTTGGTTATCGAGTGGATTTGGTGATGCTGAAATAATAGATGCGAGGTACGATGTCTTCCGCCAGGATCGTGAATACTGCCTTACCGGGCAGATTCGCGGCGGCGGGACATTGATTGCCGTTAAGCGTGAACTGCGAGCCAGGTACAACCCCGACTGGGGCAGCGATTGCTCGGCCGAATGCGTCTGGGTTACTGTTCCCGCCTCTTCATTACATGCTCAGGTCGACCTTCATTTATGCTGCGTTTATATTCCAGGATCAGGCTCCATTCACTATAATCTGCTTGACGGTTTCATGAACAGTCTCGTCTCAATCCGTAACAGATTGTCAGACGACATTTTCTTAATTTTTGGCGACTATAATTTACCTGATATTGAATGGATTCCCAGTCAAGAGCTAACGTCCTTTGTTCACTCTGGTACACTTAATTCAGTAGGATCTATGTTTGTAGACAAATCATATCTTTGCGGTTTAAAGCAATACAACAGTATCACCAACAGAAATGGCCGCATACTAGATCTCATCTTAAGTACGGAATTGGTAAACGTTGTTAGATCTGAACATCTTATGATAGAGCATCCTATGTTAGAACCCTTGTAAAGGAGGATGCTCATCATCCTTCTTTAGATATAATATTTCGCTGTCGTAAGCCTCACACTCTCCGGGATACTCTTTACCCAAAATTTCTTTACCACAAAGGGGATTATTCAAACATCACTGCACGCCTTGCGACCGTCGATTGGGAGACTTTGCTCAATAACTGTTCTTTAGAGGATGCATTAGATAATTTCTACCAGGTTATTAACGTTGCCATTGAACAATTCGTCCCTCTTCGCAAACCTTCCAGAAATAGCCATCCGCTCTGGTTTTCTTTACCTTTAATAAAAATAATGAAGGAAAAGTCTAAATACCATAAGAAATGGAAAAAATTCCATAATTCTTCCGACTATGACACTTTTTGTATGTTACGCGCTCGTCAAAGACGCGTCCAAGCAGAATGTTTTAAGAACTTTATAAATCAATGCCAATGTGATATAACCCGTTCCCCGGAAAAGTTCTGGCTGTATGTGAAGAAACTTCAGAAGAATGATAGAATTCCGCAACATATGACCTATGACAGCCACTCAATTAGCGGTGGCTCACAAATATCCGAAGCGTTCTCTCAGTATTTTGAATCCGTGTTTGCGGATATCCCAACTTCCGCATCTTCATCACATATATATGGCGTCCAGCAATATTTCCCCAATAGCGACTATTAGCAGCATCGATACAAATGAGGCATTAATTTATAAGTACCTTAACCCTTCAGGCCTCGGCCCCTCAGCCGATTGACAAGTTGATGTCCCAAAAAAAATTAGTAAAAATTATTAAAAAAATTGAATTATGACACTGTCCCACCAAAACATTAATTACTGCCAAACCACTGTACCCATAATTACAATAAAACATATTAACATAATAAAACATATTAAAATAACACAAATTAAATTAAAATAAAATTAAAACGGGGTCATCACACTGAATCGTTTTGTGGCCGATATCGGCCAATCGGGGCCTGAGGGGTTAAAGCAGTTGACAAGAAGAAAAGTGCAGGCAGCGACTCGATTCCTCCCTGCTTTATCGCTAACTGTGCTACACAACTTGCAAAACCTGTCAGCATGTTATTCACAAGATCTGTCGACGAAGGACAATTTCCCGGTAAATGGAAGGAAGCCCATATCATACCAATCCATAAGGGTGGATGCAAATCGAAAGTCGAACATTACCGACCAATCTCCATCTTACCTACTCTAAGCAAGGTTTTCGAAAAGGTCGTCTTCGACCAAGTTTATCCTATTATTTCCTCGTCTCTTTCCCAACAGCAACATGGGTTTACACAGCGACGCTCTGTTTTGACCAATCTGTGTGAATTCACAGACTATGTATCTTGCCAAATGGATAATCGCTCTCAGGTCGATGTTATATATACCGATTTTAGCAAGGCATTCGATCGAGTTGATCATGCGATTCTAATTTGCAAACTCGGCAATATCGGTATACATGGTGACTTACTGCGTTGGTTTACTTCGTATGTCAGCAATCGTCATCAAGCTGTTGTCGTCGGGGGGCATAAATCGAATTTTATATCGGTCCCATCTGGGGTACCGCAGGGGTCTCATTTAGGACCATTGCTCTTCAATATCTTCATCAACGACGTAGGCAATTGTTTCTCCAATAGTTTTCACATCTCCTATGCTGACGACTTAAAAATTTACCAGTCTGTAAATAGCATCGAGGATAGCGTCTCCATCCAAAGAGACCTCGACCGGTTCTACGACTATTGTGTTAGGAATAAGTTAACATTAAATATTTCAAAATGTCAAAAAATCACTTTCACAAGGAAAAACAATAAAATAAATTTCATTTATAAACTTAATCATATTCCCCTAAGTGAAAAGAGTGAGGTGCGCGATCTGGGTTTAGTATTAGATAATAAACTGCTGTTTGATAAACACATCGACTATGCTACCGGAAAAGCTCATAAAATGTTAGGATTCATCCAGCGAGTGTGTAAACCGTTTAGCGATGTAAGAACCCTCAAGATTTTATACTTCTCCTATGTACGCAGCATTCTCGAATACGGATCTATCATTTGGTCGCCTCAATATACAGTCTATAAAAATAGAGTTGAGAGACTCCAGAAGTACTTCATGAGACATCTTGATTTTAAATCGTTTCAAACCTCCGAAAGTTACTCAGAGAGACTTAACCGTCATAACATGGACTCACTTGAGGATAGGCGCCTCCAATATGATATACGTTTTCTGTACAATATTATTAATAATAAAATAGACAGTCCCTATTCTGTTGGCAGAATCTCCTACCGAATCCCAAACAATAAGACCAGGGCTCGCGATTTATTTTATCTACCGAGAGTCAATACCAATTATGGTCAAAATATGTATTTTTATAGAGCACTTCGATCATATAACCTCAACTTTCAATGTTTGGATATTTTTAATTTATCTTCAAATACTTGCTTCGAAGAAATTAGAAATACGATAAACAGCCTTCGGGTGTGATTGGTATTTCTTCGTCCGTTGGGTACGTAGGCTGTGGCAATCGCCACTACACTATAACAATGCTTTCTAGTCAGTACAATATTTTCTACAAAAGTTCATATGTATATTAACATTATAAATACATTGCGATGTATAATATATATATATATATATATATATATATATATATATATATATATATATATATATATATATATATATATATATATATATATATATATATATATATATATATATATATATATATATATATATATATATATATATATATATATATATATATATATATATATATATATATATATATATATATATATATATATATATATATATATATATATATATATATATATATATATATATATATATATATATATATATATATATTACCTATATTTTTACATTTTATTATTACCGTATCGTATTATTTATATTAATTTATTGTTTGTGCAAGTGTATGTATGTATATATGTATGTACGTTATATATCATCATATATCATACATCTACATAACTCATAATATGGCTTCCCTATCCCTTTCCCCTTACCAAACCTATATTTGTTTCATTGCTCATTGCGCTGTAACAATAGATTTAATTTAATTGTGAAAACTTTTAATTGGCCTTAGATGTATATATTATGTGTTAGTATTAAGTATAAAACGCTGTAAGTTTTCTGAAAAATAAAAATAAAATAAAATAAAATAAAATATACAAGTTTTTCGTTATTTAAATTCAGCAAAAAATGTAACATTATTGAAATGTGGCAAAATCTTGTATGCAGTTTTATTTCTGAATTTTACTGGAAAGCCAACGAAATCTAAGAAATTATTAACTCTTTTAGAGAGTCCACTAATTTTTTACTTGTAGACTGATACAAGGATATTTAAAAAAATACAAACACTTTTGGTTGTTTTTAATGAATGAATGAATGAATGAATGATTTTTAATCGACATTTCTCCGAGTAAACTAAGCCCCTGAAAAGCGTCTGCCTGTCTGTCTATTTGGTTATGATAGCGCTTAATTCAAGAATCACGTGGTTTATTTTATATAACTTGTTTATAATTCATATATTTTACTACAACTTGGGAGATAATGTTCCCTGGGGAGCTAATGAGCCATGTTGCTCTTAGGCCACCGAGACCCATGTGTCGGCCAAACTCACGGGTCAACACTTATCCGGCAGCCTCCACGCAGAAGTGCGAGCCCGGGTAGGACTCTAGCCGGGCTAGTTTCCCTAGGAATCAACCTTCGGGAGCTCCTGGACGGTTTACGCACCGTGCGGCATCAGCCAATCGACTGTGCATTCCGACTGATAGTCGGGGGAGTCTGGAAACGGCTTTGTATTCTATAGAGCGGGGCGGTGGTTTACCTTGAGGCAGCCGCTCTTGAAACGATCATTCAGCAACCCGGTATCGGGTAAACAGCCGGGCAAAGGAAGCCGTAGTCCGCGTTAGATATGTAGACACCGAGTCACCGCTATACAAGGGAGAGGACCACGCAAGCAACTTCGAACCTGCAGCTAGTTGGAAAGCAGAAGAAATGTTGCCATAACTGGTAGTGAGGGCGCCTGGTCGACCCGCTGGTTTAACTACTTTGTAAGGGTTAGTCTCTCGCGGGGTAACTTACAGAGCTAGATAGTCGATTGTCATTATCTAAGTTTTACGCTCATCCCACAGCTGAAATAAGCGTCACATATCGTTATACCAGCCTTGGGTGACGGGTTCGCCCGTTGTAGTCGACACCGCCAAACTATACTACAACTTGACTACGCCGCCCTATACGCCGTGCAACGACAGTTTAAAAGCATTTAAAAGTGTTCACTCTTCTTGTGCTAAGGAACGAGAGAGACGTTCCCTTATTAGTGGGAGGGTGTCGCCCGGCGCATCGGAATTATTAACCCCGAGGGCGGAAAATTCTCTTCCGCACTGTGGCAACGTGCGCGCATCCCCACTCCTCGTCCGCCGCAGTGGCCGGGAGGGGGAGGGCAGGGGTGGGGGTGGGCGTATATAGGTTCGGTTCGTCGTCGGCGCGGCCCACATACCACTCGGCGCTCGAGGCTCGGCGGGACTGCTAGCGCGCTCTGCCGGCGCGCCTCCGCGGCCACCCGACCACCCGAAGGTTCGACATTTTCATAAACTGCATGACTAAAACAGAAATGTATTAGTGTGACTCTTGCGCGCCCTCGCAGACCTATCTACTCTATTCTTCGCTTCGCCTTCCACGATCTTTCGAAACTTTCAAAGTTTTTCCACATTTTTTTTTTAATTCAATGTTTGCGCGTGCAATTAATCGCGCTATGGCGACGGAAACCCGCCCACCGCCGGAAGTGATCCACTGAAAGGGAAGCGGCTGTGCCGGAAATGAACATTCTAGGTAGGTGTGCAACTACTTTAGTACTTTGAATCACAAGCATGACGTCACACTTTCCTTTCTTCGAAACACCTGAATATTTCTTTCTACATCTAGAAATCGATACTGAGACCTCTACGCTTTTCACTAAGTGTCGTATGTGTGTGTAAACGTTATAATATTACATACTACTATTTTCAAATGAATACTGAATCTTGGTATTTATCAGTTATTATCTTCATTATATATTTTATATCATTTAAATATTTATTTACAGGGTTCTACGACTGCATACTCGTACTTAACGTGATTTTTATGTTTATGTACTGTTATAATTCCATGTCGCTTTTATTTCTACTTACTATTAGTGAAATTACGAAAACCGAGTATAACTCATGGAAACGTTATCCGAGTGGTATAGCAGCTGTACTATAATAAATAACATCATCATTGTTCATTTCCGAAAGCAGCTTGATTTGACACGATACTTCTTATTCCAAACATCTAAACATTTCTAAAATTAGATGTCAGTAAACGGATACTGAATGCCTTTTCAGACCTGCTATTTTCTATAATATGTGGTCAGGTTCTTTTTTCTTTGCATATACGTTTTTCAACCTTCATCAACCCATTGAAATCCAGCCATGGGAATGAATCTTCTAACGGTGTGTTTTCAACCCTCGAAAATTTGTTTGTAGGGGATGTTAGTGCACGCATATTATTATATAACGGTGGCTTATATATAATGAAGACGACTTTTACTGCATATTATTGCATAATTGCAAAAATATGGAGATGGTCGCCCGCAAATTGTCACAACAGGGAAACCACCGATCGGTGTTTTTGGAATTCCAGCGCTTGAATGAAACGCCTTTGTGAATTTACTCTCTTAATGAATTTTCATCTTCTTCATCTTGTAGTTCAATCTTGAATGAAAGAGATCTGGCTTAATTGCGTTTCTTCGTGAACTAATGTCGGGAAATAGTTCATGCAAATGAGACACAGCAGTGCGCTACAGCGGAATATAAAATGAACGATCTTATCTTTTTTCCCACAAAATCTACCTGCCGCACATAAAATAGCCTGAATTAGTTTGAAAACATGTCGTTCTGTTTGCACTATGTCGCTTTATGTTCGATTCATAGTTCTATATTGGAAAAGTGACAATCATTCATTTCGTATTAGCCTGTCTCGCTCGGATGAACTTATTCCGATTTAAGTTCACGAAGAAACGCAATCTGGCCTATTTTATAATCGATGAGCTAGAACACTCCTCTTCATCTTTGCAGTAATCTATATCATTTCATACCTATTACGTGTCTTATACATTACAGGTTCCATATTTTATGATAAAAAATAATTCTGATTTACTGATTCGCAAATCCAAAGAACTGTATAAACGGGCATACGGGTACGAAAAGGGGGAGGGGGGAAAGGTAATCTCGGGATGCCTCGGGAGAAGGTAGGGGACTATTCTTACGTTTTTCTACACATCATTCTAAACATAATTATAGCAAACTTCGAGCGAATATAGAGAATTTTGAAACTTTGGCTTACTTTGGACCTAAAATCCTGCGTTGCTTAAGGAAACCCAGACTTACTTAAACTTCCTTTCGCGAGAAAGAATATCAAAATTATTAACGTTGTCCATTATATTATATTGTATGAACAACAAATTTTATCATGGCGATCATATTCATATACTTCGTGATGGTTTACGCTCCTTCAGAGCAACTCTTTTTAGAATGTTGTAATTTTCATTTTTCTTTATATTTACATTTTTTATATATTCCTAAATTGAACCTTATTTCCCTTGTTAGCTACCGTTAAATTGTTTTTTTATTGCTAGTTCATCTTGTACTCATATAAAAGTGTGATTATGTCGAACTGCATAATGCCAAATATATAAATGTAATATCAATATTTCGTACCCAATAAAATACAAATAAATACAAAACCCTACGTGAATTAAATTCATTTAATACGAGTAATTCATTATGGTAGTAAGTAGCGAGGCGGAGGGAATCGTGTGTTTCTTCCTCATTAATGTAAATTGCAAAATCAATACTAAAACTTCCTGCGCCATATGCGGCTTAGAATACATCAATGCTTGGAATGCGAGAGTTTTCTATGGAAAACCAGATAATTACCATAGCCGTTCAAAGTCGCTACTTTTGGCATACGTAAACTTTGCAACTAGATGTTTATCTAGTGCATGGAGCCAACATTTTGTCGTACACAGTGACTAGGTAGAAATAATACAGACGGTAATCGTAGGATGAATAAACTTCCGGGAACATCTGGGCCTTAAAACATAAGAGGGTAGGCTAGAGTGTTTTAATTTAGATGCCCTGCACATGTGACGGTTCGCCGCAAACATGGACCTCTTGCACATTACAGTGAGTGGTCAACGGAACTCCCGGGAGTTATTAGGGAGAGTGCCGCTATGCGTACCATCACTAGACCATACGAGGTGATCTCTTATGTTTCATGTGCTCAAATACAATTCAAACTATAGCATACATTCTACCATCAACCGCATATGGATGCTTACTACTGTAAATTCCGTGGTACTGAAATATTTCATTTAAGTAAATGTCAATTAATTGGGAGAATACTCGATTCTAAGTTCGTCCAACTAATAGCTTTGACACGAAAACATATAAACAAAACTCTAAAGGGCAATCCCATTGTATCCTATTAAACCGGTAACATTTGTATATTTATTTAATTGTTTGAGATTTCTTTGAAATCCTGCGTTTATTTTAGCATTGTTTTTTTTATCCATTATTCGATGCATTTTTAAATGATTGGTCAATCGATTGAAACATATTTAATCGAATTTAATTCTAATTTATTCACAAATAATAATTCATTTTACAATAAAAACATGAAGTAAAATGTTATTTAACTAAATAACTTAATCCACAGCAAGAAATTGAACTCGTCGCCAAAGTAAGTAAAGCTTGTGCTTGGGCGGACAATCTATAAACATAGTTGCATAATTAATTTATGAATACGTTATAAAACTAAAAGGCTAAGAGCAATTTGATTTAATACGTAGTTCAAAATAAATATAAAGGAGATTACAGCAGAGAAAAATTAAAATTACAAATAATATTTTTTTTAATTATTACTAAAATTAAGAGCAATTAAAAATAGTCAGTTATAAAGAAGTTGTAAAATATTATATTTACAAGGTCAGAAAAATCATACAAATCATAAGAAATAAAAATGTATATTTTCCATATGTTTTCCGTATGTTTTCTAAATAAACGACTTGAATTGGATCGCGATATAGGATATACCCGTGGCTCCGCTCACGTCAACCTTTTTATTAGGTGGTATATTTTGTTGCCCATTTGCATGGGAAGTCTATTAAATTGAACTACGCCTTACATCACTCCCTAGCTTTCTCGGACAAAAGTGTCATTTTCTATCACTGTCACATAAACGACAAACAAGTATAGCTACTATTTAGGGCTGCTACTCTCAAAAGTAAAACAACTGACTCTTATAGTACCTATGACAAATTTCAGTTAAATTGACCAGCATTTTATGCTTCAGCCACTGTAATTGGCATAGATACTGATAGTAAGCCAGGATGATAGGCAGACGCACATATATACTTAAAACCACTTCTTTGAGATCGTAGCATCTCAAAATATGAAATGTCATAATTGAAATGTTGTGTGATACAAATATATACTCTTTTGCCGCTACTTATTACAACACAGCAAAAACAGTATATAAAATAGATCATACATCCATAGTTATGATTTTTAAAAAGGTATTACAAATAAAACATGGTATTCCTAGGCAAATTCGATCATTATCATTTAGACGAGGTTTTTAAGCGAATTATTTTCTCTCAGGATAACAGATTAATTTTAAACGTTGAAGAAATTAATTCCGTGATATATGAAATATAATTTCAAAAATATCATAGTTTTAAAATATAAAAAGGTACCATGTGTTTTTTTACGATATCCGAATAGACCCAATATCTTATCGGTGTGATGATGACTTTTTAATGAATTCTGTGACAAAAAGTCTAATTAATTTTAGGTGTTAAATGAGTCATAATAGTTAAGAATAACAACTTGCGATTTACAAGTGGTTGAAGCAGAAATAAGCCTCTAATCAATTTTTTTATGTATGTGTACTCTCTATTGTTATCCTCTTGTCGTTTGAGGTTTTAAATCAGGTTGTATAAAATCACCTTCTGGAATGCCACTAGGTTTTCTTCTTGGTCCTATGGAATACTTTGACGCTTTTTTAATTTACTTCGTTGCTATATATGAGGAATCGTCAGCAATATTCAATTAAATTCATTTAAAAAATATATTTCATTATTATGTCCTTTATTAAAGTTTGCTCTCTCTCTCTCTCTCTTTCTCTATTAGCTACCTAATTATGTAACGTACATGTCCCTCATAATAGCGATACTAATATTTGCGCTACTAACGTCACAGACCAAATAGACATTAGGTAGTGGTTACAATGCCATTATATTCGTAACTTGAAAATAATCCCAGCCAGAATATTAGCTTATCCGGCAGTCATCCACCGTACTAATTGGTATCCCGGTTAATGAATATTCAAATTAGGGTAGGGAGGACATTAATCTTGCGACGCCAGGCGAGACACCTTCTTCACTCGCCGCACAAACGTGCCCGGCTTCCGGAATTAAAATAAAAATCTTAATGAAAATGTACCCTTCTAGACGTCATTAGCTAGGTCATTAACAGTCGGCAACATGTAAACCGAAAAAGAAGGAATTTTACGATTTTGCATTACTTTAATTATTATTACGGATTGGCAGATTAAGATCTGTAGTACATTCTGATTAATTTCTGAGTAGTGGTTTTTTGTTAAACTAATAAATACTTTTGTGAAATATATCGTGCAAATTAGTGAAAAAGTATTAAAATATGTTTATTGGAATCGTGTTTTTAGCCATTTGAAACATCTCAAAGTCCTGAAAGATTTTAAGTATAATTCCTTTTTAGAATGTACGATTTTTTTATTATTATTAAGCGAAATGTCATGACTGTACCGTTTTTATTTCGTTGCCAAATGCTTTTATCAGAAAGTAATGAAATCTACGATTTACCAAGAATGACTAATAGGAGAGATTTTTTATTCTTTTAAAGAATTTATCGACTTACTGACTTAGAAATAACATAAATGTAATCTAAAACTCATGAAGACTTTTTGACTCCTTTGTATCAATGTTTCTCCGCTTATTACTCGTAAGATATAGATAATTATTAAATAAAACTTGTATCTTATAAAACTAAACCAATATCTATCTATTATTATGATATTTATAGTTTTGGCATATCAGTGAAAATTTATTTGTGAGTAATTACTGAAGTAACTTTCGAGAAACGGGAAGCTGGCAGAAAATTGTATACTTCCGTAGCCTTTATTTTACTTCCACATAAATAATTTATTTAGATGTGTGAACAAAGGATCTATTTATTTATTTATTTATCTATAATAACTGCAGAACCGACTTCAAAGCCTTAGGTCAATGCGTGCGAACTGTCTTACATAGTAGTTTGAACTAGATGCTGTGGTTAATATCCAAAATTAAATTTAAAAAGTATTTGACAGAATTATTGACTTTGCAATGATATCTAATCTAAAAATTAACTCATTGGGACTATTCTAAAGTATTCCTAAATATACAATCTGAAATACACTTAAACCTTTAAAGGCGTCAAGCGTCCCGTAAATTCAAAAATCATTTTATACATTATCGAATACGGATAATTTGTAAATTTAATTTTCCCATGTTATTGAGACAACAGAATCAATATATAAGCTTAAAAAATGTTGTACAAAAATACACCTTATTTTTTTTAAATATTGCAAATGAACTTTGGTCATTTTAAATAAATAATTAAAATAATTATGGTAACTTTTTCAATTTGGTTTTTTATTTTATCTTCGTATGGTTTTTAGTAGGTACGTATGGTTTCTGAAATAAATAATAAAATAATCAAATTTTGAAAAAATCCTAAAGGAGCACAGGGACACTTATTACCCATTGATTTTTTAAAAAATAAATAGAAACAATTTTCAAAAAACTTGACATATATGTTGTTTATATTTAACACTTTTATGTTTCAAAAATTTCCTACTGCAAATCTTATGGTCCTCAAAGGGATAAAAATATCTACATTCAGAAATGTTTGTTGAATTTCGTCCATTAAGGATGGTTAATCCCCAGAACAACATACCATTATTTCTTTGTTTATTTGTGTCTGGTCTTTATTGTAAAATTTCACAATGGGCGGGTTATTATCATATGTGTGTAATATGTGTGTGTGTGTGTGTTATTATTATTGGTTTCGATGGCCAAAATTTAAATGCAACCCCTGTACTCTATCCCAGTGTTCCGCGGCAAAGTGTGTGCCGCGGCACACTAGTGTACCATGGTCATTAGTTAGTGTGCCGCGGGAAATTGGTGTTATGGATCAGCCACGCAGCCACCAATAATAGTAATGAAATGTTCCCAAACGTCATGGCTACCAATTCAGAAAACAAAGTGCAGGCTTTGATAGTGAAACACTTGAAGCTATGAGTGGAAAAATGAACTGTTATTTTCCTAAGTGTGACCTGCAACCTATAGACTGGGCACGAAATCCATAATCAGATAGCATTTCCCTTGGACCTACCAATAAACGAGCAGGAAGAATTCATGGAGCTAAAAACTGACCGGACATTAAAATTAAAATTTTCCGAAACAAAGCTAGCACATTTTTGGCTGCATGTTAAAAAAGAGTATCCACTGCTTTCAAAGCGTGCTATTGCAATTCTCTACCATTTGCCACTACCTACTTATGCGAATTGGGGTTTTAACCCTTCCTATACGAGTTAACCATTTTTGGTTAGACGCTTACAAACGCTAAGATTTGAGCTAATCAATTTTGGTTTGGGCGCTCCGCGCTGCGTAAAATGCGATTTATTACTCGAATTGCGATCCTATCCGCGTATAAAGTATGCGATATCGAAAAAGTCGAACGGTCGAATTCTAGTCGACGACTGTTAGCCAATAATTACTTGCAATAATCAGTTTTTGCTAGTCTCCCGCCGCGCGCCCGCCGCGACTCTTCGAGCCGCCGTGCGGCCGTTGTGCAACTCTGTGATTTTGTGATTTTCGTGTTATTTTTGTGCTATTTCCGGCAAAACCGTAAGTGATTTGCATTCTAGGAAGATTTCCGAAAGAGAATTTCTAATTTGGGACAGCTCATCTGCTTTTTTCACGATTTATCGCGTTAAATAGTTTGACGTTAGCTTTGCAAAAAATGTTCGTTTCTTTTCCCGAATTATGTCGAAAAATCGCGAATTATGACGTGATATTCGTTTAATTCGCTTATGAAACAGCTATTATTTGATTTACATCGTATATAATCACAAAATTGGCTATATTTTGCTCAATTCAACTTGATTTCTAATTTGACATCGCACATCGGACATTCGGAGAATACATCGATTTTTTTTTGGCTGAGTAACTAAATGTTTTTGTATGCAAATAAGTAAAACAAAATATAAGTTTTGGTAAAG
This sequence comes from Micropterix aruncella, assembly GCA_944548615.1. NCBI lineage: Eukaryota > Metazoa > Arthropoda > Insecta > Lepidoptera > Micropterigidae > Micropterix > Micropterix aruncella. The sequence goes on along the minus strand of OX155971.1, from coordinate 10,794,089 downwards.
TATTTAATAAAGAACATAACTGTATTTACAATTTTTGCATATTTTACGTATTTTGTGATAAAAACATCGAAATTATTTGAATAGGCGACTTTTTTTCAGTTCGCCAACTTTGTAATATTTATTCATTATTATCTTAATTGTTTTACGAGATAATCTTACAATGTTTTATATTTCAAATTTCAATGGGATCATTTTACAGTTATTCTTTTTATGATCCGTATTGTGGTTTACAAGTTATAGTCGTTTTACTCAAGTTCATTTACTTGCGCCGAATTTACAAGCGAAAATGTCGCCGGCGTAAGTGACAACTGAATTTTTACTTCGCGATTGGAAGGGTTAAACTCTCACTACGATTAATTTAAAAAAGAGAACACCTGAGGGCGATCATCGAAGAGATGAGAGCAGCCTTATCAACGATTGCTCCAAATTTTGATGACCTGTGCTCAGTTATGCTGGCTCATATTTCTTATTAAATATCTTTTCAAATTATATTGATTTTAATAATAAAGAAATATTTTAAAAACCATTGGTTTTTTCTGTGGTGTACCTCTAAAATTTCTTGATTTAGTAGGTGTACCTTGAACACAAAAAGTTTGCGGAACACTGCTTTATCCCAACGGAAAATGGTGACCCAGCCGGGGAAGTCACAATGTAACAACAGGCAACCTATCGACTATGCCACCGTGTCCGTGTATGTGAATAAGAATATGAATATTTTTTTCAAAGACGCTACTGCAATGAAAGACTAATACCTAACGATGTATTAAACATTTGTAATAAACCTAAAAATCGCATCATGACTAAGATTTTATAGCTTACTTGATTTTAGAAAAAAACATTGAAAAGTAGCTAGGAAAGCAAGTAGGCAAAATAAATTTATATTCGGCTCGGTGGCATAGTGTTCATGGCAGATTCGAATCCCGGCTTGGTCACCATTTTTCGTTAGGATAAAATTTAATTGAATTGCATATCAATTCTATCGATCGAATGCAATAACAAGGCACTCACTTACACACATGTTACACACACACATACCTATAAACATGTCATAGGGTATATTGTAAGAGATTGTCTAATTATAAACTCACCACTTTCTGAAATTTCACATTTAAGAGTAGAACCATACTTTTAATTCAAAAACTACACATTCAGTGTAAAAAATCATTAAAAATTGTATTCTGTTCCTTATTTTATTTTATAAAACATTATATTATATTTTATTGCGAAATAAAGAGATTTTTCATTTCATTAATTAAAAATGACTCACAATCTCTGAAACGTTCAGCGATTTCCACAACTGGCCGCGTATCAACAAATGATTCCTAACACGGAAGTAATCGCCTATAGTACGAATAGATAGTACGAATAGACCATATATATTAAGAATATATATAGTACGTTATATAGTACCATACATAGACCATATATAGTACGTTATAGTACGAATAGACCAATTCTTCTACTAACGATCAGATTAACAACGCAATTGTGTCCTCTATTTCCACTTCCAGACTTTTCAGAAGCCTCAGAGTTACACCGCATATTAATTATATTAGATACTGAAATTTTGGCATAGAATAGAACATTCTCCGCCGTGCGCTCACCCACATGACAGCGCTATCTACATATTATATCCCAATCTGCATGCCGCGGGTTGTTTTGTTGTCCACATTATTAATACGTCCCGCCGACTGGTTTAAAAATAGCGTAGATGTGGTCTTCCGAACATTAGTTGCCTGAAAGCATGGTTTCTATATTATCGTAATCGATTGAGTGGGAAAGAATGTTATTCATTTTGTTCATAGTCGATTTTATAAAACTTGACCTTAACAAGTTTAAAGTTGTATTTTTATATAATAAAAAAGTTAATTTATTTCAATCAATAAAGATGGATCACATTTAAAAGTCTATATAAGCTTAAATGTTTTATTATTTTTTGTCTCTGTTATGTATTTACTTGTTTTTAAATGTACTTGTTTAATTTTATCGCTACACGGAATCTTTAGTGTATAAAGCAATATAATATGGTCCTTACCAGTGAAGTTGCCGTTCTACAAAGGAAATTTAGGGTATATTTTTTTTGATATAAAATAAATATTATATATTATTATATAATAAACTTTAGTTAATAAATGATATAATATATAATCAAGTATTTATTTATTTGGGAGAAGAATAATATCTGCAGTATATTAGCACTATTAAAGGCTTCATTCTAAACAGTACCAAAAAAGAGAGCACTGTAGCCAAGTATATTCATAAAGTCTATTCATTAAAATCTGAACCCCTAGTATCTATGTAGTATTGCTATTTAAATAGGCCTTGGTTAAAACCTTTTTAGAAAGGTTGTGGAAAAAATCAATAAATATTTTGTTTTTTTTTTCGCTATCTTTTCGAATCTATTTTTATTCCCTGTAAAAGAATACCCTCAGTCGACAGAGTGAAAATCTGTTGCAGCAAGTTCTGACCTGTGCTGTGGGTGCCGAAGAGTCTACAGTCGCAAACCCTGTTGATTTATTGTGAAACGTCCATACTTTTACGTTACGTCCATACAGGAGATACTGCTAGCCAATCTTCAAAATGAAAGATCAGTCAGGCCCATGGTAGCGGTTTGTTGGTTCTGTGTCGGTGTTATACATTATAGCTTCTTGCGGTCTGGTGCTTCGGTACTGTCGAGAACTGCAAAAAAATATGGGGAAGCTCGCGATTAAACAACTAAGTCTAGTCAGTTGCTCATTGCCATTGCTTCTGCATGTTAACGCACAACCATTTGTGCGTTAACATGCAGAAATAGTTGTGCGTTAACATGCAGAAGCAATGTAACTGCACAACGCAGCACAGCACACTGCAGCATCTTAATCACATAATTGACCTGATTCAGTAGTATGTCGATATTATGCTATGGCCTATCTATAAACTTTCCCTGCAATGTCCTGACGGCGCAGTACGGCAGCATTAAACGATGTGGCGACTAAAGTAAGGAGACTTATATACGTGTTTAAGTTACTTCGGAACGTGTTAGATTTAAAATCTCTCAAAAATGTCTACCGTGCCCTTGCAAATAGTCTAATTTCATACGGTATTCTAGGTTGGGGAGGGTCTACACATATTGTTCTAAATCCGCTATTCTTCGGGTTACTACCAAGAAACACGAAGGTACCCCTCAAACGACTTGTTTGCAGAAATGAAGATATTAGACATCAGGCAGATATATGCAAAAACAATCTTTCTTAACCACCTAAAAAGTAAAGATAGTCACGTTAAAGCTGAGCATAAAATTTCAACGAGGAGCGCCACAACCTGTAAACACATTGTACAGAAAACCCGAACATCCTTCGGCCAAAGACACTTTGGCTTTATAGGACCAATAATGTATAACCATCTAAAAGAATCTATAAAAACATGCCAATACACTAAGTCAATCCAATTAAAATCTAAAATTACACAACATTTACTTCAACTTGGTAGAAATGAGGTGGTTGGTAGAAATGACCATGGTACAATTCATGGTACAAACAACTTGGTAGAAATGACCGTGCTATATCAGCTATAGAACATAAATCAATCTGAGTGTAAAAACATTGTATCCGGTCCTACGCTCTGCCGCTTTATAGTCGATTGGAAGATTTATGCTAAAAAAGTGACAGCCATTCATGACACACTCTAACGTATTGGCCTGAATGGCTCGCATGAAATAATAACGATTTTAGTTCACGAAAAAGCGCAATTTATGCCATCATATTAATTTATTTTGTTAATTTAAATCAAAACACGAGGTATACATATTACTGCAGCATTACAAATTATTCGCTTTTAGACCAATTACAAAAACAGAGCACACTGCTATGGCCTATCTATAAACTTTCCCTGCAATGTCCTGACGGCGCAGTACGGCAGCATTAAACAAGCCATCTCGCATACCCTCCGTTTGCGCATTATACTCGCACTTATGTAGTAAATGCGGCAGTGCCAGCGCCACAAACTGCACCCGAAAACGATGTGTCGACCCCTGCATTTTATCTCTACATCGTTACAGTGCATTCGTAGTAATCGAAGGGAACGGATTCGTAAAACACAGATTCAGTGCTTGAGTATTATGTATATTATTTGTAACTCAGAAATACAACAAGTAAATATATAAAAATAATAAAAACACGACTGCCGTTACAAAAAGTGAACTATTGTAATTATAATTATTTTTATAACGGTGTTTTCATGAAATATTTGTGGTTTATATATTTATCCATATAGATACATGTATATTTCCGAATGCACTCAATCAGACCTTTTTTGACATTGACATTTCGACATTTAGACAAGACTTACTTAATATTCGGACAGTTAAGTTACCCTATGACACTGAGGATGATATCATGATTCTAACAACACTACACACTTCTAAATTGGTACAAAGGTTTAGAAGTTATGGTGGAATAAAGAAACGAAAAACATAGATATGTAGATGAACCCTAAACATTATATTACGTTTTTGTCGGGCAGTCGTGTAAAAAAGTGTTGTCGATCTATGATATTTTTGCGTGATATTCTATGTATGTTAGTGTTAGTGCATTGATGACAAAATTTCAATGACGTTGCCCATGTTCGTTTACGTAGGTTTTTATAGGGATAGGCACGCTACTAATTACAGACGAGGAGCAAATATAGAAAACCATACTCAACCACTTCACGTCAAATAGAAAATATCATATATTATTTTTAATTATTTACGAAAGAAAAAAAATATTGATTGTAATAATCATAATAATAATAAAACGCTTTATCTGATGAAATAAATCGGTGAGTTTATTGCGCTGATCGAATATCTTATAGCTAACCTTAAACTAGTCGGAAAGACATGTTTTGCGGTAAAAATATGATGAAACTGTTATTAAAAAATCACTTATATAGGCAGCTCCTCCTGAATAAGAACCAGAAGAATCCTGTGTGACCAACCATAGTGTTATTTTTGTGTGTATTGTTTATCCTTGCGCATTAATTCCAAGTATAAATATAAGAAATGCCTCTGTGTGGGTGCTATTGGGTTTGGGAACTTTGTGATTTATATTTATAACCGATCTTGTGTTAATTGTATGTGTTGTTTGCTGCTGCGATTCTTTATATTTGTGATAATAAAGTATTATCGTTTTAACAAATGTTTGCCGTAAGATCAGAAAGAGAAATCACGAAATAACTGTACGGACGGGTATCTTAACGGTTTTTGTTGAAAACTCTTAACAGTGCCTTCTGAGGTTTAATAAGCAGATCGAGGTGCGATAGTGCTGCACCACCCCAATAAAGCATCACATATGCTATAATGATATGTGCAAGCGCGTAATAAACTACTTTTAGTACCGGTTTCAACATTAACGGTCTTAGAAATAAAAATATCCATAAAACGCCGTTGACCAGGTGTTTTACTGAACGCGTTTGAGAGCGTTTACCGCCCGTTTTGGACGGATCCAATATGTTGAGAAATAAACGCATTTTAAGCTTTGTATAACTACACAGTTAGTATAAACAACAAAAAAGTGATATTATAAAGTTAGCAACGAAACAGTACTTCAGCGTGCTGGTTCGACCCGAAAATTGTTGCACACCGTCAAAAAGCGCAAGATTGAATATCTGGGGCACGTGCTGCGGTATGACAGATATCTGCTGCTTCAACTGTTATTGATGGGCAAAATTGAGGGTAAACGACGCCGTGAAAGGAGGAAAACGTCGTGGTTGTGCAATGTCTGAGAGTAGACCAGGATCACCAGTACGTAACAGCTTTTCCGGATGGCGCAAGACCGACAAAAGTATTCAGAGCAACGGCCAACCTCCAGTAATGGAGAGGCAGGTCGAAAAGAAGAAGAATAACTACACAATGCGTACACAACAGAATCAAAGACAAGTAGACTTCTTACTCCAGTCAGTTTTGGTTAAGCGGTGGACGGATATTGATTACACTCGAGTCGACTTTGTTTCCATTCAGCTAATCGTAACATCATTAAATAAATATAATAGTTTATATTATATTGCTTTGGGCGTTGATATACATAATATATCTAAATGCTACATTATATAAAGGAATTATTTTATAGAATGTTTTATTTAAAACATAAAAATCAAAAGTCGAGATTTCTAGTCGACTCGAGAATCGAGATTAAGTCGTCGCTATTTCTTGATTTGCGCATCGCTTCAAAAAGGAACTGTCATGTCTGCTGGCTTGGGATCGTCCGACGACACGCCTATTTTGCCAAGGCCTCGATGGCAAACAGAATTTCCATGACTTCTAAGAGTTCCATATAATATTTTTTAAGCGTATCGTGTAAAGCTTAGATATCGTTTGATTTTCATGAATGAATACGAAATTTTCAAAAAACGGTCAGCTACGATTCTCTGACAAATTGACAGATGACAACCAAATGGCTGCGTTCATTTTCAAACCCGAATGCATCCAAACAAAAACGTCAAAATATAAGCTTTTTGTTGAGCGTCAGCCATTGTACTAGCCTAAAATCCCCTTTTAACTAGGCCCATCTGGTGGCTAACGGCATTTTAAGAGCCATATTTTGTCAAGCTCTGTTGAACGCGTGGTCAACGCTCGGTTAAGCTTAAGCAACTTTTTATTCACGCATTACATTTCAAACGTTTAGTTCAACAAAAAGTAAAGTAAACAAAAAGTTCTAACAACATGAAATATTTTATTACTGTATGATTGGCCAGAATACATCGCTCTATACAGAATGAGTTTAAATTTACCGGCACCCTTAAAGTGGGTAAATGCGAATGTTTAAAAAAATACATATGTTTTGAAAACAAGTTTGAGAAGCGTTGAGCTCGCTGTGCCATCTAGCATTAGGTAAATTATCAATATTTGCGATATTTTACCTGCCGCTAGATGGCGCAGCGCGTTTTTCGAATAAAATATTTTTATTCCTATTTTTTTCAATCTCAAGTTCTTTATTTACGTGTACTGATTTATCCACTCCTAGGGGGAGGTAATGGGCCCTTGCTGAGTTGGCCACGAAGACCCATTCTGTTCAGGGTTGGTCACACTCACGGGTCAACACCTATCCGACGGCCTCCACGCATGAAGTGCGAGTCTGGGTAGGACTCTGGCCTTACGGTTAGTTTCCCCTGGGAATCAACCTTCTGGCGCTCCTGGACGGTCTGCGAACCGTGAGAGACCGCACTCTGACTAACAGTCGGGGGAGCCTGGAAGCAGTACTGTTTCCTATAGAGCAGGGGTGGTTGCGGACCTTACGGCGACTGCTCTTGAAACGACTATCGGCTACCCGATCCTGGGTGAACAGCCGGGCAAAGGACGCTGTCGTCCGCGATAGATTCGGTATACACCGTTTCACCGCTTCGTAAGGGAGAGGACCGCGCAAGCGACCTCGAACTCGTAACCAATCGAGAGACTGGAGTAATCTGGTCATAATTGGAAGTAAGGGCGTGAGTGTAAGCCCGCTGGGTAACACTCCTGGCTATCTCGCGGTTAAGGCGTTGGCCTCTTACTGGTTTGTGGCGGAGCTAGACGGTGGACTGTTTTGTCCAAGTCTTCTGCGCTCACTCCAGGGAGATAGATCGAGTAATCGTTAAAACTTCCTGAGGTGACGGGCTCGCCCGCTGTAGTCGACAACCCTAGTTATCCACTCCTAGGGCGCCGGTTGATTTAAACTCATCCTGTATATGTTCCTTGCTCTTCCGGAGATCACGATCTAAAATCTGCTGAACAAATCAAAAGTGCGCGCGCACAATAACGAGGTTGAAAGAGATAACTCGTCTAACAAAGAACTCTTGGCGAACAACTCGAGACCAATAGATATTCGCCCTTTGCCACATTCTCGCAGGCGAAGACGCGGAACAATGCAGTTTACCCCCGTCCTCATTTCCTCTCTAACCCCCTCTTTCGAGGAGGGGGGGGGGGCACGGAAACGGAAGAAGGGGGATGTGGGAGGCTTTTGAAAGCCTGCTAAGTGGAAGTCTTAGTAAGGCGGCGGAGGATTATGGAATTGCTTATATTTCTCTTTCACGTCGTTATTAAATATCTGATAGATATTTAATAATGCCTTTATTACTATCTGATAGACAAGAGTTTAGGGGATCGACCTGCATGCTTATTGCACTTTAAATCGGACAGATAGTTTCGGCTACAGTTCAGTGGTAGCAGACCCAAGCGTATACGTCGTCAGTAGGTAAAATATACGGGCCTTGATAAAGTGCTGGTAATATAAAATGGATAATTCAAATACCGTCTACACGTAGAAAAAAATAACGATATAATAATAACAGAAATACGCATGTTTCAATAAGGATTACGTATATAACTCGGACTGTGGTCCATACGTATGAACTATGACGCGTGACGGTATAGCGTGACGGTAGTTACCTTGTCGTAATGTTAAAATATAATGTTATTTCATTACGTCGCGATCTTGCGATCTCGCATCTAACATGGCAGCATGTAATAGTATACATACGTTTATAGTCGGTCACATAAATCATGTTAAAACTACAGCATGCTGTTGGTTTTGTATAACCGTAAGGAAAATTTTAATACATATAATCGAGTAATCTACAGGTTACTGTTATTTTTGTATTAACCGTAAGGAAAATGTGAATCGAGTAATTGAGTGTCAACAAAATTCTTTGCAATTCAACAAAATTACGATTGAAACATCATTATTCTGTATTAAACCATAATAATACAATGGTAATTTTAAAATCATCCAATATTTTCTTAGTGTAGTGATATCGCAAATCTGGTAGTTTTTAAAGCAGCTACATTTTTAAATCATGCATTTTCAAATGGTACGTTTCTAGCTATTATATTGTATTGAGATGTTTCCATTCGGCAAATATGTTTGTTTGTTTGGGGAAAAAAACGCTGCACACGAAATAGCGTAATAGATGGTAGGTCTTTTGCCAAGTGATGCAATATCTTCCGGCCATACCGTCAGGGTTATTGTGACTACAGGTTTATGTGGGCAAATTATTTATAAAAAAATAATATTTATATGGTAGCGCATCTAATAAATTAATACACCTACATAATAATCACAATAAAGAAAATAAAACAGCAATTAATGACATGTGGCAGCTTGATAACAAAGGGAGGAATGGAATATAAGGACAAGCTAAGCAGACGGGGAGAGGTATTCGTACGTTCAGTAAATGTCTCCAGAGTTTTTTAAACACTTTCATATTTTTATTTTATTTTATTCTGGAATCAAACAGAACTACATACAATGCAATAAAAACCTATTTATAAGTGACAAAAATCCATTTATGTGATTCCGAATGTAAAATATACAAAATGAATGCAATATAATTTTATATTGTTTCCGCTGGAGAATGGGAGGAATCAGTATGGGAAGTTAGGTGAAAGAAAGAGACAAAATAGATAAAAATATATTATGTATGTATATAAATATACTTATATTTAATTTTAGGTGTGATATATAGGTATTATAATGAACATACTTTAGATAAAATATGTCCATGAACTAAATTAAATGAAATATAATATGTATACATGTTTTGTGATCATCTAGATAGACTCTAGATTTTTTTATTGAGTTCTTATAAGAGGTTTTTGATGACTATAATATGTCCACACTTAAAAAGTCTGTATTCAAATTGTCGCACGAAGTTCCGGAGCTAGGCCGAATGCACAGAAAATGACCTGGACATGAAAGATGATAAAATCTGAGGTATAGACAGTAATAGATGGGATCAAAGCGGAGATATCTGATTATAAAAATAATTTAATTGTAAAAATACATTTTTTTAAACAAGCTTTTATTGAAATGCTCTATCCCGATTAAACCCTAAAACAAGCTATTATAATTAAATGATATACAGAATTTCGTGTTTGTGTTGTTGACCATTGATGAGTTCCCTAGTTGGAAGCCAACCCTCAGTGCAGCAGCCCTCTTGCGGTAAAACTTGGAACGGGCTATCATAATTGAATGCGTATACAAAATTTCGTTTCTGTGTTATTGGTCGTTGAGAGTCCCCTCGTCGGGAGCCGAGCCTGGGTGCAGTAGCCATGTCATGGTGAAATTTGGAACGGGCTGTCATAATTGAATGCGTATATAAAATTGTGTGTCTGTTTTGTTGAACGTGGAATAGCAGCCTCGTCGGGAGCCGATTCTGGATGTACATTCAGGTTCATTCAGGGAGTTAATGGGCCCTTGCTGGGTTGACCACGAAGATCCATTCTGTTCAGAGTTATTCACACTCACGGGTCAACACCTATTCGACGGCCTCCACGCATGAAGTGCGAGCCTGGGTAGGACTCTGGCCTTATGGTTAGTTTCCCCTGGGAATCAACCTTCTGGCGCTCCTGGACGGTCTGCGCACCGTGCGGCGTAAGCCAATCGACTGTGCACTCTGACTAACAGTCGGGGGAGTCTGGAAGCAGTACTGTTTCCTATAGAGCGGGGGTGGTTGCGGACCTTACGGCGACTGCTCTTGAAACGACCATCGACTACCCGATCCTGAGTGAACAGCCGGGTAAAGGACGCTGTGGTCCGCGATAGATTCGGTAAACACCGTTTCACCGCTTCGTAAGGGAGAGGACCGCGCAAGCGACTTTGAACTCGTAACCAATCGAGAGACCGGAGTAATCTGGTCACAATTGGAAGTAAGGGCGTGAGTGTAGGCCCGCCGGGTAACACTCCTGGCTATCTCGCGGTTAAGGCTTTGGCCTCTTACGGGCTTGTGGCGTACCTAGACGGTGGACTGCTTTGTCCTCAATTCTTCTGCCCTCACTCCAGGGAGATAGAACGACTAATCGTTAAAACTTTCTGAGGTGACGGGGTCGCCCGCTGTAGTCGACAACCCTAGCTGTATATTCAGGTCATGCTCTCCATAAAAATGCATTGTCATCGGAACTAAACCAACAAATAAATTTCAACTTCATAGGATATGAGGAAGTGGTTCTAATTCAGCTTGCAAGATTTGACCTAAACAAACATACATACATACTAACAAACATTGCATGGTAAATAATAGCTTGTAATAACAAGCCATGATTATATGTAGTACACTAAAAAATAGGGTTAGTATGTGAGTCTCGATATCGTCTAAGGGGAAACCACTCCATTTGTAATCGAAAAATCAATGAATGAAGGAATGAATTAAGTGAATACACACGTTTTGAATCTCTTCCAGATTATAGAGTAGCTCCTCATTTGCGTCTAGGTAGGCCACATCGGTGTAGTCAATTATGTGAGAAAGATTACTTCTGCCATTTGTCGTTTAATACAAAGAATATCTGTTGCCGGGCTTTGAAAATATGTTGTTTGTATTTGGAATGTACAACGAGGTGTATCAGTGCAAAGAACGAACGTCTATTCATGCCTTGTCGATCCTGAAGGAATTTTGAAAGGGGCCCAACCATCTTACATTGTCATATGGCCGGAAAAACAAACAATAACGCTAGCCAACAAAATTTTATTCTTTTCTGTAACATTGACAAAAACAGTACATCTTATGTTTTCAACGGCGCTGAGCATGAAAATGCTAATGAAAATGCAAGTTTGGCTCTTGTTTTTTAGTTATTAAAACTTTTCGGAATTGCCCTTAAAAGGCTATGCATGCACTGAGAATATTGGATTGATTCTTACATTACCATTTTGTTATTACGGTTTTATACAGAATAATAATGTTTCCATCGTAATTTTGTTGAATTACAAGGAATTTTGTTGTAACTCCATTACTCGATGATATGTATCAATATTTTGCGTACGGTAAATACGGAAATAATAGTATACTGTAGTTTTAACATGTTTTATGTGTCCGACTATATCCGTACGTATCCTATTACATGATGTCATGTTAGAAGTGAGATCCCAAGGTCGCGACGTAATTTAATAACATTATGTTTTAACATTACATAACATTACGCGTCATGTTAATTCATACATATGGACCGCAGTACGAGTTTTATACGTAAACATTGTTGAAGCATGCATATTTCCGCGTATTACATCGTTATATTTTCCTCAGTGTGTATTTACCTTGTGGGTAGTTCTCCCTCGGAGGAAGGTCACTGATGACGTAATCGCTCTGCCTGCCTTCTCTATTTTGTTGCTCGTGATTCCCTGATAAGCCTCCAATAATAATCCGCTAACATTGATTCATTCCACTTTCCCATATGTCTTTCTTTTATGTTCGATATTTCTTGGTGGAAGCGTTCGCTATGTTCTTTGCTAACAGCACCACAGTTTTAGGGATAGAAGTCCTAGTGTGAATGTGAGAAATGTAACTTTAAAAACATGTCTACACACACCCCAGTCTACCGTAGCACTGCAGAAGATTTTCCACAAGATCCTAATGGTTACCTACCTTATAATCTCCAAGGAAGTTTTTGGACATATGAACAAACTACAACTAATCGGTTATTTTCATGGTCGTTTTCGTAATCACCATGGTCGATTTAGTACAGAACAACTGGCTTTGTTTTTGTTACATTTTAACTGCTGGCTAATGTAATTGGCAGATATTGCGATGTCGAGTGTTATAATTACGAGTGTATAAGGATATGAATGGGGACGCATGTTTACAAGCCTGATTTAATTACAGTTGTAAGTACCTAAGTAATTCAGATTTTTGGTCGGTGCTCAAACGTTAGAAATCCCTCGAAGAGGGCTGCTAACATTTGGGATAACGAGGGAGGGGCTGCATCGAGTCGCTATTGTACGATAATTCATTATTATTCATTAATTTTCCACTGCATCAAATATTTATCTTAATTAAATATATTTTATATTTTTTAATAATAATTGATTACAAACTTGAATTAATGCTATCATCCGCAAATTATTTGCTCGTATATGTACGTACGTATGTCCCATAAAACAATATTTCTAGTATAAACAGAGCTCATAAACCGTTTATCCTGCATTTCAATGCGTCGATTTGGTCGGTAGGCAGTAAAGCTTATGGCAGCTGCATAGATTAGTAACTATATGCTATAATAAAATTGGTGCTGCCAACTTTAGTCTTTAATGATACTAGTGTTTTTTTCTTATGACTTCGCAGTCATGCGAGTATTTCATTAATTCCGCATGAAGTGTATGAAGTAGGACAGTCGTCTATCGTCACGTTTCTTTTCTTGCTGTCCGACTACACAGTAGAATCAATGCGTAATTAAAAATAAAGTTATATACAATACGAGGAAGAAAAAAAATGACGGAATGCTTAATTGATCTAGAAAGGGACGAAACGGAGATATTGGTTAATTATATTGCTGTATAAGAAATAATAGATTCCTATATACTTTTATCTACTTATATATTCATGTTTATGTCTGTCTGTGTGTATGTGAACATGTATACATATATATTATTTTTTTAAAACAATATTTGCTTATAATATTCATATTTTATTATCAAAAATATCCTTTTTATATACAATATTTTAAATAATTATAGCAGTACCATATAAAACAATTTAACATTATGTTACACTTACCAAATAAAAAAAGAAAACAAAACAAAAGAACGAAAGTCTAATTTAATATGGGATTTAATAAGGCTACAAAAGTAGTGATATCTTTAAAACAACTTTTTTTTAATGTGTGTGAAATAATAAGTAACTAAAAGAGCTAAGCTCGATAAAGCTTCGTCTGTGCGTCTCTTTTAGACACGACAACTGCTTGGATAATTAATCGAGAGTAGTGTTTCCAGACTCTCCCGATTGTCGTTCAGAATGCACGATCGACTGACTGACGCCGCACGGTGCGCAAACAGTCCAGGAGTGCTCGAAGGTTGACTCTTAGGGTAAACTGGCCCGCAGGCAAGAGTCCTCTCAGGCTCGCACTTCTACGTGGAGGCCACCGAATGGGTGTTGACCCGTGAGTTTGACCGACCCTGATCACATGGGTCTTAGTGACCAAACTGCAACAGGTCGCATTAGCTTCTTTATTAGATGTACTTTATATATGGTTAATGTCGCCACATAATAATTAATCTTGTTAGAGTATACCATATATTTATATAATATACGAGTATATGAAGGCCGGCCGAAACGGCTACGCGCGGATCTGTCAACCACCGCAAAGGGCCGATATGTCTTTTCGGCATCCCAATGATTAAATACGACACGATTCGTGGCGAATTATATAATTAAATTCTACGCGATTCTTTATTTTTTTAACGTTGACACAATTATTTCTGTCACATCTGGCAACGCTGCGCTCTCTATGTTGTCGCCCCGTCAGCACCGCCCGACCCGCTGGCAGCAGTCCAACGAGAATCTAGGTTGGCCAAAATGGGAACTCGCCCCTGAATATTCTCAATGGCCCACAAAGAGAAATGCAGCGGAACCATAGAAAACTTTAAAGTGAACTCACTCTTTTCGTCTAGATGGAGATTACCAAACGTGCGAGATTCACATCTCAGCCGATCGTGTCATTCGCGTCCACTTTGTTATTTAAAGGAAAATGCTACTACAATAAAACCCGCTTATATCGAATTTTAGGGGATCGGTGTGAAAATTCGATATAAGCGGGAATTCTTTATAGGCGGGAAAAATCTATTATTTTTTGTTTAGGCCAGAAAATGAGTAAAAATCAAATATCTTGGAAATAAATATCTTTCCACTAGTAGCTTTACAGTTTCTCAATAGAGGATACAAATATTACGGTTGAAATGCGTTTTCAATAATTAATATGATAAAAAAACATATTTTTAGATATATTTCTTGTTTGCGACTCATATAATTTTGAACTTGCAAATTTACGAGATATTCAGGATGCTGGACAAAGCAGAGGATCTGACCACTTCTGCAGCTATTCAACACCTTAAGCGTTGTGTTGGGTAGCTTGGGTAGCTAATCAATCCTTGATGACTTTTTCAAGAAGTGTTGATTATATAATTAAATTTCGGTCGTGTCCAAGTGAATTATACTGTAATTTTCTAGTTAATGATATCTAGTCAGACCAATTTTATTTTATACTTGAAAGTTCAGTAAAAACATGTTTATCATTTATAAATGAGAAATTTCCTGTATTCATTGTCTTTTCCTTTGTTTTTATCCAACGCATTTCAAAAAATTCGAAATGTTGTGGCATGTTTCCAAGATCTTTAATATATTTTGGTAAAATGTGTAGTAGGGTCCAAAAATTTGGTTCGAAATAAGCAAGAATTCGATATAAGCTGGTTCGATATATGCGGGAAAATTAGTACTACAAGCATAGGAAAATTCAAGGGACCGCAGAAAATGTTTCGATATAAGCGGGTTTTACTGTATTTGTATTATTTATGAAGCCTGGGCCCATCAACCAAGAAGCTTCAGAGTGGCGTATATATTTAGGCATATTATAGTTATATATATTAAAAACCAAATCTCATCTTTAACTGTCTTCTTAAAATCAATATGTATGCGCATAACGACATTCTAAAATATTGCGAAAACAGCATCACAACAATTTAATTTAATATATTCTCTTTTACTGTCAATTGTTTTATTGTAAATTGTTACTTTATAGCCTTTGTTTTTGTTAATTGGAAAGTTTGGAGGAATATTATATGATCTTTGTTACCTTATATTACTGTAACGATCTTTAAGTATCGTACATGCCAGTCAACAAATGCATTGAATTCCAGTGAAATGCACTGACGTCAATATAGCCATTGTTCCACCTTGTGCAGCGCTGAATTAGCACGAATTTTAACGACTTTGTCAAATCAGTTACATTGAACAACATTTTTACTCGGACCTTTGTTAAATTAAGTAACACATCCTTACACAACTTTAATAGTTGTAATAGAAATAAATACACTTTATTTTTAACCCTTGGAGAGTCAGCCATATGTAGGAAGTAAACTCACGATGGCATGTTTTCGACCCTTGAAAATTTGATTGAAAAGGATGTTATTGCATGCATGGTAATGTATAACTGTGGCTTATTCACTGAAAGCGACTCTTACCACATATAATTGCTTAAATGCATAAATATATATGTAGATCGGCCACCCGCGAATTGTCACAACATAAAACCGCCTATCGGTGATAAAGGCATTCCAGTGGTTAATGTCTTAGTGGTATTAGAGTTTTTTTCTTCTTCTTCTACTTCGAGTTCCACTCATATCTTCACTTTAGACTCTAAAATTTAGAGGCTGCTGCTCTGAACAGCGAGGTGGTACTGCAGCCAAACCAGTCCCGATTGTTCCTTAGCCACGAATGCCGCCTTCTGCCGGCGCATCTCTTCCCAGAGATCTTGCCTTGGATAATGAGATGGAACAATTTATATTTGTCATTCCTCATGACCTGACCGAAGTACGACACCTTCTTGTGTTTGATGGTGTTCAGAAGAATTCGAGTTTAATATATTTTAATAATTGGGTTTTTTGAGGGCAAATTTGTGTGGACAGATATTATTATTATTATGTCACTGTTACTGTTATGACTACTATAACTTTATTGCACAAAATAAATAATATGTACAAAAAATAATTGATACAGCACGCAACGAAAGCCAAACATTAACTGATGGCCTACGTGACGAGTGAGTCAATTGCAGCCCTTCCTCTCGCATCTCCTCAAGTAAAACTAACTACTATCATCGTCTATGGCCGTTAACAAGCTTTTTTAAGTTCAAATTAGTGTTATAATTTTTTTAAATTCAGGAAACGAAAGTTCTTCAGATATGGTCGTTTCCAGGTATCATATCACCTTAAATTGCAGCTCTTGACAGGTACCCTGGTTTGCCCTCCCTTGCCCCCTCCCCCCCTTCCTAGGTCCTGGGATGGGGCTATGTACAAAATAGGTAGACATTATCCCCTTTCCGCAACTCCACAGTGAGCAGCTCCTATTACGTTACTCTGCGAATTTAATTATGGTTTTATTTCGCGCAAAGACTGCTGGCTGCTCTCCATGTATTAACATTTTTTCATCGTCCTCCCTTCCCCTAATGAGACGCGAGTCCTTATAATTGCGAGAATTTCAGCGCACTGCGGATTTAGTCGTGTATTTCATGCGTTTCCCCGAGCGCCTAGTCGGATTTACATCCAGCGGGCTTACTCTGTAAATGAACCGAATAAAAGCATGACATGTTTTATTACATATATTAAAAACGGGCTAAAAAATAGAGATGAAGACGGAATATCCATTTTGACACCCACTGAGACGTTTAGGACCACTTCCAGACGGAAATCCGTCTGTGAGTCTGTGTGTCTGTGAGTCTGTGTCTGTGTCTGTGTGTGTGTGTGTGTGTGTGTGTTCCCCACGATAGCACCTAAACGCTTCATCCAATTAAGCTGAATTTTGGCATGCAGACATCATTTGCACATGGTAAGAGTTGAAAATTTTGTGGTTGAAATCGGTCCACCTTCCTTTATTTGCTATAATTGTATTTTCTTTGCTTAAAGTTGCTGGCGGCCAGTGCCATCTGTTAACGCTTACCTTTGTCATTGCGTACTACTACATATGAATAGCGGCTGCGGTTCGTGTCTTTGCTTAGACGCCGAAGCTTTTTCACTTGATTTCCGCTAGGTGGCGTTACGCTACTACACAAATATTCCGATTTTCCATCATCATTAAAATTGCTATATATAGGTATTTTAGATTGAATATAACACGGGCAACCACTAGTACCCCAACCACTGTTTCCTATAGAGCGGGGGTGGTTGCGGACCTTACAGCGACTGCTCTTGAAATGACCATCGGCCATCCGATCCTGGGTGAAGAGCCGGGCAAAGGACGCCGTGGTCCGCGATAAATTCGGTATACACCGTTTCACCGCTTCGTAAGGGAGAGGACCGCGCAAGCGACCTCGAACTCGGAACCAATCGAGAGACCGAAGAAATCTGGTCACAATTGGAAGTAAGGGCGCGAGTGTCGGCCCGCCAGGTAACATTACTGGCTATCTCGCGGTTAAGGCGTTGGTGTCTTACGGGTTGTGACGTAGCTAGATGGTGGACTATTTTGTCCCAAGTCTTCTACGCTCACTGCAGGGAGATAGAACGACTTATAACCGCAAAATACTAATTTCCGTGTTTGAAAAAAAACACGGTAGAAACCACCAAAACCCAAAAGAATGAAAGAAAAAAGGACGCCACCTACTTTTGAAGAAAAAGAAGGAAACTAATTATATTAAAAAAGATACCCGAAAGAAATTTTGAAAAAAAAATTAACCTAAAAAAAATCGATCTCAGAGGGTGGGTTTTATTGATCGGCACTGAATTTGGCCAACAGAAAACCCTTTTCCTCAGACACACAAAAGATTAAAGCACAAAAAGAAACACAAGGTTATGCAAAGTATCCGTGTTTATTCGCCCACAGGCACCCTTTTCTTCAAATTCCGCTTATCGGCACGTCACATGTGTTCAGTCAAATAAAGAGGTTAATTCCGGATATGAAGGCAAATTTCCTGACGTGGAGGCAAGTCCCGTCACATTTAGTGACGATTTCGTTACTTAATTAGCAGCAATTAAAATACGCATGTGTCAGAAGTTCATAGATGCCGCAAGCTGCGATCAATAAAAAAAATCCGTTAAAATCGCGAGGATCCTACTTGAAAAGCTACCCAAAAAGAGATTAAATGTTTACCAGATAAGTCACACACACTTCCGTCTACATTTAAAAAAAAACTCCCTCAACTCCGCATTAAAAAATAAATGCAGCTCAGCTGGCGAAATGCCGCTCACTCTGCCAACCGCGAAATTTTCTGACAGCTGGTCTGTTGCCCATAAAAGGTAGGGCTAGACCAGCACAACCGCGATTAATCGCCACAATCGCTTAGGGCGATAAAAATTATGACTGCACAGCTCTATCTGTCAAAAATTTGACATTTACGAAATTTCGTAAACGGTTCAACTAATTGTCAAAATATGGGAGAAAATCATGAAAACAGCGAAAACCAACAGGAAACATGACTAAACACAGGGAAAACATGGAAAAACGGGTGCAGCGAACATAATCTGCACAAAGGCGCGAAAACAAGACAACAAAATAGGCAGTTTTTGTTACAGCCCCCTCCAAAAAAAGAAATCGGAAGAGCCAACGACGATTTCAGACGAATCGTCCCGATTCAATTTATCCTACTATAGGATAACAAAAACGCCAAAGCATCAACTAACAAGCAATAACGAAAACTCCTTGTTTAATCACTTGAAGGAAAAACTCTCCCTCTCTTAGGGAGGAAACGACCCAATTGGGACATAAGAAAATACTAAAACAAAAAACTTCTCCCCGTTAACTATAGGTGAAAACCTGGTAGGTACGTTAATGCGAAGGTCAACTGCCATTTTCAACTCTCTCTACCGAACCGTAGAGGAAAAACAACATTACTACAGCAAAAAAAATACAAAGTCATGGACGCACAAGGCCCATGTTACCAGAACAAAAATCAATAACCGGTGTCCTCACCTCCGTAACAAAATCAACTTTACTCACTGAAGGAGCACCGAACAACTTCCAAGCAATCAAGCACAAAACTTGTTGTGGACACAAAAAATATTACAATGACTATATGGTTAGACCTCGACATAATTTATACCTACTAGGGAATGTGAATACTGCCCATTACTGCCTTGTATACCATCTCCTTGCATACTTCCCTCTCACGCTACCTATTCAACCCACAGTGGTGCTAGTCAAGATTGCTAGCACGACTGATCACAAACACAATGATTTCAGTGATAGTAACCAATCGGTACCACACCTTTGTAAAGGACAAAACATTTGAGTCGAACTAGTCGGACTACTATGAAAACTTTTCATATGAATGTTAACGAGAAAAAAAAAGAGTAATACAACAAAACTATTTAGAACCTTGAGGATTTAATTTGAAATCCTTAATATGCCAGGAACCTATATTCTTCCCTTTAGCATTTTCTAACTCGTATACCAACGCAGAGAGTTTTTTAATTATTTTACATTTTTCATATTTTGGGGCAAATTTGGAAATGTAATAATTCCCAGCATTACTTAGATAGTAAGTCTTTTTATAGATCATATCGCCTACTTGAAATTCCGCAGGACGGTGTTTACGATCATAGTAAACTTTATTATGTGCATGTAATTTTAACAATTTCTGCCGCACTACATGAAAAATGTTAGATAATTCACTCAAATTTTGAGCGTAAGACAACCTACTACCAAAAATAACCTCTGCTTGAGATTCCGGCGTCTGAGCATAAAAAGAACCATTCATAATTGGTTCACGACCATGGACTAGGAAAAATGGACTGAACCCTGTTGATTCCGAGACTGCCGCGTTAATGGCCATCTGAATTTCAGAAAGATAAAGATCCCAGCTGCGATGATCGTCTTTTACACACAACGATAACGCAGTGACCACACTACGATTCTGACGTTCAGTTGGATTAACTTGAGGGCAATATTTCGGGTTTAAATATACTTTTGGAATTTTATATTTCGCAATCAGTTCAGTGAACTCCCTTCCGATAAACTGTTTTCCATTGTCTGAAATTAAATACTGCGGAACACCATAGCGAAGGAATACATTATGTTCAACGACATAACTTACAAGTTTACTGGTAGCACGTTTTAAGGGAAAAAGTAAACAGTATTTGCTAAAACAATCTGTCACCACGAGAATATGCATATTTCTGTTCCTCGTCATCGGATAAGGACCCAACAGATCGACCGAGACCATTTGGAAGGGGAAGGCACAGGACTTAGGATTTCCTAGCTGACCCAAAGGGGAAATATTTGAATGTTTGTATTGCTGACAAGTTTCACATTTAGAAACAAAGTTAACGACGTCTTCGTGTAAATTAGGCCAAAAGTAACGAAGACAAAGACGACGGTGTGTCTTAAAAATTCCAAAATGCATAGCCAAATCAGACTCATGATTTTCTCGGATAAGCTTTTCTCTTAGCGGCAACGGAACAACTAACTTCCAATCGTAACAACTGGTGAGTTGATACTTGCTTTTAGAGTACCTAAACAATTCATGGTCCTTAATCTGGAAATTTGGATATCCAGCGGGATTTTCAGACACTGCCTTAAACAAATCGTTGTACCATGAGTCGGAAACAACAGACAGAGAGGAAACGGGAAGCAACCGAGATAACGTGTCAGGAACCACATTATCGACACCTTTCTTGTGGACGATCTCAAAATCAAAAGCAGATAGACGAATACCCCATCGAGCCAGACGGCCGGTAGGATTTTTTAAGCGCAAAAACCAACGTAAGCTGGCATGATCTGTAAAGATAGTGAATTTGGGACCACCCTCCAAGTAACCGCGAAAATGCTCGACAGCATGAATAACACTTAGGGCTTCGCGTTCGGTTGCCGAATATCGCGTCTCAGCGGGTAAAAGTGTTCTACTCGTGAAAGCGATAGGATGATCGACGCCATCCACTTCCTGGGTTAAAACTCCGCCTAAACCGTACAACGATGCATCGCAATGAAGAGCGAACGGTTTTGAATAATCCGGACAGGCCAAAATCGGACTAGAAACTAAGGCCGATTTCAGTTTTTGAAATGCCTCTTCCGCCTCGGGCGTCCACTCATAAGGGGGAGCACCTTTGCGGGTACTTGTCAACCGAGATAAGGGAGCAGCAATACTAGAAAATTTTTTAATGAACCGACGATACCAACCGGCCATACCAAGAAAACTCTTTACCATTTTTGGAGAATTTGGAGTAGGAAAATCGAGAATACATTTTACCTTCTCGGGATCGGTATGTAGACCGTGAGAATCAACTACATACCCTAAATACTTCAATTCCTGACGGAAAAACTGACACTTCTTGAAATTTATAGAAATGTTGGCATACAACAAGCGATCTAATACTTTGTTTAACAAAGTTATATGTTCTTCAAAAGTAGCAGATACAATAATTATGTCATCTAGGTAACAAAAAACTTTGTTTTCGAAGGAGGGATCGAACAATTTGTCAGCCAGCCTTTGCATGCACGCCGGCGAGTTTCTCAGGCCGAAGGCGCAAGATCTGAAGCAGAAGAATCCTCGACCAGGAACAGTGAAGCTACACTTCTCTCGTGAAGAAGGATCCAAAGGGATTTGCCAAAAGGCAGAGGATAAGTCGATAGAAGATAAATAATTTGCATCTCTCAAACTGTCCAAGATAGTTGTAATTCTCGGCAGGGGATACGCATCCGGTTTCGTAATAGAATTCAGCTTCCTGCTATCGAGACAGAAACGAAGAGTACCATCTGACTTTGGAACAAAAATTGTTGGATTATTCCAACCCCCCGAACTAGGTTCGACAACACCTAACTCTAACATCTTATCAACTTCTTCATTCAACAGCGCCAATCTAGCTGGAGACAAAGGATAGTAACGCTGTTTCACTGGAGGATGATCTCCAGTATCAATGACCTGGGACAACAAATTAGTACGACCGAGACCTTTGACTTCGGAAGAATTTTTTTTAAAATTATTGATCATTCTGTCTGCTAGCGATCGTTGGTCTCCAGTCAATGAAGCAAAAGGCCGCAAGGCCCTCACTTCACTGACTCGATGCCAAACAATTGCATCGCAGGACTCAAACTTGACGAATTTTAATATTTCCGGAGCCAACTCAAATTCTCGGACAAAATCTATTCCCAAAATAAGGGAAGTACCTATATCTGGAGCTACAACAGCTCGAATAACCTGGCAACGATTATTGAATTTAAAAGGAAGAAACATAGACCCAATCGTCTTAACCGAACTTGCATTAGCAGTGGATAAAGTCACCAACGGAGACTTATTAAGAGTAAAACCGATATCAACTAAATATTTATGTGAATCGGCACCCAAAATCGTAACACTCGATCCAGTGTCGAGTAATCCGCAAACCGTTATATCACCCAGTGAAACTTCTAAGAAAGGGCGACGGTTATCCTTCTCATTTGCAAACAATATCGAGGCAGAATGTAGAAAATCCTCTATTCTGCCCCGCCTTTCGAGTTTTTTGGCTCTGAAACCGGGGAATTACCAGGCCGGTTATTCTTAGAACATTCCGGACAAGTGGCTACCGTGTAGTTAAACCTACCACAACGATAGCAATATTTAGAATAGCCATGATGCGTGCCACCGCGTGAACCACGCAAACTATTATTGGCTCCTTGGTTGTAATTACCAGAAGACGAATTACCATTAGAACAATTATTACGGGAAAAATTTCCACGATTAAAACCGCCACGATGAAAACCACCACGATTAAAACCACCACGATGGGATGGACCAGCAGAAGAAACGTTACACTCTTTGAACTTCTGTTCAACTTTCACTTCCTCCGTCGCACATTTGGTAGGAGACTCGTCGACTGCATAAACTGCTTTCGAGCCAGAAGGCTTGACCTTAGCTTGGGCAGGAGTGGCTGCATTAGATGCGTTGATACGCTGTTGTGCATTTTCAACTTTTTTTCCTAAACGCAGAAGTTCGTCGATTGAATTTATATCAACTAGCATGAAATGTCGTTGGTAAGAAATTGAGATATTTGAAAGGATTATTCCTAACTGTTCCTCGCCAGACAATGGCCTTGACAACCTTTTGAAATAGCCCAACATGACGGAAACAAAAATATGCATCCTCTCGTCCGACTTTTGTTTACGTCCCCGTACAAACGACAAAACTTCAGCATCGTAATTTAAACTGCCAAAATCGGAGCGGAGTGCAGCAACTAACTGCTTCCAACTGGAAATGCTCGAAGCTCTAGCACGGTACCAACTAAGCGCTTGTTTCTGGAATAGTTCACAAGCCGATTTCAGCATCCTGGCATCCGAGATATTCCGCGAAAACCTAATCTCATCCAATCGTTCTAAGAACTCGACCACACAGGAATCGCCGTCAAATGTAAAACCAAGATTTAAAGGTTTAAGAATGCGTTCGTCAGAAATGACAAAGTTATTGTCCAAAGGAACTGGTTTCGTATCAACATGCTGTATATACGGAGCTGACGTCACTTCAGAATTCCTGCCCAAAGGAACCACCTCAGGACTAAGCTTCTCACCCTCGTGCAATGAAGTAGAAGGTATCGGAACAACAGGATTTGGTAACGGGCTAGGCGAACGAACAATATCTAAATATTTTTCTAACAAAACGACAATTTCTAAAACTTCCTCCTTTAAATTATCTAATAATTTTTTGGAATCTGAATTAGCAGGATTTATGCGTGAAACTCTATGAAAGATATGTGCAGTTTTAGTGCTAATTCTTTTATATAATAGTTTCTGTTTGTTATTAATAAATTCCTCTATAAGTTCTTGAAGACACGAAAGTCTAATCGCACATTCCTGAAACTCGGAATCTGGATCTAAATCCGTTGAGGAAATTGATTCAGCTGGAAACTCCCTTAAGAGTGAATTAAATTGTTTTCTCATCGCTTCAACATTGGTTGGAGTGACCTCCCGAATCGTGAACTCATAATCGAGTTCTGCCTTTACTAAATGTGACGCAGCATAATACACTATCGCTGGAGACGCCATCATGTATATATATATTTTAAATCCCACCAAAAAAAATTAAAACCAAAATAAATAAAAAATTAAAAAAATAAAATGGAATAAACTGACTTTTTTACTACTGCTTGCGGCACTTCTGATCACTTTTTGCTGCTTACCTCCACCAAGATATGTTGCCTTCACATCTGAAAATTAACAAAAATAATTAGTATGATATTAACAAACTTAAACGGCAAGCGTAAAACTTTTTCGCGGAAACCGCCTTAAAATAACAAACAACGCTGCTAAACAATGCCAAGTATTAAAAGAATAATTAATATATTGCCTTTAAATCTAAGATTCAGACAAAAAAAAAAAAAAATATAGTAACCATAAAAACGGCAAGTACAAAATACTTCTTCACGGTAACCGCTTTAAATTACAAAAAATGCTGTTAATGCCGACAAAACTGCAAGTACACAATACCGCTTAATTCAATGACAAAAGTTGCTTCTAAATACAAAAACAAAAAGACGGTGCTTACAAACCTCTTTCGCGGTAATCGCTATGAATAAAAATTATATAAAAACAAAAAAAAATGCTTCAAATTTTTTTTTTATACAATTTTTGAACAAAGTGCTTAAAAAATCGTGCTTCAATGGCTGAGGAAAAGAATACCCTAAAAGCCAAAATCCAATTTATAAGCCTAACGTTGGAGCGCTAATTTTATAACCGCAAAATACTAATTTCCGTGTTTGAAAAAAAACACGGTAGAAACCACCAAAACCCAAAAGAATGAAAGAAAAAAGGACGCCACCTACTTTTGAAGAAAAAGAAGGAAACTAATTATATTAAAAAAGATACCCGAAAGAAATTTTGAAAAAAAAATTAACCTAAAAAAAAATCGATCTCAGAGGGTGGGTTTTATTGATCGGCACTGAATTTGGCCAACAGAAAACCCTTTTCCTCAGACACACAAAAGATTAAAGCACAAAAAGAAACACAAGGTTATGCAAAGTATCCGTGTTTATTCGCCCACAGGCACCCTTTTCTTCAAATTCCGCTTATCGGCACGTCACATGTGTTCAGTCAAATAAAGAGGTTAATTCCGGATATGAAGGCAAATTTCCTGACGTGGAGGCAAGTCCCGTCACATTTAGTGACGATTTCGTTACTTAATTAGCAGCAATTAAAATACGCATGTGTCAGAAGTTCATAGATGCCGCAAGCTGCGATCAATAAAAAAAATCCGTTAAAATCGCGAGGATCCTACTTGAAAAGCTACCCAAAAAGAGATTAAATGTTTACCAGATAAGTCACACACACTTCCGTCTACATTTAAAAAAAAACTCCCTCAACTCCGCATTAAAAAATAAATGCAGCTCAGCTGGCGAAATGCCGCTCACTCTGCCAACCGCGAAATTTTCTGACAGCTGGTCTGTTGCCCATAAAAGGTAGGGCTAGACCAGCACAACCGCGATTAATCGCCACAATCGCTTAGGGCGATAAAAATTATGACTGCACAGCTCTATCTGTCAAAAATTTGACATTTACGAAATTTCGTAAACGGTTCAACTAATTGTCAAAATATGGGAGAAAATCATGAAAACAGCGAAAACCAACAGGAAACATGACTAAACACAGGGAAAACATGGAAAAACGGGTGCAGCGAACATAATCTGCACAAAGGCGCGAAAACAAGACAACAAAATAGGCAGTTTTTGTTACAGACTAATCGTTAAAACTTCCTGTGGTGACGGGCTCGCCCGCTGTAGTCGACAACCCAAATTGAGTACCCTCTATAATCAGTGATTATATCTTTTAAGATAAATAAATCATTATGTAAGAACCTAAATTGAATGCGCGGAGTTAGGTTGAAGACTCTTACGAACGTTGAAGACTTTTACAGATTTTTTTACAGCCCATCCCGTCTCTTTTAAAAATAATTCTCTATTATTTAATAATTGCTGATTGCTGATTTAAAATGTACAACTAGAACTGTCAAATACAACGGGCGAACCCGTCACCTCAGAAAGTTTTAACGATATTGGACCATTCTCTCTCCCGTGAGGTGAGCGCAGAAGACTTGGGACGAAAACAATCCACAGTCTAGTTACGCCACCTCCCCGACAGAGGCCAATGCCTTACGACGAGGCACCGAGAAAGGCACCCAGCGGGCGCCTTGCCCCATGACTACCAGTTTAGAAGGATATCTCCGTCTAGAATTAACCTTCAGGATACCACCTGTCTCTTGTCTGGTTACAGGATCAAGGTCGCTTGTGCGGTTCTCTCCCTTATGGAGCGGTGATACAGTGTACACCGAATCTATCGCACACCACGGCATTCTTTTCCCGGCTTATTCACCCGGGCTCGCGTGGCCGAATGGTCGTTTCAAGAGCCACTAACCAAGAGTTAACAACCACCCCCGCTCTATAGGAAACATTACTGTTCCCAGACTCCCCCGGCTGTAAGTCGGAGTGCACAATCAATTGGCTGACGACGCACGGTGCGCAAACCGTCTAGGAGAGTCCGAAGGTTGACTCCTAAGGGAGACTGGCCCGCAGGGGAGCGTTCTACCTTTGCTTACTCTTCTGCATAGAGACCGCCGGATGGGTGTTGACCCGTGCGTTTGACCGACCCTATACAACTGGGTGTTAGTGGCCAAACTGCAACAGGGCCCATTAGCTCCCATTAGCTCCCATTTAATGTACACAGTAAATCTACATGATTAAACAAGTGCCTATCGTGATTTCCGTGCTATAAGCGTGCGTTAAAAAAACAAAAGATTTCGACTTACCCGTAACGACACTTCCCGTCCAACTTAACTTTTTACGCAAAACATGACATTGAGAAAATCGTCTTAGAATCAATGCCTTAACTCCGCTCTCGATTTTTTACAGAGTTATCCCTCCAGGCGCGGCCCTATTGCGGCCGTAAAAAAACTGAAAAACTCTCGTATTTTCAGTTGAGATTTCAATTACGGCCAAACTGAATGCATTCTTCGGGCTGCTGAACGGCTTTCAGACCATTCGCAATTTCCGGACCGCGAAATAGTCTCATGAGAAAGTTTTCAGCTGAGGAAATATTTATTGTCCTCGCAATTTTAAGAAGACAGTGTAAAACTTAATAGTAATTAAAATATCCTACGATCATTAAGGAATAATCATCCATTTTACATTTCGACTAGGATAGAATAAACCGAAAATTTTATAATTTCGTTGTTTTAAGTAAAGGTTTTATATTTATTCCTATAAAAAAATACATGTTTTGGTTTAGACCAACTTTTCTTTTAGTGAAATTAAGAGAAGTCCAATATAACAGGGAATGTTAACTTTTTTTTAAGAGTTACCTTTTCTAAGCAAACTAAGAAAGAGGTATATAAACTAGGGTAGATTCTTTTATTTTATATTTTAGAGTTTTCCTGTGCACACGTAATTTTAAACTCAAATTGAAATGAGACTATATCTTCTTCTTCTTCGTCTGTGCCTACTCCTAACGGAGGTTGGCAATCATTCTGTTGATTTTCGTCGTGGAGACCGTCGCACCGAACAATGCGTCAGTGCTCAGCTGGAACCACTGGCTTTGATTTTGCAACCATGATGTCATTGGCCGCCCAGGCCTCCTCTTTTCTTAAATTTTCCCCTTGGTTATTATTTGTGGGAGTTTGTATTTAAGGATGTGCATTATGTGGCCGAAGTATTCAAGCTTGCGTCTCTTTGTGGTTTTGAGTACTTCTGTGCTTTTTTATTAACACTTCAGGCCTCGGCCCCTCAGCCGATTGACAAGTTGATGTCCCAAAATATTTTAGTCAAAATTAGTAAAAAAAATTAATTATGACACTGTTTCACCAAAACATTAATTACTGCCAAAATACTGTACCCATAATTAAAATAAAACATATTAACATAATAAAACAGAATAAAATAAAACAAATTAAATTAATATATAATTATAACGGGGCCGTCACGCTGAATCGTGTTGTGGCCGATATCGGCCAATTGGGGCTTTAGGGGTTAAGTCTTTGAAAGACTGTTGTAATTTAAACCTTCTGGATCCACGATACTATATACATATATATATTATTATTCCCACATATATAAGTTCATACATATGCTTATTTATAATATTTACACGGTAACTATTTCAATAATAGGCTTATTGTATTTTATGCAGCATACATGTCCAAAAGTCTCAGCTTGTTAAATATGTCGTTTTATGGATATCAATGTGGATCTCCAGCCATGACTTTAGGAGAGCTGTCTGATCTTCAACAAGCGGATCTAGCGCCGATTATGTAAACCCCCCTCCCCCTCCCCATCCTAATATGCCATATGCAATGGTAATGTGAGCTAGCGCGTAGATGTTTATTAATGGTTGTACATTTATAAGTATTCTTGAAAGAAAAGAAAAACAGTTTCCTGATTTTACTCGCAGTAATAAGAATATGAGGTTCTTACTTTAAGTTATTGTCAAAGGCTAAGGCCAGGTATTTCACTTGACATTCATGTTTAATTATTTGTCAATTAAAAAACGTGCTTGTTGGACAATGTTCTGAGACAATTTGCATGTAAATAACATGCTTCTTGATTCCTGGGTGTGCAAAATCCTTCATTTTAGTGAAGAAAAAAGCCGTATATTTTTTTTCAAATCGCTGTTGAATGTTAGAAGGTTGTTTTTTTAGCCCGAAATGTATATTTGCACGATCCAATTCAAGAGTTTTGTATATATTTGGCCATAAATTATTGCAGAACATAAAGGCAGTATCATTTACATACAAAACTGCTTTACACCCCCCCCCCCTCTCCCTCCGGCCGGTGTCACATTTGTCGAGTCGTTAATAGGGATTATAAATAAAATTGGGCATAGGACATTTCCTTGACCTACTGCATATTTGATAATCCTGTCATCACTAACAATCCTGTTGAGTTTTGTGATTTGCGTCCAATCATAAAGGTCGTTAACAATTTTAGGGTAATACCACCGACTCCTTATTTTCTATGATTTTTAGTTATATTTGCATGCGATACCGTGTCAAATGCTTCTAAAGGTCCATTAAGCTACAAGACATCTATCACCTTCATCAGGGGAATTTACTATATTCTCGGTCAGAATAGCAAGAGCATCTTGAAAATCTATGGCAATTCCTTTGTGTGTTGAGTTTAAGCGCGTGTTAAAAGGGAGAATTACAGCAAATGCGGACTCTGCATCAGTACCTACAGGTACCGTATTTGTTTCGAATTCTGTTAGTTTCAAACTATCTCCGCTGCGCGTAGTTATGCAGCAAATAACATTTTAGTAGCTTCCAGAAATTAGGTAGAAACTAAATACACGAAGCTCAGCGATTATGCTAGGGACTTAAAGATTCTCAAAGTTCTAAACGTTTGAGTTCCACGAGCGATGCAGATTATGCAGAATTGCATTGTGTAAAATTGTTACATTTATATACAATTATAAATATTCTAACGTGAACGTACACTATTATTATGAAAATAAAATATGAAATTAATTTCTATAAAATAGCCATAGAGAGAAAAATCGTAATAATAATCACGAAGAGGTAGTTCTAATAATAGTTACAAATAGATACGCATCAATATGTATTCCGAGATAAGGGATTACAACTCGGCTAATGACAATGACCGCCATTACAGCCGCTCTGACTCAATTCCTTTCTTTTTAGTCAGAAAAACAGCGTCTTCCTGAAAAATATTAGCACCGCTGAGCTGGTGTTTTGTTTATTAATATTTATTCTAGACGTCGCAGGTTACGGTATCACGGGTATCTGAATTTAGTAATTTAATAAAAAGTTAACCCTTAGGACCATAGGACATAATATGTGTCCCATAAATTAAAAAAATATATGTTGTCAATTATGGAATACAGATAATTTATAAATTATATTGTCCATGTTATTGAGACATCAGAATATTAATATTGGCAAAGCATTTAAATTATTGTTTAAAAATATCTTTTTTTTAAAACATTGCAAATCGAATCAAATCATTTATTGTATCAAAAACTAATACATAGTTGTATAAACACGTTTGAATTACATTTACTATTAATAGTGGTGATATGATTGAATTTTACATTCCATTAATTAATCAAAAGGAGAATGGTTACTCGTAAGAATAAAGAAGGTAGTAGAATCAAGAAGGTTGTTGATTAAATAAGATTGACTAGGCGTAAGAATAAAGAAGGTTTGTAGATTTAATTTGAGTCCCACCATTCAGTTTGACGGATAAAAAACATAGAGTAAGAAATGTAGGTGAAAATCAACTCGATAAGTTGGGATTCTATTACATTAAACAAAATTAATGAAATAAAAATAAGAAAGTTATTACGAGCATATACCATTAATTCTTTAATATAACTACAAAAATGAGAAAATGTGTTTTTTTTATAAAATCAATAAATATAGTGTCAAATATAGTGTAAAAATAGCAAAAAAGTAAGGATTATTAAAAAAGTAATATAAAATGCCATATTGATTATATTGCAAATAAGAATTGTCATTATATTATTAATAAGTACCTAATAATAGAAATAGTCAATACATTTTAGTCAAATAGAAAATCGCTTAATGACCAACGAACGGTGATTTCAAATAAAGAAATAAAATATTTTCCGCAACTTTTTTTAAATTGAAATTAATTTTTTTTGTTCGTACTTATTAAGTTAATAAAATAATATAATATTCAATAATATACGCAATTTATTTGTATCTCTTATGGACTACAGGGACACGTATATCTCATCAATTTATATAAAATATTTTGAACCAATATTTACAAAGCTGACATACATGTTATTTACATCGCCCTTTAACAGTATTATGTATTCGAAATTTCCATACTCTACGGCAAAACTTATGGTCCTCAATGGTTAAAAGATGCATTCGTCCGAGTTTCTTCTTTTAAAATCCCGCTGTAAATTCTTCAGATTGTTTTGTCTTTGTTTGTGTATGGCAATAGCACCAGCACTGCCCGGGTGGAATATCTACATTAATTTTATTACGAGAGTGGAACAGTGGCAAACCGGCTTAGTCTTTGCCTGTCTCTCTTTCTCTCTTTCTCTTTTCCTCTCGAGCGTTCTCTTTTTGTATGTTTGGCGGAGGGACGGTAGGGGGAGGATGTCTGTTTGCCGTTTTACCCCCAGTCGCAGGCCATATTGTTGGCGAAATGCTTGGATGTTAACTTTTTTTCGCACTCGGCGGATCCGTGCCGGGAATATTCCGGCGCAGTTAAAACTTGTGCACTGCGGACCTGATTGAAAAAAAACCGCAAACGTTTTCCTATTTACTGTAAATCAGTCGACAGTTTTTAGTAGACAGACTATTGACGAGACTATCTATTCCGTCTGTCCATCCATCTGGCTGATTGTATGTCACCGTCAATTATATCAGCCTGTTTTAAAGTCATAAACAAAACATTTGAAACTGTCTCAGAACGTGCTTGATTGCTTGCTAGTTATTGCATCATGACCAAAATGGTCAATACTGTCGCATTTAATGTAATAATTAATTTATTGCTAAAAACAATTTGTCATCATATTTTGGCTTGAGATATAGCTTTCATTATAATATAAACTTCATTAGTGCAAAAGTATAGATTGCATAAGATTAGTTATAATATAAAATATTTTTTAATAGATATAACCATATGCTAAGACTAAAAAGTGTAACTAGTTGTTATACAGTCCAGATACAAAATAATAATATATTTCAACAGTTCTAGGGATTGAGAATATAATTTAATCTATTTTACTACTTTTAGGTTAAAACAAGGTATTAAAACAGTGTGTAATAATTAAAAATTGTATATACTTCAATTTCCATAGAGCAATGATTTTTTTTATAAAGGTTGTTATTTTTGTTCAGTTATATAACTACAAACAATAGGCATTCCTTGAATGTCAAGTTTGCAGATGCTATTTCCTCTATGGCTCAATTGAATTTACTCAAAAGTTATTGCCCACTATAAAGATAAGAATAAATTTGTCTACGAAAGGAAATACCTAAAAAGTTTATATACAAATTGTGTCTAACTAGGCCAAAGCCGTACCAAGATGGACTCGAATATGTAAGTTGAAAATTGTGAATTGTGCGCACACTTACTTAATTAATATAAGAAAAGGAAACAAATATAATTGCACGAATAAATGAGTGGTATGTCCAGAGTGTTTTGAATCTGGTTACCTGAATATCAGGTTCAAAATCATGTTCGAGAATATAACAATGAATGCAAAAATTAGAAATAAAAGTATTAATAAAATAATCATAAAATAAAATAAAATAAAATTTAAATTAAAATGATAGATAGACAGTAAATAGAATGACAATGGCTATAAATATTCAAAAGATACTCTTGTCGCATTTAAAGCTAAGAAATGATGTACCCATTATTAAACAATCATAACATCAAAATCTTCATACTTTTCTTTACCATAAACATTTCTTTTGCTATATGACTATATTATGCAGGCTCGTTTTATTAACCCCTCCGGGAATTTAATATGCATTTCATTATGGCGAGCGCGATGTAGTAGCATACGTGCCAATGTCTTTTTATCCCGCTCCGTCGCAGCATGCGAGAAGCTGAACCGGTACGAATAATCATTTTATATTCTTTGGAGGCGTGCTCCGGATAGTAAACTGATGCAGCGTAGGGCCAGCTTTACTTTTGAATTATAAGTTGATATTTGGTGGTTTATTTTGGGAGGCTATTTTCAATTTGTTTAAATTTTTTTTATAGCACCACGACTCTATAATAAAATTAGGATAACAACTTACCAACGAAAAAATAAAGTCGCTTTTATTCAAAAAATCATTTATTAATATATAAACATGCAAGAAAACGGAAAAATTACTTACACAAACCCCAACTGTCCCGTCTGGATGCCCTGGTTATATCTAGTCTGAAATCCTGGTAATCTTTAGATAACCCAGCTGACCCCCTCGACTCTGTTCAGGTACAAACACACGTTTGAACTAGCTTTAAAACTGACCCTTTGCTCTACATTAACTCCAGAATAACTTCAATTATGTCCAATGCCAAGGATCCGTCGATATCGAACCATCCGGTAATAAGTGGCCGTAGTGAGTCAAAGGATTCCACAAAAAGTTCCTTGCTGGAATCAGCAAGCAAGGGTATGGCGGTACGACAACAGCATGGGTCATTCTATTGGCCTTCAATGCCAAAAATATTGGATAACAATTGGGGGTTTTCGCATTTCTCCTCCAATGCACTGGAAGATAATGCTCTATGACTGAACGCCAGAGATACTTAAATTTTATTCAAATATCTTTCGGCATACACTTCCAGACCCCAGTAACTTCGCTCGTTAGAGCTATTCTGTGGTTAGATCATGTCATATTTGTAGCGATACCCCTTACACAGCTAGACATATTCTGGCTGGCTGCTAGATGTTCGTAGATGCTAGATGTCCTGCTAGATGTCCGAGTGTAGATATCTAAGGTAGATCAAGGACGGTACACTTACCGCCACGACAAAGTCCTTTCTGTTATTCGCGAGGTAATTAGTCTCTCAGTAGCTCGCGCCAACAAGTGTCAGACAGTATCCTCCAAACCCTCAAAACAGTTTGAGCGTCACGGCTCTAAAGGCAAAAATCATTTCACAACAAAACCTTTCTCAATAATCGAGATAGCTTCAGATTGGATTCTGGAGGTTGATTCGGTCTCTAAGCAGTATACATTCCTTGAAATTTCCAGTATACATTCCTTCCATTCAAATATAATTCTTTATTATAAGATAGCCCGTATTGTAGAATTAACTGTTCCATGGGAGTCAAATATCCCAAAAGACTACGATTCAAACTAAATAAATACCATGATCTTTCAAATACCATCACCCCGAACGGCTTCACTATTCACCTTCACTCGGTGAAAGTTGGCGCTCGTGGCCTGCCAGCCAAATATCTGTTTCACCTCTTTAAAGATCTCGTTCTCTCCAGAAAAACAAACAACTCCTTCCTAGAGAATTATCTAAACCTGCGATTTCCGCATCTCAAATTCTATAGCTTTGAAGGGGGAGTAAATGGGTGGTAAGATAAGATAAAAGTATTTATTTCCAATACAACCATAACAATTGTGTATGAATGACATTAATTAATCTTAAACTAGTTACTCAATTTAGCCAAGAGATAATATACAATATATAAATTTAAACTTACCAATTTACAAAAACAAAGACTATATCATAACAGTTTACAGCAAAACAATTGACAATAAATAATATGTATTAGATTAAATGGGTATATACGATGCTATGTATTTTCACAATATTTTAAAAAGGTAAGGTGAATGCTCAAATGTGGCAAGACAGCTGTAATAAACCTACTACAGCCAGTCGTTAGTCTGGCGTCCACTGCGTAACCAATATGTGTGTAATATTATTACTATGATATTCCCGCTCCGGTCGGTGAATTCCATGGCAGCTCCGTAATAATGCATTCAGGTAAAGCTAAAATTGTTTGTATTTCAATATATTTATTTCGTTTATTTATTAAAATATGTATATATGTTTATTATGGTTGGGCATATTAAAATAGCTCTTACGATTATTTGTTACTATTATATAGCAAAATCAATAATCCTAACTTAGTAAGGTTATGGCCTAGTTAGGTACCTTACAAATTATAAATTTTATAAGGTATGTTTTATTTTCTTGAAATAAATAAATTAAAGAAAGAAATTTAAAAAAACATAATAGAGTAATTTTTCTTATTAAATACTGTATTTGGTTCAATTA
This sequence comes from Micropterix aruncella, assembly GCA_944548615.1. Taxonomy (NCBI): domain Eukaryota; kingdom Metazoa; phylum Arthropoda; class Insecta; order Lepidoptera; family Micropterigidae; genus Micropterix; species Micropterix aruncella. Next base: position 10,758,957 of record OX155971.1, on the reverse strand, counting down.
ATTGTCTCGGGAATAGTAAACTATCGTCACTGAGAGTTTTTTGAGTGTGGTGCTATGTAAGTATTTTTGCGGACTATGCATATATGATCTGGTACGACACATAATGTCGTGAAATTAATACATAAATTTAGAAAACGTGTATAGAAAAAACTGAAAGTTTATTCAAAAATAGACGTGTCTATCCGCGCCTTAGTCGCTAAATATTTAAAGCACGCCGTCTCTAGATATTATTTATATCGCCTGACGTCGTTGACATCCTGCCTGGTAGAACTTTATGTGCTCTTTATCTTCCCATGGCCTACAGTTTCGTTTGGACTCCGGTAAACCTTTGAAAATCCCTTTCAATTGACAACCTTTCTCCTATGCCTTTGATGTTTATGTATGCTACGAGAACTACTGTGATCTTAAATCGCCTTCTGTAAAATACAAATACCTTATACACAATACAATATACACACATAAAGTAAACATTAATAAATATCTAATAAACATTGCTAACTCTCTCGGATGTTAGTAATTAGTTCCTTTTCTTTTCTTCCATCTCTTAATTACTTATACTGGGAAAACGAAACAAAAAAGAAAAATAACTAAATCAATCAAATTTGGTGGCATGTCAAGCCACCAAATTTTTGACTTTATTATGTAGATTTATTTAATTTATTATTTATGGTTTTTTTTAACGCTGTTGGTGGGTCTTTATTATTTTAATTCATTTTTAATTTGATTACATTCAAAATTATATTATAACTAGTAACATGCTCATTTTATTTATAATTGACTATTTCAATTTGATTATACTCTGACCATTTCAATTTGATTTTTTGACTATTTATTATAATTCCTTTTTCCATTCATAATTATTTCAATTTGATTATTCACTATTCATTGCAATTCCTATTTCTTATTTACCTTTTTCGTGTTATAGAAATTAATTTTATTGTGTTTTATGATAGGTATTTTACAAATATTATTTGCAGACTGACAGACTGACAGACGCATTGGCATATCAATGACCTAGTTTTTAAAGTAATGATTAATTTCTACATAAATTGCTTATTGCCTTAAATTAATTCCTAATATTATTAGATACTATTTTTTATTTTTTTTCCTCTTTTAACATATGTAGTTTGAAGTATGCACAAGCCACTATTTTCTTAGTACGCTTGCCTTAGTACGGGTCTAGGCCTAGTTAGGCAGCGTTGATCTAAAGAAGGACTGGGCTACGGTACTCTCTTTTTGGCCACTATTTACAACGGAGCCTCTATTGATAATATGTAATGTACTGTAGTTTAAAAAGTACTGTTCTGGGTTGGTCACACTCACGGGTCAACACCTATCCGACGGCTTCCATGCATGAAGTGCGAGCCTGGGTAGGACTCTGGCCTTATGGTCAGTTTCCCCTAGGAATCAACCTTCTGGCGCTCCTGGACGGTCTGCGCACCGTGCGGCGTAAGCCAATCGACTGTGCACTCTGACTAACAACTTGGGTTGTCGACTACAGCGGGCGAGCCCGTCACCACAGGAAGTTTTAACGATTAGTCGTCCCTGGAGTGAGCGTAGAAGACTTGGGACAAAACAGTCCACCATCTAGCTACGCCACAACCCGTTAGAAACCAACGCCTTACCGCGATATAGCCAGTAATGTTACCTGGCTGGCGACACTCGCGCCCTAACTACCAATTTATTTATTTATTTATTTATTTATTTATCCTATTTTTTATAGTTACATAAAAAAGATTGCTTTCATTTTAACACAGTTTTAAAAGAATACATATGATGAAAATCGCGAAAGGGCAATAACTTGTCAGGATTACATCACCCCATTAGGTGTACGCCTGTGTTGGGGTGATGGATACAAAGTTCTGTGGTATTATTTGCTGAGCCTGTACGCCTTGCCTGCTGTCCTTCTTCCGTCTCATAAAAAAACAATACATAATTTAATTTAGCCTAATATAATATAAATAATATAATATAACATATTACAATATAATATAATATCTCCCTTACGAAGCGGTGAAACGGTGTATACCGAATCTATCGCGGACCACGGCGTCCTTTGCCCGGCTTTCACCCAGGATCGGATGGCCGATGGTCATTTCAAGAGCAGTCGCCGTAAGGTACGCAACCACCCCCGCTCTATAGGAAACAGTACAGCTTCCAGACTCCCCCGACTAATCGTTAAAACTTCCTGAGGTGACGGGCTCGCCCGCTGTAGTCGACAACCCAAGTTGTAGTTTAAAAAATGCACATTTCTTTAAATAAATAAATAAATAAATAAAATAAAAATCTTCGATTTTGGTTAGCTTCTTAAAAGTAGACTAAAATATTTTGTAGCATCATTACATTAGTATCATGAGACATTTAACTAGAAGTGCCATGTGGAAAGTATATTGACTAAATAAGAAAATGAAAGAAGTGCCCGTCACAAAGACAGAGAGTAATATTTCTTTAGTAATGTTGAAATAAAATTTAAGATACCCTTAATCTGAGTTTGTCGGAGCAGCGACGTTAACGTAGGCGATATCTCTTAGTCAGGATCTACGTTAAACAAGCGCCGAGTGGTCGCGATAAATCCCCTGGTCAATTTACTGTGAATTTTGTCGCATTAGACAGGGTACGTTAATTCTCCGAGTCGCGCCGGTGTTCTCGTTAGAAAGTACGATAGGTACGGAAGTACGACTAAGTAACCGAGTCAGCCAATGCGCGAATGAGACGAAAACCTTCTTTCGCGAATTTTTCGTGAAGCATTTAAGTAATCGCGGTTGAATAATTTAAAAAAAAACACGACTGCCGTTACAAAAATTGAGCTATTTATTGCATTTAGAAATATTACAAACTGTTTGTCGGCGCTGAAAAGCACGGGTTTCAAGAGAATAACGTTCTTCATTGAAACCGTAATCGTTAAAACAAAAGTAATTTTACGGTACCTCCGTTACGTCCCCGTCGACGTGTATTTTCTATACAGACATCCAGTGCTTAAAGACGATTGCGCGTCTTTGAGTCAGTCGATGGGTCTTCTACAAGGCCCGTGGCGTCTTCCGCTGGGCAATTGCCCTTTAGCGGGGCTTTACGCAAACCAGGTCCATTGCGGTCAAGTACGGAGTTCCACAGGGGAATATTCTGGGTCACTACTTTTTTGTTTTGTATATAAAAGACGCATTTGATAGCATTTGCGGATGACACCAGAATAACTATCCACATTCTAATATCGAATGATAATTTAAATGATAATTATATATGTACTTTTAGTATTTAAATGTAAGATTTAGCTTTAGTTTGATTATTTAACAATTTACTTACTACTTTGGATTTTACTATGTACAGTTTTTAGTACATATATATTCGATTTATTGACTATTTCAATTGTTAGGCTTCTGATTTGATTATTCAACTTTTGAAATGACAATTTTAATTATTGTGTGTTTAGTAGGTAGCCATTAGAATTATTGACTATTTTATTAAATAAGCTTTTAATTTGTAGACCTAAATAATAAGATTCTACGACGATAACTTTTAGTAGGTTCCAAAGTTTCTTAGATACTATATATTTTCTTTAAATAATATATGTATGTTAAGTAAAGATTTAAGTAGTAATGACACTTACTACTTAAAACCTAAATATTTTGACAATCCATGAGCGGTTTTTAGCCACCAATTGGACACGAGTTAAATGTTATGTAATGTAATGTAATATTGTCCGGAATAACTTTAAATAGCGAATTGGCTTTACTAAATGCATAGTTTGAGAAAAACAAGTTGTTCTCTAACACGTCCAAAACGTTGTCGATGTTTATATCCACTTAGCGAAATAAAATAAAATGTACTACATAACTGAATATTTGGGCAAGTAACATATCATCTATCTGGCTTAGTTTTAGATAATCACAAGATGAAATCGCCGCGGAAGAAGATTAAGAGATAGACTCTATTACCTGTTTTCTACAGCGCTAAATATGAAAACTTATCGGCGCTAAGGATACGGAAACAATTTGTTGCGCGTATTTTAAGTCTCTTCTCCCTTACGGTATTCCTTTCTCAGCTCAGTATACTATCGATCCAAGGCAGGCAGCATATATTTTCACTTCAAAAACGAGTCATTCCACATATCTGATTCATACAGAATCATGCAGTGGTTATTCAGAATTCTAATTTACTCACCCTTCTGTCTTTATACGGGTTGGAATGCATTCAATTGATGATAAAAGACGTAGCTTGACTGCCGACGTAATCAGGTTCCCATAATTATTTCACTAGAGGGAGAAATGATCTGATTCTTCTGCTGCCAAACCTAGAACTACTTAATAGGGATCCAAACTCTTCGTGTATATGCTACAACAAGCTATCAAAACCCTATAATATCAAAAGAAAATGCTGGGAAGGAAATGCCTCAGTTTAAGTATAACCTGGAAATGTATCTCATTGAAAGAGAATTGTATGATGTTAACCATCTCTAAGCACTGCGTGATTATAATTTTTATGCATTTTTCTAATACAGGTACTTCATACAGATCGATTTTCTATTTGACAAGTTAGACATGGCACTAATATATTATGTATGGAATATTTCTATTACTAGGCACTTATTAATAATATATTGACTGTTTTTATTTGTATTGTAATAACATGAGCCATTTTATTTTACTTCTGACAATGCTAGCATTTTTTTGCTGTTTTTAACACTATATTATTTTCTATTTTTTAATTCTCAGTTTTATGATCGTTTTAATGAATTCATATAATATGTTGATAACAACATAGTTTGTCTTATTTTTATTTTCATTGCGTGTTTTATAATGACATTCCACAAAATTTCTCAATAGTCATATTACGAAGAGTAATTATTTATTTAAGGTTTTTAGTATTTTTTTCGATACTAAATTCAAAATTGAACTAAAAGATAAATAATTTAAATATATCGGTGAGAATCGACTTCTTTTTTAATACTATCTATGGCATTCGATTGGATGTATACGTTTACTCGCTATCTTAATCGTTATATTTAATTAAAATAGAGGTTAACGTAATTTATTCAACAAAATAATTTCTGCCCTTAGTAAGACTTTTTAAAACAATAAACAATGATGTTTGATAAGGGTTTCAGATAAAGCGTAGGGCAATGAAGTGAGAAGCTTTACTAATGTTATAAAAGAGGATTTGTGCTTTTTTTTAAACATATCGACTTTTTCTTCCCTCAAACATATGCATAATCTAATAAAATATATTGAATCTTGCTATGGTAACATTTTTAATTAACTTGAGTGCTTATTTACATATACATATATATTCCTATATTAATTACAATCGTATCTCTCTTGTTTCAGGTGAGGAAACGTCCCACATATTCTTAACTACTTTGGTTGCAATCGAAATGTTTGTAAGTACCTATATTTTATTGATGTAAACCTTAATCACTTCGAGGATTTGCAGCGGAATTTATATAGCTTATTACTTATTTGATATGTTGATAATAACGTATGGTAAGAAAGTTTGCTAAATTTCTGTTTCGTGTGTATCAGATTATATGCGTGTATTGTGATATTTTCCGTAATCATTTTTCCTGAGGATGTCCTTGACTTGTTCTACCTCTTGTATATTCGGCGTTGCTAGGTCGCGTGCTCGATTCACGATTGACGTTTGTAGAACCGCACATATTAGGGACGATGGTGTGAGCTAGCATGCAGATACCTTGGGTAAAAGACTATTTTCACTTGAGACTAGTTTCACTATAGCCAAGGAACTGTCTTTTTCTACTTCAGCTAATAGAGTTTAAATGATTTCTGCGTTTCTAAATAATTCATTCATCGTTCGTTTGAAGGGTAATCCCTTCAGTATAAAGAAGGTGTCATCCACATATCAAAGCCAGAGAGTGGATTTGATTTTAAGGGTATTTTGGTTAGTTCTCCCCTCAAATGTGAGGCGTCCAATAATGGATGCTATGGCAAAATGTATACAAAATGTATATAAATTTATATAAATGTAAATATAAATGTAAATGTGCGCCGCTCTATAGTAATCCGCTCTATAGTAATGATATAGCTCTGTAGTAAACCCCGCTCTATGTAAATGTAAATGTAAATATAAATTTATATACATTTTGCCGTAGGCAAACCCGAGCTAATTGCCAGTCATTTCAGGGGTTAAAAATATGCCTTGTAGACATTGCCAATTATCTGTAACACGGAGCATGCCATTGCTACTTCGTCGATTTATTTATAATTATCCCCGATCCATAGGAACTATCAGGATGTACGATTGCATCTTGTCGGCTTAGCTAATCGGAAAGCTATACTAGCTAAGAAATCTTATATCCAGTTATCCCCAAGTATCGCAACCACAACCTTTTTTAAAAAACTTTAAATACCCTTCAAAAGTAGAGACTAAGAATAGAGCCATCGAGGTCTTCAGGAACAGTGTAATGTAGTATAAAAGAATTAATATTACTACTATTCTTGATATAAGTGGCATATAAGTAACTTATGCATATTTTAGAAAAGAAGAGAATCGTTTATTGTATTAAAAATAATATTACATAATAAGTATTACACTGTTTAAAAAAAACAACTTAGACATAGAAGACTTATCACTTACAGTTGACAATATGATAAACTAAATCGTAAAACTGCTATCGTACAGTACACATAGCAGTAATATACATTAAAAATAAACCAATCCAAATATATGACAATGAGTTATGCTAGGGTTACAATATATCATTTTTTAAATATTTTAGTCCAGGGAAGAATAAATGAGAGATTACGGTGGGGTATTTGGTTAGTGGCTGTGTGAAAGCAAATGTTTCTTTAACCACTTTTTGAAAGCGATCAACGAAAGTGCATGCCTGACAGAGTGTGATCGCGTGATGCCTCGATCGAAGTGGGAGACCGTGGCCTGCTAAACGGTCGATTTTATCATTGAGATACGAAGGCGAATAGGGGTTATTGAGGATATTGTAGAGCAGCGACAACGTATGCAAATTACTTCGTAACGCGAATAGGAATCCAGTGAAGTTGCTTACGAAAGCAGCTAACGTGATCAAACTTTCGCAATCTAAAGATATACGTCAGCTGGATCTGTCAAATACAACGGGCGAACCCGTCACCTCAGGAATTTTTAACGATATGTAATCGTTCTACCTACCGTGAGGTGAGCGTTGAAGACTTGGGACAAAGCAATCCACTGTCTAGTTACGCCACTCACCCGTAAGAAGCCAACGACTTACCGCGAGAAACCGGGTTTGCGAGGAACCGACACTTGCGCCCTTACGCGCCAGAATTCTCCAGCCTCCCGACTGGTTACGGTTTCGGTCCTCTCCCTTACAAAGTGGTGATTCGGTGTTTGCCGAATCTATCGCGGACCACGGCATTCTTTTCCCGGCTGTTCACTCTGTATCGGGTATCCAATTGGTCGTATCAAGAGCAGTTACCGTAAGGTTAACAACCACCCCTTCTCTATATGACAAAAAAGCCTTTGTCAGACTCCCCCGGCTGTATGTCGGAATGCACAGTCGATTGACTAACGCCGCGCGGTGCGCAAACCGTCCAGGAGCGCCCGAAATACGATTCCCAAGAGAACTGGCTCGCAGGCACAAAGTCCTACGCGGGATCGCACTTCTGCTTGGAGGCTGCCAGATGGGTGTTGACCTGTGATTTCGGCCGAACCTAACACATGAGTCATAATGGCTCAACTGCACTGGGCCTATTAGCTCCTGTTAGACATACTTCAGAAAGATATATAATAATTTTCAAATGTTTTCGATTTTATGTTTTTCGGGATGATGATGCTCTGTCTTTCTCATCACATAAAAAATCTGAATCTCTAATAAAATCTACCCTGTGAACGTGCGGCGGCCTCCGTTTCACTTAAGTAATTGCGGAATTCCCCGATACAGAGATTTTGCGCTGCGGGCGGATCCTAGGGAAGAAAATAAGGCTTTCCGGCAACGCGGGCGCCATGCGATAGGGATCTTGAAAAATGTTTGTTTTTCAGGTGAAGCGGGCGGTTTTAGAGGCGAGCGCCGCCACCGCGCCAGATATTATCGTATGATTTATGCCAGCCGCTCGCTGCAGCCGGGAAATATCGTATCGTATATTGTATACGAGTGTACGCAATGGACAGATGCTGCCTTTACGATATAATCGGGATTGTTTCAAAATTTAAATAAAATATTATTTCGAGCAAATTTTGGCATTCTTTTATCTATCTAAATATAAAAATGGATATTGGTATATCTGTATGTCCGTCTGTCTGTTCGAGCTTAATAGACTCCCACACTGTTTGAGCAATCACCATGAAAGTTGGCACATATATGTATTTTTTCATGGAAAAGGTGTTTATGATTTCCGCTTGTTGTAACTTACCACTAGATAAGGCTGCCGCACGTCAACTTCCATACCACTCAACCGATCGCCATGAAAATTGGTAGACATATATGAGCACGCATAATATTTTCTTGCTATTAACGTTATTGTAACTCGCCACCAGATGGCGCTGCAGCACATCCACTACCATACCGCCCAACCGATCGCCATGAAAATAATTATACATAGACATTTGAGTACGCACAATATTTTCGTGCTATTAACTATATTATAACTCGCCACCAGATGGCGCTGCAGCACATTAATTTCTATACCGTTCAACCGATCGCCAAGAAAATTGATATACAAAAACATTTCAACGCGCTTAATATTTTCGCGCTATTCCCTTTGTTGTTACTCACCACTAGATGGCGCTGCAGTACATCAACTTATATACCTTTCAACCGACCGCCATGCATATAAAATTAATATACATAGGTATTTAACACGGGAAACGCTGGGTGATACCACTCATTTATTATAAACTCTCTCTCGAAAATGACGATATTCCAGTAATTTAGTAAATTTACTGCTTAGTGCATTTTTTAAAATTAATGAGCCTGAAAACTAAAGTTGTAAGTAGTATAATTCTATTATTCATTCAACTTTAATTGAATCTTGAACGAGAGCAAACTATATATACAAAATTTCTGCATAATATCTAGAAAGCATGGAGTTGCTCTGACCTAATTATCGCTTGTGTTTAATTGGCTCAGACTGGGAGCATCGCACACTGAATTTTTTAAACTAATTTGTTAAAAAATAATTTTAAAAAAATCATATTATTATTACATTTTTTTTACAAAAATAAACCCGCTTTCGAAATTGTTTATAAGCGCAAGTGAAACTTTATTATTTTTTTTACTTATTCCGTAGCCGGCGATTGGGGAGGGGGTCGCCCTCGCAGCCAATACGCTGCTGTCGTCGCCGTTGAATCTCGCACTCCATTCACGATTCGCTTCCATTCTTGACGATTTTTTGCCACGTCTCGAGCATCCCTAGCCGATAATCGTTGATTGTTAAGGTCGTCTTTGATGTTATTTAGCCAGGTTTTCTTCGGTGCCGATCGCTGAATTCTCCATTTCGTCGGACGGTCTCGCCAGAGAAGTTTACGTGGCAAGCGATTATCGTTCATTCGGCAAACATGGCCGAACCATCGTAGTCGACGTTTTTGTACTTCTTCTTCGATCGTTGTTACTAGATCGCATCTTTCTCTAACGGTCTCGTTTCGAATTCGGTCGCGGAGTGAGACACCGAGAATCTGCCTCAAGCATCGCATTTGGAAGACTTCGAACTTTTTGAGGTCTTAGTGAAACTTACAACGGGATATCATAATTAAATGCGTATACAGAATTTCGTGTCTGTGCTGTCGACCCTTGAGGAATTCCCTTGTTGGAAGCAATCCCTGTGTGCCGCAGTCCTGTCTTGGTGAAACTTATAACGGGCTCTCGTAATTGAATGTATACACAAAATTTCGTGTCTGTGCTGTTAACCATTGAGGAGTTACATATTTCTATTTTAAGGTCTTCGACGATAAATATCTTTTAACAAATATTTTCATTATTATGTCATCACACTACTATTATTACTACTTATTTATTATTGCACAAAAACAGCAGCAATCAGAAAGTAACATGAAACGAAAGCCAAACAACAACTGATTCGATTGTAGCCCTTCGTCTCGAATCTCTCACTCGAGTCACTAAGTGAAACCAGCAGCTATCGACATATTTTGCCGTATATATTTTTTTACCACATTGAATTGACGAGCTGTGATATAAGTAATTATGATATATAAAAATATATTTCGTATGATCCTTGATTGTAGGCTACTTTGTCTAAAAACTTCCCTCTTAAAGCTTTTTTTGGCCAATAATTCAAATTTAGGAATAATTCAAAACCGAAGACCAACGAGAAAAATTTTAGAAAATAGCTTAATAATACCCAGGATAAAAAAATCCTTGGATAAATACATTACTCTTTCAATACGCCGAGATTTTACAATCTGATCAATATGAAAATAGAAATTAATTTGACATTTAGGGAATTCAAAAATAAAATAAAGAAATGGTTATCGAATTATGACAGACTAACCATGCATTAAATGTTAGAAATTATAGTTTAATTAAACTTAGGTGCACAAATTATTAACATATTTTTAAACATGTATGTTGAGTATATTTTAACATTGAACTAACTACCAAAAATTATTTGACTTTGTTGTTATATATTGTTTTGACAATGAATTGTAATTTTTTTGACTAGGTATTTTTATATATAAAGGAATTGCATTTTATTTCGTATATTTTAAAATAGTTTCTATTAAAATGATTATTTTTTTTGAGGACCACGTTTTAGGACAATTTAGTGTTATTAGCATTTTACTATAACTTGTACATAATTGATTGTAATATTAGAGTCCTGTCCACCCTAGAACGGGATCAGTGGGGTGACATAATCAAAATGCAAAAGGTTAAGGTTTTGCCATTCGTTTTCAGTTATTTTTGTTAATTCTTAAATAATTAATAAAATAAAATATGGTTTATTGTTATTGGTGGGGGGGGGGGGGAAGAGTGGCATTTTCATTTCCATTAAATTAATTTAGTTATCTGTTTTCACTCGATTTCAGATACGGCTGAAATTTATGCTTTGTAGCCGTTGAATTTTCCCAACTGACAATATCGTTTTAAATGTGAGCTTTTTAGAAGTCACCCACTGTGCGAAGCAGCAGGCGCTAGACGCAGCCGGCACACAGTTGCGAATACGCCAAAGTTTACTTACCGCGTAGAGTGTCATAGTGCTTGAAATGGGCACTCGCCGTCACGCTTTTAGTGCCTGAAGGCGGTGATACTGTTATGTAATTTATAACGACCAAGTTGCTGCAGCTGTGGTGTATTTTCATAGTTCAGTACGTTTTCAATGGAAGTGTCTACTTAGATACTAATTACTCATAATTACACATAGACTTGATGCGCTGGTATAGAGGGTTGGTGCGCTGGTATTACCTACAACAGCGGTACGCGAAGTTTTTAATACCGTGACTCTTATAGAATTAAACTCTATAAAATTAAAAGTGTTTGGGTGTAGAGTTCATCTAAAATGTTATATAGATAATTGGAGCAGTTGGAGGCGTCGACCACAATGGGCGAACTTGTCACCCGGAAAGTTCTAAAGATTATGATCGCTCTGTCTCCCGCGAAGTAAACGTAGAAAACTTGAGGACGAGTACAATTCTACCGTCCGTCAAAGCCAATATGCCCGTCCTTTCACCTCCTACTTAAGCGATTTCGAATCGCCGGCTTTTTGAACCGGGCGGCGGCCGTTTCCCCCCCCCCCCCCCCCCCCCCCCAACGTGTGTGACCACCTCCCTACTTTCTAAGGTTAACCGCCCTACCTTTTTAGTTATTATTCAAAAAGTAGGTAACAAACCGTTGCTTTTTTTCATTAGATTTCGTAACAATAACACTTGTTTACAATAAACCAGACAATTTTTATTACACAATAGACCAATTTATTACCCTTTTTGTGTTGTTTTTTTTTGTGTTTGTACTCTAACGTACGTGATACAGCTTGCCGCGTTCGGGCGATAATATAACATACGTGGCACGTACGTTCGTATAGGTAGGATAATTAAATCTATCTGAATATTAATAGTGTTAAATGAAATATTTCTTATCTCACATTATTCCATATATTTCATATTAAATGTAGTTCAGATTGTATATTTCGAAATACTGTAAAATAGTCCCCATGACGTATTTTTAGATTAGATATAATTGCAAATCCTTTTTAAATTAATGACATTTTGATAATTACTCATGATTTTTCTATCTTTCTCTTTCTCTTTTGTTTTATTTCATAAAACTTAATTTTTTTATAAGTCTGTGCTATGTGTCTCGCTCTATTTAAGAATTGTATGTTCAATTTTAATTTCGGATTGCGATAATTTTTTTTGAGGACCGCATTTTAAGCAATTTACTTTTGAGGGAGCTTTTTACTACCACGTTTAAATAATTAATTTTATTATTTAAGGGTTAGTCCCAGTTGGGTGACAGAATCGAATAAGCACTACGTTAAGATTTTGCTATTCGGTTTCAGTTTTTTTAAAGCAAAAATCAATGTTTTAGAGAAACGAATTCTTAAACAAAATAAATAAATAAATATAAACGTGTGTTAAATTTACCAACTTATACTGCGATTTTAAATAGCCACCGCGCCAATTCGGCTCGCTTCTTAACTTCCGAGAGCTTTACTTTATTTAAAACTCATTATAAAATCAGTAAACAGCATCTTCTCATATTTCTCAAGCGATTCTCCCTCTCGAAATAACTTCAAAACGCATTCAATTTTAATTAATATGAAAATCAATAGCTACTCTCTTCATACATAATTAATATCAAGGGGATAATTAATCGGTAATTACCTTATAAAATTATATTCCTATATCTGGGTATCAAACTTCTGCAATAAATAAACTTCTGTAATATTGTCTTTAATTAAAAACATTTCTGATTTCAGTAACTTTTTTATGTTTTTATTTAGAAATAAAATCAAAAGAGTTTACTCAGTGTAGTTAACTTTAGCTTGAATTTACAGAAAGATTTTTACTGGCGATAGTGACGTCACGTCTAGCTTTCTTTTTATTCCCTATGAAAATAAATAATAACTGAATCATTCCCTATAGTAACACACAGAATGCCTAAAGCAACTGCATTGAGAAAAATATTGGATTAATTTTTATAATATCATTTTGTTATTATGGTTTTATACAGAATTACGATGTTTCAATCGTAATTTTATTTAATTTCAAGGAATTTTGTTGAAACTCCATTACTCGATTTTATGTAATATTTTTTTCCTTACGGGTAATAAGGAATTACAGTATACTGCAGTCTCAATGTGATTCATGTGCCCAACTATAACCATACGTATACCTACTACTACATGCTGCCATGTTAGAAGCGGGATCCCAAGGTCGCGACGTAATGAAATAACATTATCTTTTAACATTACGACACTGTAACTACCGTCACGGCAAGACCGTTACGCGTCATGTGAATCCATACATTAGGACCATAGTCTGAGTTATATTCATAATCCTTGTTGAAACATGCGTATTTCCATGTATTGCATCGTTATGTTTTTCTCCGTGTGCGTGCCATATTTGAGCTAGATAGGCGTGACGTGGTCGCGTGGTCTATCCAAAGTCCATCTCCTCACGTATTTCGCTCCGACTGAACTATCCTTCCCCTCTTCCATCACATTTTCTTTCCTCAAAGGCGAATGCCTTGAAAATATTACACTGACTAGAAGGCATTGTTATAGTGTAGTAACCATAACCACAGCCTAAGTACCTAACGAGCTAAGAATTCCTTGTATATGTTTTTTTATTAATTCATGAAATTATTTTGCTCTGTTTATAAATTCAACAGACGGTTGAATCCTGTACTCCTTTTATGTAGAGCGGGTGTGTTGAATCAGAAAATTATTCCACTGTAATCCGAATTAGGGAGGAGCAAAGAGAATTCAACCAAGTGACAATAATCGCGTTGCCGTATCGTACGGCAGTTTATCTGATATTGGATTATACAAATAGTCTAAGGGTTTTATGTAGTGATCGCACACGCTGAATTGGGAATTCTATATTTAGCGGTCCCGGAAAGTTGCTCACGCGTTTATTTAAGCTTCTCGCAGTTTTGTGCTTCGGAAACTAAATAATTTAGAAATTTGAAAGTTATGAGTGTTCTGTGAAATAGGTACACTGGAAGCAATTTGAAACAGTTTTTTTATATATGAGCTACAGAGAGATGGCGATTGTTCAACTTTCAAGCGGTCGGACGCATTCATTTTGCGATGTAATTTATCTACGGATATTGCCATGCTGTTATGTTATTTTATTTTATTTATTTATATGTACAGCGTAACAATATAAATACAGATTATACGTAGTAAAAATCATAATAATAAGGCCGATTATTAAGATACATTTACAAAAAAAATACAATCTAGCGTGTTATACATACTTATACACACAAAAAACATTCGGCCGATAATCGCTTTCTGTGTCAGTTATACTTTCATATTTAAATTAAATTAAAGACTCGCTGGGAAAGAAAGACAATTGGAAGTGATTAGGAAGAATGAGTTGGTTCATGATATATGGATATATAGATATGTAATACATATTCGTTATAGAGTAAATACATAGATACATATATTTATAGTAGCACTGTTGTGTTGCATGATAAGTATATAAGTAATAGAGCTAGATTAAAGAACATGTTTATTATAGATTGCGTGTTTACTACCAGTATTTTACGTAGTTTATCAAATTTAGGTACTATGATTACTATAGTAATACTATGGGTACTATAGGTTTTTATAGCAAGCTGATTAGGTCCAACTGATTTGAATATATTCTTGATGAACATTGGTTGGTTAACGTTAAAAATGTCTATGGTGGAGAAATGGTAATCGTATGTGCATATCAATCAGTCTTTAAGCTATAGAGACATGTGTACAATGAAATATTTTGTATATATCATCGCATCCACATAACATGATTGTATAGCAGTGCGTTAAGGGGCCCCTACACGGTCAACATTGTTTTTCAAACATGTGAATTTTTCGTGCTTGACAAGCAATTTTGACCTTCTAGAACTAGGCTTGATGGCTTGATAAGCAAACTACGTGCCGTGAAAAATGCTTGATGAAAAATTATATTTTTGCTTGTCAAGCCTTGGTATTTTGACTGATATGGGGGTTGTCCCACCGAATAAAAAAATATGTAAGGATTTTTCCACGATTTCTGAGATTTCAATAATAAAAATTATCAGGTTTAAGATTTCAACTCTTCTGGTCTGTCTATTTGAAAATTCTTTTATAATTTTGTTTTGTTCCATCATCGTAACATATAGGGGTCTTTGCGCTGATAGACTCTTTCTAGGAAAGGCCTTGAAAGCTACCTCTTCCCTATCCTATTTGCGAAGTTGTTACTACTTGCCAGCAGGTAAGACTAACAATGTTTACTTTGTTAAAAATATAGCTAAACCTAAATCCTTCATAATATTTTATTTAGTAGTAACACATCTAGTTAAAAGTTAATGTCATATTTGATTAAGATGTTAGCAAGAAATTGATGCGACATTATTTTTATGATTGACACAGTCGCCTAACTAGGCCTAGGCCTGTTCTAAGGCAGACTTTTAATGATGAATATAAAGTGTGTACTGTCAACTTAATCTATAGTTAGTACTTATTTTTAAAACTACAAATATTTACGCATATACTAATATGGATAGATACTTATATACATCTATAGATAAAATATATATCCATATATGCACACATACACATACATATATTTATACGAAAATAATAATAAAACCAAAATAAATAAAATAAAAATTAAATAATATACATATTATATAAATCAATTACATATTGATATGACGCTCACATACCTATAATAGTCATTTAAAATTATCATGGAAAAACTAAATATTAA
This sequence comes from Micropterix aruncella, assembly GCA_944548615.1. NCBI lineage: Eukaryota > Metazoa > Arthropoda > Insecta > Lepidoptera > Micropterigidae > Micropterix > Micropterix aruncella. The sequence goes on along the minus strand of OX155971.1, from coordinate 10,743,093 downwards.
GTACTAAATACTATCATTCAAAATACAACAGTCAACATATTCCCTAAACCGTCCCTACCCACCTCCAACAACCAATCAGTTAGAGATTTTTTAAAAGTGGATGTATTCTCACTACTTTTAATTGCGTCGGGAAGATTGTTATACATTCTAGGGCCAATGAACGTGAAATGGCGCTGGCCAAATGTTGTGTAAGATCTTGGCACCATCATATCACCAGTTCTTGTTGCTCTCGTCTTTCCAACTCGTTGATTATAAGGTGTCATTTTATTTTTAGTATATATTAGGGCCATGCGAACATAAAGCTGTCTTACATCCAAAACCTCGGACTGGATGTAAAGTTGGTCTATAACAGTTACAGATATTGATTTCCATTTATGTCTACCGTTTATTTAAATATCTAACTTATAAAATACATGGTGCTTATATTTAATGACTCTAATATCGATATAAATACATATGTATCTATGGAACAACCGCTACTATATAAGGATTTGAACGTGACTTTCTGGTAGAAACTAGACCATTAAAAAAAATACATATTTGTGTATTTCCTACAGTTTGTGATTCCCTCCCAGCACGCGACGTGGATACGCCGCATCGAAAATGAAATAAGAAGCTTGATAAGCATGCTTTCGGCTCACTAGACGATCAAAACTGCTAGACAAGCATGCGATTTTTTCCCAGCGCGCAACGCGCGGCGCTGCGCCGGCAAATGATTGTATAAATGCTTGACAACCATGCTTCTTATGTCATTATTCCACAACAAGAGTTGTTTGTCAAGCACGTAAATGCTTGACAATCAATTTGGATCGTCTAGGGAGCCCTTTAGGGGGACATACCGCTTGGCGGAACGTTCGCGAGAGTGCGATAATCGCCGCAATCAATACACCGCACGTCGCGGTTCTACACATTGGGGCGAATTAGGCACGTGAAACCGCGTACGTGTCGCCCTCTAACGCACTCTTTCACATGCTTGAATCCGCGAATGCACAGATCAATCGAAAAGAAGATCAACGTATATTCTTAACAGATGTGTCACACACAAGACTTTTCACGCACCCGACTACGACTGTTCACTCCGATACAGCCTACCCGTTTTTTTATCCTAATACACATTATTATTGATTACACATGACAATAGATTGCTCGATTCCATATTACGATCTGGCAACCCTTTCGCTCTAGCGAAATGCAGATGGTGCTGATAGCATTAACGGCGAAACTAATAGCAAATATTTGTCCATCTATAATAACATCAAATATGAATGGCTTTTTTTATAAAGGACTGATTGATTATAAAATCCCAAAACATTCAATTATTAGTGACATGTACCAAATTTTTTATATATGCTGATTACACCACAGAAATAACACTATATAATAAATAATTATATAGAAGCTTAAGTAATACTAAAATAATAGAAGATAGGATTTTAAACATTTGTTTTTTATATTATGTTTTATACCAAATAGGCATGTTTAGAGTTATACGATGAAGGCCGCCATATTGAACATAATAAGAGAACATTATTGTATGTTTGCAACTATGAGTGTCATCTATACATTGCTTTTCGTAGTAAATCCTAGTTGTCAAATCGTAGTATGACGCTGAGCAATTTAATACGCTATAATAATTATCAATAATATTTCCTAAACTGATATATAATAACTTACTTCGCAAACTCTATAGTGAATAAGTTCAAACGCAAAGGCGAAGCGAAAAACATTGCCATTAAATCGAAATTGAATTATAAAGATATATAATTATATTTCTTAGATGCTTGCCAAAACGACAAATTGTAATCTTCTAGAGTTAAAAACGAAAAATCGTTTATAGGCAACCTATTTATAATCAAATAAGGCTTATTGATATATACCTCTGTAGGCCACTACCCAAACTACTCAGTATTTCCGGCCAATGACGCCAAGGTCGAATATAAAATTATATATTTTTTATACATCTACAAGACAGCGCCAATGTAGCACGCTACAAACTACAGACGCTACAAAAAAAATATCTCACAACAACAAAAAACAGATTTATAGTACATGCCAACTTATACAGTGGAAAGTTAAATTAAAATACAATATATACTAACAATGTAGATTATGTAGAGGGGGTACTAATGGCATAGCTATAATTCTTTCGTTAGTAGCATTTCCTTGCGCTAGTTCTGGAAACCATACAATAATTTCGACCGTAACGTCTAACCCAGTGAAACCTGCAGAACCAAAATGCCTACAACCCGCTTTTTGAAAACCCATTCTCAAAACCACCAATTATTTTGATTTGATCACTAGCCAATTTTTTTTCAAAGCTATATTATCAAAGTCAATCAATACACCTTTGTACACCCCTGCTCAACAAAAAGGAGTGTAATGTGCTCAGGGTTCATCTATGTATGTTTTCCGTTTTTTTTATTCCACTGTGAGAGTGGCCACCCTTCACTAGACTCCAATTGATTGTGAGCGAAGGGTGGTTCTCATCAAGTTGTTTTCTCCGTTATTGAAAGTCGTTGCAGTTGAAGTTGAAGTGTTTATTCAGAAGGTCTGTAGTAGGTTGGCCAGTTCGTAATGCCTTGGTCGGTATGTCCAAATATCAAGTCAGTAGTTGTCTAAATGTCCAAATATCATTAAATTAACATAAATATATCGTATTTAGTGTCAAATGAAAGGTCTGTTTGAGTACTTTGTGAAAATATATATGTATCTATATGGATAAATACATAAACAACAAATATTTCACACAAAAGACCGTAATAAAAATAATTATAAATACAGTAGTTTTTTTGTTTCTTGTTTTTTATTCTTTTTAATGTATTTACTTGTTATAAATACTGTTTTCTTACTAATATTTGCTTAAAACTGTAAATGTGTTACATTTTTTACATGCGCAATCTTCGAAGACGGAATATTGGCCGCTTAGAATGATGAGACGTGTCTGGTGAATTAGCATCGCATTTCCTTATCTGTGCCACGAGCATGCGATACGATCACTCGAGCGACAAAATCCACACAAGACGACCACGCCCCGTGAGAATCAATCACATGGTGAATAATCGAGTAATATACTTTGATCGAGTGGCCATATATGGTGGTGCCTTAAGGTTGTATTCTTCTTCTTCTGGTCCCGTGTTCGATACCAAACGCTGGATAACTTTAGAACTGAAACTTTGAAACAGAGATTAATTTTTTAAACCATTACTATGAATGATTCACAGATTTCAGTCATTGAAATAGATCGCATGAAAGCTAATGGCCCAGTGCAACTGGGCCATAATGACCCGTGTGTTAGGATCGGCATAACTCTAAGGTCAGCACCCATCCGGCAGCCTTCACGTAGAAGTGCGAGCCCGTGTAGTAATCTATGCCTGCGGGCCAGTTCCCCTAGGATCGTCCTTCGGGCGCCCCTGGATGTTCTGCGCACCGTGCGACGCAGCCAATCGACTGTGCATTCCGACTGATAACCGGGGGAGTCGGGAAACGGCTTTGTTTCCTATAGAGCGCGGTGATTGTTTACCTTACGGCAACCACTCTCAAAACGACCAATCGACTAACGGCAAAGAACGCCGTGGTCTGCGTTATATGGCCGGTTAGTACTTAATAACTGCTCACATAAAGTAGAGGACCGCGCAAGCGACCTCGAACCTGTAATCAGTCGAGAGGCCGGAGAAATCAGGCCGAAACCGGTAGTAAGGGCGCAAGCTCTGCCCGTTGGTTGCACATTCCCGGTGTCTCGCGGTAAGGCGTTGGCTTCTTACGGGCAAGTGGCGTAACTACTCATAGACAGTGGAGTCCTTTCGTCCCAAACTCTTCTACGCTCACCTCAAGGGAGATAGAACAATCGCTTTCGTTGAAACTTCCTGGGGTGACGGTTCGCCGTTGTAGTCGGAGCTCCAAATGTAGAAGATGAAAATTAACGGTGATTCAATTTAGGGGCTTTTAAAAGTCGACACAGTGTTGTTTAAAAAATATTTATTTTCCGATAAAATCAAGTTCGGCATATCTGCGATTTTTCTTTAGTACTGATTAACTATGCCCTCTTTGTTGACATTATTGTAGTGGGCTTTGGTGGATCGTGTTACCAATCACAGCCTCCCGCCCGCAAACACTCGTCCGGTCTAGCCAATCACTTGTTTGCTATGCTTAATTGAAAAGCCGTCGACTGGCAGGCGAGACACAACTGCCACTTGCTTACCAATCGTGTTTGCGTACTCGTTCGACACGCACAAGAGACGCAGAATTAGGACAATTCGCACTTGCATTTTTCTTCAGCGACCTAACATCTTTATGCTGTTGCAGACAACAATACCACAGTTGGTGTACTATTTATTTATTTATTTATTTCCCAAAACATAATTAACTTTACAGATAATTCCATATCATTCATTATTTTTGTATGCGTTTATTCTAGGCTATACTATTATTCTACTAGGGATTTCTATTATTCTTCTACTATTATTATTATTATTATTATCAATATTAATATTTATCTTTATACTAGGTACTACTTTTAAACAAATTTTCTACTGCATACTACATATTTACCTAATTTATTTGATTACTAAGGAATGCCATTACCGTACTTTGCAGTTGTACTAAGTTCACCATCCAAATATCCAATTCTGGCTCAGCCGAACATAGTGCATTTAGGGTACGAAGCGTCCGCACCATGAAGCAGTGTTGAAAGATGTTTTCTAGCTCGCGGTAACGCGAACAATACGTGAGTCCCTAGCACAGCTGTAATTGGCGGGTACAAACAGGACCGATTCTTCTAAGGATGGTCGGATTATCAACGAACCCCCTAAGCAGTTTTAAATTTATTTATTTTATTTATTTGTCTCAAACGTAATTATAAAACACATAAAAATGGTCATACCACGTAATGGTGCGAAGAAACAACGGCCCACATTCACATTACCATGCTCAGCGCATACCCAACTAGGCCAAATATAGCCTGTATCTGGGCATACGACTTATTTTCTGACTTAGGTGGAGAAGCCTAACTGACGTAGGTACTCATATAGATACATATACACATACACACATACATATACATACATACACAAATATATAAATATAACATATACATATACATATAACACAAATATATAATTATATTTTTAGTTTTATTTCGATTTAATGGCTCGTTGATAACAAACTCAGCCAATTGTATCATATTTTAAATGTTGGTAGCATTCGAAATTTGAATTATTTCGTAATGTCACTTTCATTTGGAAAAACGGCTTTGCCGAAATGATCAATAGTTTAATTTTTTTATTTTTTCGCTTATTCGTCTCAATTGAAGGCATTTTGTGTTGCATAAGGATAAGCCCTATTTATGAGATATATGGATGAATAGTGATCGTTAGTCGACTGCAAAAGGACCTTTAAACTTACATTGCACCGTCGAAAGTCGTGCACATCCGTAAGTATATCTCATTCAAACATAAGCATTTCCCAATACAAGCTGGGATTTCCTTCGCTACTTTTTAAGTAGCTTTTACTAATTTTATTTTAAATAAAAACATTATATATATATATATATATATATATATATATATATATATATATATATATATATATATATATATATATATATATATATATATATATATATATATATATATATACATATATATATATATATATATATATATATATATATATATATATATATATATATATATATATATATACATATATATATATATATATATATACATATATATATATATATATATATATATATATATATATATATATATATATATATATATATATATATATATATATATATATATATATATATAATATATATATATATATATATATATAATATATATATATATATATATATATATATATATATATATATATATATATATATATATATATATATATATATATATATATATATATATATATATATATATATATATATATATATATATATATATATATTTATATTTATATATATATATATATATATATATATATATATATATATATATATATATATATATATATATATATATACGTGGGGGGACCCAAAAGTAAAGGGAATTGGACTGCAGCGGGGAGGAAGAGTGGTGGAACCCATTGTTCGATTAGGTGTCCGAACGGTCACTCCACCTGAGTAAGTGTGCAAAATTGTGTCGCTGTGAGTGCATCGGTTCGCCTGTGAGAGTTTTTTTCGTAAAACAACTTTTTCAATTTCGGCGAAAAAGTGATGGCAGATGGTCGAGAGCAGCGCGGGGCTGTGAAATTTTGTTTCTTGTTGGGGAAATCGGCCACGGAAACTATTGTAATGCTTAAGACTGCTTACTGGGATGCTGCCTTAAGTAAAACCAGAGTCTATGAGTGGTTTTTGCATTTTAAAAATGGAGAAATGTCAATTGAAGACCAACCCCGTTCAGGACGCCCCTCAACTACAAGAAGTGACGAAAATATCGACAAAATCAATGCCCTCATTCGTGAAGATTGCCGCCGAACCATTGATCAACTCTATGAGATGTCTAGAATATCATGGAGTTCAATTCAGAGGATTTTATCTGAAGATTTGCACACAAGAAGGGTTGCAGCCAAATTTGTCCCTCGCCTTCTCACAGACGAGCAAAAGGAGCGTCGACTTCAGGAATGTTTTGAGTTTCAAAATCAGTTCAAAGAGGACCCTGATTTTTTTTCCAGGGTGATTACTGGTGATGAATCGTGGTGCTATGGATACGACCCCGAAACAACGCTGCAATTAAGGCAGTGGAAGACAAGTGGCTCTCCTCGTCCCAAAAAAGCTCGCCAAGTGAAGTCAAACATCAAGACAATGCTCATTTGTTTCTTCGTTGCAGAGGTGTTTTGCACATGGAGTTTGTTCCCCCCGATCTAACTGTCAACCAGGAGTTCTACTTGGAGGTTTTGAGAAGATTGATGAAGTGTATCAGGAAAAAAGGGGAGATCTTTGGCGTACATGACAACGTTCCGGCCCACACCGCCCTCTCCGTAAAGCAGTTTTTGACCAAAAACGGCATGACACCGATTGTCCCCCCCCCCCCCCCTACTCACCGGATCTAGCCCCCTGTGATTTCTTTTTGTTCCCCAGACTCCAAAGGGACATGAAAGGAAAGCGTTTTGCCACTGTGGAGGACGTAAAACAAAAATCGCCGAAAGGCATAAAGAACATCGCGATAAATAATTCAAAAACTGTTTTGAACAATGGAATGATCGTTTGAAGAAGTGCGTTGTGGTCAATGGAGATTACTTTGAAGGTGATCAAAATTTGGTGTAAAAATATTAATAAATAAAGACTTTATGACGGATTTCCTGTTACTTTTGGGTCCCCCCACGTATATATATATATATATATATATATATATATATATATATATATATATATATATATATATATATATATATATATATATATATATATATATATATATATATATATATATATATATATATATATATATATATATATATATATATATATATATATATATATATATATATATATATATATATATATATATATATATATATATATATATATATATATATATACACGACACGTGGAATTTCTTTCTAAATGTTTAGAAAACAATATTTGCCCTAAAGGGTTATTACCAAAATTTCCTTTCGCAGCAATTAGCACAGAAATTCAATATGATTTTACCGCAATCCGTTTAAAGTATTCAATGGAAATTACGTCTGTTTTGCGAAATGAATATCAAGTTTTGGTTGATAAACATTTAAACTCACTGTGTTTTTATGTTAACATGATAACAACACATTCTCCTTTCTTATTTCAAGAAGCTCATAAAATAGTTAACAATTCTGTAACAGATTTACGAAATATTAGATTAAAACACGATAAAAAGTTCCTTGATTTACTAAGGAACTTTCAGAAAATTTGCATTATCCCAAGTAACAATACACGAAACATATTGGATCCAATTTCCATTTCAAATTACAGTCATTCCAATGTTAACAAAACAAGGAATTCAAATTCACTTCGAAATGTTATCCCAGCAGTCCACCAAGGTACGCTTTCCTCACCGATGCACACCCTATCAGTAAACCAAATTACTAACAATATATTTCCATTAGTATCAGATTCCGTACCAATACGTGCCACATTAGATGCTATAAAATCAATGCTTATACCAACATACATGAAGAAAAATATTATTATCGGTAAGACATGCGCAGCTGTCATAATAAACGCCTCTTTACTCGCAATATGATACGAATGAAACAAAAGCAATTAGCGAAGTTTCGCCTGCTCTGGTGAAGCGGCGGTAATGTTTATTATTTGAACGAGAGGGCAAGAGTGCGAGGTGCGAGGTGCAAACTCTGGCAGCTTAAATTTTAATAAGTCACAAAAGTTGCCTTGCTCATAATGAAGCCACATTTACATAATTGCCGAGCGAAAGCCTCTCGGTAAGATATTCGGCGAGATAAACTCGCCGAGTTCGAATCGTCGAGTCGTCATATTAGGGATAAACACACGAGCGTCTTCTCAGCAAAGGTTGGAAGGTGTTTTGGTAGTCTCTTTGTAACCACTTTATCATTACCACTGTCGAGATGATTAGAATCCACTTTACCGCGACTGTGTGGTCCGTTGTAGAGAATCGATCATCACAATTCGCTTTGCGTAGCAATGGCGGTCGATGAAGGTGCGCGATAGGAAAAACGCCAAAATGTTGTCCGGCGGATGATCTACTTAATGACTTATCTCTAATCTCTTGTAATACACATCTAATATCAGTTCGCAATCTTAGATAAGTCTGAAATGTCACATCTAGGCGCGTAAGCTGCTTAGTTAAATGTGTGACATGCATACCTCGGTTTGCATGGGATTGGGATGAATCAATTCGTCGCTTTATTTAAATAGAAAGCCACTAGTTTTTCCTCGTATAACCTTAGATAAGACATGTAAAATGAAATAAATAAATAATATTAAGTAAATCGCTACTGTCGGGCGAAGCCGATGTGTTTGAGCTCAAGTTCACTGAAAAACCGAGTTCGCTTGGTGTTTACAGCAATGTGACATTTATTTCTGACTACAATAATTACTTTGCGCTTGGCAATACTGCGCACGGAAAATTTAAATTGTTTTCTGGCGGGTATGTATATTGTATAGCTACCGTATTCATCATGTCGAGAGACTACTACACTTAGGCTTTTTCTTCTTCAGCTGTCATATCCGCTATCGAGCGTTGTCTTGAGGTTTTCGATGCAGCTGGCGAATCCGTCATCTCAGGATGTTATAATAATCGTTGTCGTCTATTCACCCTAAAATCAGACGTAGAAATAACAATCTACTTCTCTAGCTACGCCACTGCCCAGCAGAGGCCTTTCTCAAACAGAGAAGGTCCTGGCAAGCCAGTGGGGCTCCGCCGCTCTCTGCTTACCAGGTTTGGGAAACAATTTCCTACCACAAAACAGGTCACAGCCCAAGTTACTTGCGTGAGCCTCTACCTAATTTGTACAATTACTTATAGCCCGTGGCGCCCTTTACCCGCTGTCATCGGAATCAGAACCGGCCATTTTAAATGTAGCTCCTACTCCTACTCACAATCTACTCCAATTCACAACTGATTTTTTAATAAGATAAGGTTCATATACAGGTGTTGGTGATGCGGAGAGACCTATCTACCATTGATGTTTGCCAATTTGTGAGCATAAAAATTGCCTTATTACACCAGCCACGATAGCGCTACAAAGAAGGGTTGTGCACTTACCAGTTTTTGCCGGCGTCTTCTTCTTCTTCTGGTGCACCAGGAATGCAGAGAATGGCGTTTTGTTGGTATGGCGATATAGCGAAATTCACTTCCTTTAACAAACGTCGCGAGCGAGATTATAGGACACAAAATACGTGCTTGCGGGGGAATATACCTTTCACTTCTGAAATGACCCGCATTATATTTCAGCGAGCGTGAAAACCGGTTTGTGCGTTCCCTTTAAGCGACGCTATCCGGCTGGTATCATAAGACAAAAAAAATAAAACTCTTAACGGCGTAAACATCTTCCCCCAGCTTGGACATCCATGGATGTCCAAAGGAAACTAGGACTATACCAAAAATTACAGAGTTAAAGAAAGGAAGATTAGATTAGGGATAAATTAGGCGGATTAGGTTTTAAGACTAGCAACAAAATGCGTAAACTAAATGCGGAAATATAATAATTATACTGAAACATATATGATGATAAATTTACAATATGCGCGAATAAAACTACATTAAATATAAATTTTATAAGAGTAAAATTATTGTGATGGCAAGGGACACAATTTTACGACAGGCCTTTTAAATGAGCCAGCAGTAGTACGCACCAACGCAACTCGTATTATCCCGTCTTTCCCAGGGTAAATTTGCTCTATTATGCCAGTAGGCCACCGAAGCGGTGGGGTGTCGTCCTGATGTATAAGAACAAGTGTGCCTGGTTTAATTGGGCGGTCCGGTGTGTTCCATTTTTGTCGTATTTGTAGTGTGTGGAGATAGTCCACATGCCAGCGTTTCCAATAACTTTGCACTAAACTATCTAACAGTTGCTTTCTATTGGAGAGATTTAGAGACTCGTCAATTTCTGATGCAGGTAAGGACTGCAGCGGTGTAGAATTTAAAAAGTGAGCGGGTGTCAAAATAGTGTGTGGCTGATCAGACAGTAAACACAGTGGGCGTGAATTTAAAAGGCATTCGATCTGAACAAGAACTGTCAACAACTCTTCGTAGCATAATAGTTGTTGTCCAATACAACGATACAAATGAGCTTTAATACTTTTTATGTTACTCTCCCAAATTCCCCCCCAATGAGGAGCTCGAGGAGGTATGTTACTCCACGTTATTTTGTGATTGTTATATTCGTTTTGAAAAGCTGTTAAAGTCTCTTTTGAGGACAAAAGCGTATATAAATCGTCCAATTTCCTCTTAGCACCAATGAAATTGGAACCATTGTCTGAATAAATACACGCTACTGGTCCCCGCCTCGAAAGAAAACGTTTTAGGGCATCTATAAACGTTTCTGTACTTAAATCTGACGCGATTTCTATGTGTATAGCTTTAGTTGTCAGGCAAATGAAAAGGCAGATGTAAGCCTTTTGGCTCTTAACACCGCGTTTGCGAGTTAACGTGATATTTATCGGACCAGCGTAATCGATTCCGGTGTGTGTGAAAGCTTTCGCTTCCTGCACGCGAGCGGGCGGCAGATTTGCCATCATTGGCGTCGGATGAGTGGGCGCAACTTTAAAACAAATATTGCATTGGCGAATTCGCTGACGAATAATATTTCGAGCAGAAACAATCCAATAGCGCTGTCTTAATAAAGACATAAGCAAATGAGAGCCTGTATGGCAATTAATCTGATGAAAGTGATCCACTAGTAAGTTTGTTATGTGGTCACGGCGGGGTAATAATATTGGATGTCGGTTTTCAAAAGGAGAGATTGGCGTTCGATAGACGACCACCAACGCGAATGAGACCTGACTTATCTAGAAATAAGTCAAGTTTGCGAAGCGAAGGAGCGGGTAATTTACCCTTCTGTAAATTAATAAATTCATTACAAAAATGCTTTCTTTGCAAATCCAAAAGAATAGCGGTTTCAGCGACCTCTAAATCAGAGGCCTGGACAGAATCGGAGCGGGGTAACTTTTTTATAAAGCGAAGAACGTACACTGCGATGCGAGTGAGCTTAGGCCAAGAAGAGACCTTTAAGGCGAGATCATATAGAGGCGAGCGGTTGTCATCTACTGATGATAAAAATGTAAGTGTACATTTTTTCATTTCATGTGTGTTGTCAATTTCAGACACTGTGAATGGCGCGATTGGCCAATCAGAAATTGGAGCAGAAATCCATGATGGACCTTGCCACCAGAGCGAGTGACTCAGCAATTGTGAGGGCAGTAACCCTCGAGAAATGCAGTCACTAGGGTTTTCTTTCCCATTTATATGAAAAAAGTGAGAAGGAGATAAAAGTTCCTGTATTTTACTAACGCGGTTAGCAACAAATATTTGCCAGCGGTGTGGAGCGGAATGGATCCAAGAAAGAGCGATCGTTGAATCCGAAAAAGCAAATATTTCATTTATTGAATAGCGAATATTAAAAACAGTATGAACTTGTTTTACAAGCTTAGCGAGGAGAAGCGCAGCACATAATTCGAGCCTAGCCAAAGTGACAGTTTTTTGCGGAGCTACTTTAGACTTAGCGCATACTAAATGTACTGATATATCATTGTTAGGGTGCGTTACATGCAAATAAACTACACAACCAAAAGCTTTCATACTAGCATCCCCAAATGCGAGTAGATTTACAACACAATCGGCAGAAATGCCTAAATGACGTGGTATCTGCAATTTAGAAAGCAATGGTAATTCATTTTTGAATGTAATAAATCGATTGGTAACCGTTTCAGGGGGTTCTTCGTCCCATCCTACTTTGGAAAGCCAGAGATCTTGCATTAAAAGCTTTGCATACAGAATGACAGGTGCAACCAATCCTAATACGTCGAATAAGCGAGCAATGGTGGAGAGTATAGATCGTTTAGTATTACCTACAGTGATGTTAGAAGTGGTAAATGAAAATGTATCGCTGGCAGGTAGCCACTTTAAGCCTAAAACCTTAAGCGTATCACAAGCGTCCGTGAATTCAATCGACGCACGATGCGACTCAGGAAAGTGAGTGAGAAGTTCTGGAGCATTACTAGCCCATTTGACTAATTTAAATCCACCAGAATCGAACAATCCGAGTAATTCGTCCGCCAGCCGTACGCCAGCCTCGACAGACATCACCGACGTGGTCAAATCGTCCATATACATTTCGCGTTTGGCGACCTCTACTGCGAGAGGAAAGCGATTGCGTTCATCTTCAGCCAACTGGTGAACAGTCCGCATTGCAAGGAACGGACTGGAGCGAATGCCGAAAGCGACCGAATTAAATTGAAAAATACGGATAGGTTCCGTTTCATTAAAGCGATATAATATTTTTTGATATTTACGATCGTTTTCTGATAAAATTATCCTTAAATACATTTGTTGCACATCAGCGGTGATGGCAATTTTAAAATAACGAAAGTTTAAAAGAAGTGCGAATAAATCTGCCTGTAAATTAGGTCCTATATGTAGTAAATCATTGAGCGATGTGCCATTATCAGTTTTAGCACTAGCGTCTAAAACGATGCGAGTTTTCGTTGTCGCCTTGTCGGGACGAACAACTGCATGGTGTGGTATAAAATAACCTTCAGATATAGTACCGGAAGAGTAAGGCAATTCTGATAAATAACCTTTACCTATATAATCGGTAATGACGTCATTATAAACTTGACGTAGCGCAGGCAAAGCGGAGAATTTGCGTTCAAGAGCGGTCAATCTGCGCTGCGCGTGTGTGTATGAGTTACCTAAACACTGGGGGTCCTTTTTGAAAGGCAGCGAAACAACGTAACGACCACAAGTATTTCTTTTAAATGTGGAAGTATAAAACTGTTCACAGTCGTGATTTTCCGGACTTATAATATCAATAGAATGTACCTCCTCGAGTTCCCAGAATTTTTCTAAGTTTTTATCTAAATCATTTACGAGCGGACCGAAGGACCAGACTACATTACGAGGGTTGACTGCGGGCGTCTCACCCATAATCACATAGCCAAGCGTGGTCTCGAGTGCATAAGGTACTGAGCGGGGGGTGTCCGAAGAACCCGTAGTGCAAGCAAGGGGTGGGGGGATAACCTTACCACCAAGTAGCGTGAACGCAAACATTTGTGCTCCAAGAATCGCATCTATATTCTCGGGCGAGCTCCAATTATCATCAGCTAGCGGTAAATTTTTAAAATGATCCAACACTGGTGCATAGATCACGCGCGTAGGTAGCTGATCCGTAATATGATCAACTACCAGCATAGTAATAGTATAGTAAGCATCGGAGACACGTGACTGGACAGTAAGCGTGACATACCCTTTAATAGGCGTCGCCACGGAGCCTACAGTTTTTAATGAAGAATTTACAAGCGGTTTTATTTGTAAAGCTAATTTATTGGCGCAGGCGAACGTTATAATATTATTTTGCGAGGCACTGTCTAATAAGCACCTAATAGTAATGAGTTGTCCATTAATATAATTGGGTACAAATACTTGAGCAGTAGGTAAAATACTCGTTATATGTGAAATATTATAGGTGTCATTTGGTTCCCTAATATCGCACGGAATACACGATATAGGTGTGGCAGTATGCATACACACGGAATGAGAAGAAGATGAACGCACATTGTTGCGATCAGAAGCGATAACCGTAGCGTTCGCTGTGTGTGAGTTACTATGTGCGTGTGTGGGCGGCGTATGTGAAGATAAATTATTGTTTTCAAAATGTAATAATGAGTGATGCTTTTTTTGACATTTGCGACAAGTATTTCTCGACCCACAATTAAAAGTAGAATGTCTTGTGCTAAAACAATTTAGACATAATTTATTCTCTTTTGTGAAATTAAATCTATCCTTTATAGTTAAATTTTTAAACGACGTACATTCATATAAATGAACGTGAAGCGATGATTTACAAAATAAACAAGCGGGTTTATTTGCATTATCGTCGTTATTTTGTAACGTGAATATATGAGACACTTTTGGTGTGGTACGCGATCGTGATTGAGCTGGCGAAATAACTTGTGATGAAGTGCTTTGTCGAACTGCCGTAAAACGTTCAAGCACTTTTACATTATGACGTACAAAGTCAATCAAGTCAGTACTAGTAGGAACCGATTTATCGCGGACGGATAGTTCGAAACCGTGTACTAATTGTGGATTTAATTTCCTGAGCGTAAGATTCATAAAAATAAATTCATTTAAATCATTAATTTGTAATTGTTTTAAGGCCGACCACGACGCGTACATTTTCTCAATAAAATTATTTAATTGAGCGGGCGTATCAGACGGACCTTTTATATCGAGTATATTATTTAGGTACATAGACCCAAGAAGCCTTTTATCCTGATATTTAGTAACCAAAGAATCCCATATAGCAGCATAATTAGATTCATTAGGAATAATACCTGCGAATACATTAAGCGCATTCCCATTTAATTTTCCTACTAAATATTGTACACGCTGTGCATCGGTTAATTGTTTGTTGTCGTGAACATTAATCTTAAAAGATTGGTAAAAAAGCGGCCATGATTCCGGCGATCCTGAAAATGCAAGTAGATCTAAGGGCGGTAAACGACATGGAACACTTCGATCGGCAGTATGTGATATTACACTGCGCGATTCTATTAACGTCGTCCTTATATGCTGTATTTTCGAAAATATAGTTTCAAATGCACTCCAGCTACTTAAATCCAATTGACTCTCTAGATCTTGCTCCAATAATAATTCGTTATATTGATCACAAAGATCGTTAAAGTTTTTATATAAATTTTCTAGATTTGAAGAAGATGCTAAAAAATCTTGTTTAGTTCTTGTATCTACTTCCGACGGAATGAGTTTCTTCGCGTTATTAAATAAAGTGTTTATGTGCGCAAAAATAGATTCCCTTTTGGCAATAACGATTTTTAATTTCCGTTGTATCGCCGTCATTATTCAGTACTATAAATATATTGCACGGAAAAAACGTTACTTATACCCGGAATTTGAATGCGAAATTATTATTAAGCGATATGTGCTTTGTACTTTTGATGTTAAAATGAATAACAACTGCGAATAATTAATAAAGCGAAGAGACAAGTGTGAATATATGCGGTTTATATTATATAGCGGTAATATGTTTCAAGAATGAAATATATTTATAAATATTTATAAAATATATTCATAAGCGGAATGAAATATATATTTCAGAAAGCGGGTATATGAGCGGGGATACGAGCAGAGTGAAAGCGACTAGGTATATTGGTGGTTATATAAGCGCAAATTGTAATGTTATATATATGGTAAATAGGTACAAAATATAGATATATAAATGGCGGGTAGGTATAAAATATGTAAGTATATGTCGGTGTTTTATATTTTATATTATTCGATAGCAATGTAGGAATTTATATATAACACTGGTTTCATCCGGCTCGAAGGACCATAAAAATGGTGATGCGGAGAGACCTATCTACCATTGATGTTTGCCAATTTGTGAGCATAAAAATTGCCTTATTACACCAGCCACGATAGCGCTACAAAGAAGGGTTGTGCACTTACCAGTTTTTGCCGGCGTCTTCTTCTTCTTCTGGTGCACCAGGAATGCAGAGAATGGCGTTTTGTTGGTATGGCGATATAGCGAAATTCACTTCCTTTAACAAACGTCGCGAGCGAGATTATAGGACACAAAATACGTGCTTGCGGGGGAATATACCTTTCACTTCTGAAATGACCCGCATTATATTTCAGCGAGCGTGAAAACCGGTTTGTGCGTTCCCTTTAAGCGACGCTATCCGGCTGGTATCATAAGACAAAAAAATAAAACTCTTAACGGCGTAAACAGGTGTTATTACTGCACGGGTATTTTTTTGTGGGAGAATCAGTACAAGGAGCCTAGCACCTTTTAATTAAAAAAAATAATAAAAAAATAATTTTAGTTTTTTTTTTATTTGAAAATTTTAAGATGTTGACTGTTAAATAAAGGTTGGACAAGCGTTTGAGGGCGCTGCGCCATCTAGCGGTAGGTATTATATCGTAAATAAACAATATTAGCGATATTTTTACCTACCGCTAGATAGCGCATCGTGATTATAGCTTTTTCTAATATTTGAAAAAAAAATATATGTTTCTTTTTTTTAAATTTTACTTTTCAGTTTTTTTTTTTTTACAAAAGCTGCTTACCTTGTACTGATTTACTCACATAAAATGCCCCTGCAGTAATAACATCCTGAATGGTTAAACTGCGTGCGTTTACTTTGTGACGGAAGAAGGAAATAATCACAAAGTACAAGAAAAGCATGCCTCACCTTAATTCTGAAGTTACTCGTCCGAAAAAAACTCTTTTTGTACCCTCGTCAATTTCTCGATCTGCTCCTTAGCCCATATAATAACCACAACTAATCGCCTTACCTTGAGAAAATATCCCCTCTTAAAATGTCCAATTATGTGGGAAAGTGGGATTTAATGCAGCTGTGGAGGGGGCTACATGCCAAGTGCATTACTTCGTCGGTAAGTCACGCGAAAAAACGCCCGATATAAAGTGGCTCGCAAACAACGAGCAAAACAAACGCCGTTAGCTGGGCTCTGGGCGGAGATTTATGAGCGCAATTAGAGTTGTTTTCGGGCTGGTCCGCGAAGCTGTAGCTTGAAACGGACACACGTCGTTATGAAAGGGTTATTGGCATTGGGTTACAGTGTACTACTCGTACAGCTTACTCGTAGGTACGGGACGTATATACAGAAAGTTTTTTGGAACTTGCCACTTACATTACATGTCGATTTTTATAACTTGTAGCCCAGTCAAAAATGCAGAAATTTCAACATGTCGGAAATAAATGGCAATAGTTTGAAACTGCTTACTTTTAAACATACTGAAAGTCCCCTACTCTTTCTATTGCGATCGAGCTGCCATCTTGAAATATAGGTGCTCTGATTCAGTTTTTCGCTTATATCTCGCTATATGTTAGCGATATCACATACACATACGCCCGGTGGCGTAGTGGTTAGGTCGCCTGATCTTACATTGTAAGGTCCCGGGTTCGATTCCCGGCTGGGTCACTATTTCCGTTGGAATCAAATTAACGGAATTGCAAAGCGCCTAACTGTCAAACGTGTCAGACTATAAACCCGCCAATTGTTAAATTTCACAATAAAGATTAGAAACCAAACAAAAAACAAACAAAACAAACTAAAAGTCCCATACTCTATCTATTGGGCTCGAGCCGCTATCATGGAAAAATGGCGCACCGATTCAGATTCGCTTATATATCGCTAACTGTCAGCGATATCGGAATTATGCTTGATGTAAAAATAAAGCTTATTAAATTGACTATAAAAATGTCCTTTTTTTTAAATATCATCTATTATTAATATGAAAATAATCTACTCAACTGACAAATGACAATCTAGCTGGGGATTTAGAGCTACATTTTGTATGGAACCCTGAGTTTTGTGATTGAAGGCTCATACTTGGTACATCTATTTATTAAGTGGTCCTAAGTGGATATAACTCAGGAGCCATCGGTCCAAAAAAAAATATTTTTCTGTAATCCAGATTAGTGGAGCTTTCAGAATATATTATTTTGTATATCTATATTTCTTATGGTTAGGAAGTAAATTTGGTATATGTAAAAAACAGTTCAATGACTTTTGGATATTACCAATTTCTTTTTCAAGGGATAGGTATTTTTTCCCTCCGGAAATTAATTTGTCATCATTGAAATATCCGAAAATTATAACCCTACTTGCCCTAATACCATTGAATTTATTAGCAATAGTAATAAAAAAATAAATTATTAGGATACGTTGTCCGCGAGGACGGTTGACCTAAATAATTTCGAATTTATAAAGTTCGCGTACGTAACCCTGCATGGGCTTGGTAGCGCGCGACTCGTGAGACGCGATAAATTTCGTGGTTGGTTTGAAATCGACTGTCGAGGGAGATCGATTTGGGGGGTGGCCTCACGAACACTAAAAAACCCTTTTTTCGGGGCTACAGCGATAAAGCTCAACTTCGCTTTATTGTTGTATTACAGTTTTTGCTAGAAGTGGGGAGCAGCTGACCTTTTTTTATTCCCTGCCGGAGCGTGAACTCTCTGAGCATTTTTTACCCGTAGACCACGATTACGGCGCGCGCTCGACTCCGAGTTTTTTGCTCAGTTTTGGCCCAAAAAAAACATTTAACCCCTCGAGTAACGGCATAATTTCATGGCAGACCGCGGCAATTTATAGGAATTTTTTGCAATATCGCCGCGCTCGACAAAAATTACATAAAATTTTTAAAAAAAAACACATTTAAAAAAAAGGTAATCATAAAAAAATGTTCAATCATTGCATTGAAATTTCGTATTTAGAATATTGAAATCTCATTTTATAAAACAATTATATAATGATGAAAAACTATGAGAAAGTCGAAAAAGTGAAAAAAACTCGGCATTTCTAAATTGTACCTATCTTAGAGAAAAATACTGTACTCTATTTAGAAATTTTAAATGCTATCGTGATCTTTATTAGATTCTCTATTGAAGGTAACATTTCGTTTTGCTTATTTAAATACAAAAATATTTAGATATTAGCTCAAAACCAATAAAAATTTTGATGATTTCTAAAAAAAAATCTCGAAAAAAATTACCTCATCAATTTACAAATACGCCGAAAACTTCATATATTTCAGCGAAAAACAAAGTAATATATTATATTTTGTCAACGAATTAGGCAGACATTTTGCGTTTTTAGAGTTATTCAACGCAAAAAACTCAATAATTATTAATGACGCCATAGCGCCGCACCCAATTTTTCAACTCAAAAATACAGGTAAAATTGGAATTAAATGTACATAACATCACTGAATTCGGTTGATAAAGTGTTTTAAAATCAAATTTACTTACATATCTATTCATATTCCAACTAAAAACACTAAAAAAACACAAAAAACTTCACAACCCGATGTCAGTCGACGGCGACAAACCAGCGACGTTTGACAATTGAATTTTACCATATATATCCATTAAAATCAGGGTCGACTTTATGTATCTATGGTAATAATGACACATGTTCATATGGATTTTAGTACCGTTCAAATAAGAAAATAATATAACTGTGCGCTCCGGGAGCAAGCCGCCAATATTGGTCGTTACGTAGCCAACGGTGTTCTGATGCGCAACCAAATTTGGTCGTTACGTAGCCGAAGGGTTGGCCATCACACTTATATTACTGTAATATAAACCATTTATTACAGGAGAATTCTTCTTCTTTGTTTCTCTGGTGGCGGTTTTTCCAGGTTTTCCACAAACTAATTATTTTTCGTGAAAATATTCTATCATACTTATAACACTCAAAGTTAAAACTTTTTCAGCTATGTGAAGCGAAGGGCTCTCTGCGCGACGATATTGTCTAAGCGCGTGGCTTACCATAAACCGAATGAAACGAAAATATTCCCAGGAGCGCTGGAAAAACTCGCGTCAAATAAAAACTTGGCGAAAACGTCGTGCGAATATACAAAGTGACCTCAACTCGGCTAAGGGGAAGAGTCGAGATGGCCCCGAGGGGCGCCGCGGAGGTTAAGAGGTAATATTAAATTTGCATTCGGCGGAAAGTGGGAATTTGACTTATATGCTGTAAAACGAAGTTTCTTCAAGGCCCAATGACAGGTAAAAAACACTTACCGTGAGGGTGATATTACCATTCTTACAAATGATTCTGCTATGAATATAATAGTTTTGGGTTTCTATATTTGTATGTTGACCTACCTCCGGGTTAAACGGCTCAACCTATTGACTTACAATTTAAAACATACACTCCTGATGTATCAAGTAATCGGTGTATTTCATAAATAAATCAAAAAATTTAAAAATGTTCAAAAATGTTCAAATATTCAAAAATGTCCCATGCACGCACGGGCTAAATCTTTAAATTTGAAACAAAGACTCCTGAGGGGTCAACTAAGCGGTGTAAAACATAAAAAGTTGAAAAAAAAACAGAAGTTTTCAAAATTGATTAAATGTTCAAAAGTTTAACAATTTGCCCTGCGGGCACGGGCCAAACCTTAAAATTTTAAACATAGACTCCTGAGGGGTCAAGTATACAGTCTGATTCATAAAGAGTTAAAAAAATCAAAAATTTCAGTTCAAGATTCACCCTGTAAGGGATTTCCTTAACGCTCCCGGCATCGCAACTGTACCCTACCCACCATACAGTCCAGATTCGGCCTTTGCGACTTCTGGCTGATCGTCAAAGTTCCCACTCAGGGGACAGACATTCAAGACTAAACATGAGGTCATCAAAGCTGTGGAGGCGCACTGCGAGGAGCTCGAGAAAGATGGACCGGTGTTCGTGTTTAAAAAGTGGCAGGAACTGTCCGAAAAATGTATCAACACCGAGGGAGGTTACTTCGAAACAGAGCGTGTAGATTTGGAAAGCTGAATAAATATTGTTTTTCTGTAGAGCGTTTTTATCGTTACTTTTTGAACTACCCTCGTAGTTACGTAGCGAGCTGATGAGCAAAAATAAATGGCGAGTACAAAAAGGAATATGGTCTTAAAACTGTCATATGGCATTACATTTCGAAGGTCCAAAACTTCACAGGTATGGTTTCACGATTGTGTGAGCAACGTAGTATTTACATGAGTGAATCCTTCACGTAAACAACTAGCCGCGTGAATCCTCTCTGGCCCAACTTATCTCACTGTCACAAATTAGCAGTAAACAAGTTGAAATGAGAAACGTGCAAGAGAGATAACGAACCGCACGTGTAAACGGACACGTGGCGCGGTGGGGAACTTTGTCAGGCGACAGCGCGTGAGGGATATGTATATCCACCTTTATTGTGCAATTAGTGCACGTCTAAATTACCTGCAAACTCCAGGACGAACTTGGCCGATGGAGTAAAATCATCGGGGCTGGCGTGATCCGGCAAAGTGGAGCACACTTGTAAGCTATCTCTTCGGTAGCCAACTTTACCAAGTGAATTCACTGAAGCTACCACGATAGACTCGACTAAGCGATTAATAATTATTTAGATTAAATGTTTAAAACAGTGCGTCTAAACTTGAAATTATTTACATTTCCATTAGCTCGCTGCCTATATTTACATTTACAGATACATTTAAGGGGGTAATACACGCGAAAAAAACAAAACAATTTAAAAATATTTCAAAATATTTATTTGTAGCTGTCAATACAAAATAAAATATAGACAAAAAACACAAAATTAAAAATGTTATTTGTAAATAGACAAAGACTATCAACACTGCAAATTAGGGGTATCCTCACGATATCTCTTATCCTAGTTTTCAGGAGCCACCTATTATTGATAAAGCAAACCACTATTTAATAAAATTAAAATCAAATAAATCAAATAAATCTAAAATCAAATTATCAAAATCAAAATAATTTTTACCACAATAAAAATGTATAATCAAACGAAAAAATCATAGCAATAATCAAATTTACGAGTAATCTTACTAAATTTCTAGGGTTTGTGATACGGCAATCCAAGCACTTCAATAATATTCGGGTTATGCGCACGTTGTACAACTCGATTGTTAGAAGTCGCATGGAAACGAATGCAGCTATTTGGAATCCACATGAAGATACTTATACCCTCATGCTGGAAAAGGTACAGAAGTGTTTTTTGAGATTTCTGTACTTCAAGCAGTACGGATATTATCCATTTTTGTATCCGACTGCATTTATCACAGGCATGGTTGGCTATAATTCTCTCTGTCTCAGAAGAGAAATGCTGACCATGTCCTATGTTTCCAATCTAATTCGTGGTAAAACTGACAACCCTAGCTTACTAGCCAAGGTGGATCTATTCATACCAAATAATTATCTCCGTGCTCGATCGCACCATCTTTTCGCGGAGCCGTTCTCGCCCACTAACCTTACGAGGTGGAACTTGTTGGCGCGTTCTTTGCGGCGCTTAAATGAAATTCACTCGATGGCACAAGATTTTGATATTTTTACCGCCAACCCTCACTTGTTTAAATTGCAAGCTATTAATTATTTATTCTTACATGATAGCTAGTATTATAAGTATCATTCTATTTGTATAGTTATGGTAATATCTTTATTAATTTTACTTCTCAATGCCTTGGTTTTACTGTTATGTTGATTAGTAATAAGTGAATAAACACAATAAATAAATAAAAAATAAATTAAAACCAAAAAATATTCGGCTTGTAAACATCTTCAATTACCATTCCCAACCGATTCTATCCAACCGCAGAATAAAATGAAAAACTGCACTGGCAATTTTCGGTTTTGTGCTTGGGAGTTATCAACACATGCAACAAAAATAAAAAGCAATACAAATGTTTGAACTATAAATAATGTACAAATAGTTAAATGGAGGTCCTAGTTTCCTTGTGATTAAAATTTGGTTTAATAATCTTTTATATTTTACTAGAGATCCCGGTAGAAATTTCGATTATAGCAAACAAAAAAAAATCTTTAAAGTCTCAGATTATCTTCAAATGTTTAAATAACATTTCCCTTCGTCAATTTTTGAAGCAGTAAGTTGATACATCCTCTAAAAGAGTTTCTGTCAGATTTCAGTAAAATGTAGTAAAAAAGATATGTACAAAAAATAAACCAAAAAATTGAAGAGGATTTAATTCATTTAAAATGCTCTTCGACTTACTGTCTTTCAGAATAAATATATTTTGATTGTCGATAAATGTTTTAACTGGCGAAGAATACGATCCGCAGCAAAAGAATTTTTGAACGTTTCACCTGATTTTCACTACATAATTCTCAGTGTTTTGGAGTTTAATAATATGAGACAGTAATCAGAATGTATTAAAGGGCATGATCTACCTATCTCTTATAATTTATAGCGAATGTATTCGTGATATTTTAGTAAGTATTTTATTTTATTTTATTCGTAATAACTGAGCAATTAATAATATTATTGTAATTCTACTGAGTAATATTTTTCTGATTAATTAGGGGTCGACCCTAATGAAAACTGTTAAAAGCGTTTTATAAGTTTTTGAATTGTGAGTAATAAAAATAAAGAAAAAATGCCCCCTCCCTCCTAATTTATGAATTTAGTGGGACAACAGCGAATTCCGGGGAAAAAATAAAGCAATAATTGTTGCTGTGTATTGCTTAAAACATAGAAGCATCTGTTCTGGCTTACTGGATATTATTTAAAAATATATAACTGAAACGTAGGTGTTCGTTTTTTTTTTGCTTTAATAACCTATTGGCTCATTTAAGACAGTTTAACCATCTTATACAAAAATCAATATTAACGTTCTTGATCTGCAAACAAATACGCCAGTGAAACATTTTTCCCTTGCTGATATTTAGCATGTACAAACTACAGTAGCAATCTTCCTTGAGAAAGGCTCAAGTTAAAGGGCACAAGATTACTAGATAGTAAGAGGATATAGTGTAGGTGGGTTAAGTTAAAGAGAGCGTTCTCCTAACGTTGAGTGAACTCCCTTTCGCATTCAATTTGTCGTAAGTAGGGAGGAGCAGGGAATTGCCAGCAAATCGACTAGCACTTAAGTGGCCCTTAGGACAATTTTCATTTCTTCTGTCTCACTGCCTCGAGGCCTGCGCGCCATTTCCTTTAAAGCCCGGTCGAATATTGCATGACGCGAGGGTGTTGACGAAAAGGGGTGCTTTCTCATACAAAACGCGAATGCAAATATAATATCGAATATAATATCGCAGTACTATAAAACTTAGCATAGCGTTAGATCACAGTATCGTGTGTACTAATTGAGTATATTATTAAAATAAATATTAAATACAACAATTATTATGATTTAAAGATTTACACAATTTATCATCTTTTTTAAAGCGTAATAACTTTCCTATTAAATGTTTTTCCAAAAATCTACTGAGTCTACACCCTGTACGATACTATGATTTAATACAGGGTCCGCCATGTAACGTTTTTTTTTCAACTAGTGCTTATTTCGTGTATGGCAACACTTACTTCATGTCTTATTTGACAGATAATTAGTTTTATCCTTCCGCTGAACGAATATGGTTGTGTATACGCTTGAACAACGCTGGGAAATCTTGCGACATTACTTTGAAAATCATGGTAATGTTGCAGAATGTGTGCGAAAATTGCGTACGGATTTTGGAAGAAGAGAAGCACCGTCAGCTACGTATGTTCGTTACCTTGTGAAAAAAAGTTAAAGAAACTGGCATCCTCATCGATAAACCAACGCGTGAAAAGCCAAAAACAGTGCGTACACCCGAGAATATTGCTGCTGTGGCCGAAAGTGTGCGTGAATCGCCATCAACATCAGTTCACCGTCGTTCTCAACAATTGGACATTTCGCAGACATCATTGAGACGAATTTTGCGTAAAGACCTTGGTATGACGCCGTACAAAGTCTAATTGGTTCAGGAGTTGAAGCCAACTGACCATCCAATGCGTTTTCGCTTCGCTAAGTGGGCCTGCGATCGACTTGCAGAAGATGCGGATTTTGCCAAAAAAATCATCTTTTCAGATGAAGCTCATTTCCATCTTGGCGGGTATGTAAACAAACAGAATTGTCGCATTTGGGGCACAGAAAACCCGCACGCATTCATTGAAAAGCCGGTGCACCCAAAACGAGTCACTGTTTGGTGCGGATTTTGGTCCAGAGGCATAATTGGGCCATTTTTCTTCGAAAATGAGCAAGGAGTGGCCGTTACCGTCAATGGCGATCGTTATCGGGCCATGTTGAACGAATTTTTGTTCACAGAAATTGAAGAGGAGGATATTGGCAACATTTGGTTTCAACAGGACGGCGCTACGTGCCACACAGCCAACGCTACACTTGATGTTTTGCGCCCTGTTTTTGAAAATCGCATTATCAGCCGCAGAGCTGATGTCGTTTGGCCACCTCGGAGCTGCGATTTGACACCGTTGGACTACTTTTTGTGGGGTGCCGTCAAAGATAAGTGTTACGCCGACAAACCAGAGACAATTGACGCTTTAAAGGACAATATTCGTGAAGCCATTGGTGAAATACAGCTGCACACAATCGATAATGTACTTAAAAATTGGACCCATCGTGTAGGCTACTGCATGGCCAGCCGAGGCAGCCATTTGAATGAAATTATTTTCCATCATTAACCGGAGGGATTGTACTTTCAAATAAAAAAAGAAATTTGAAAAAATATTCAGTGGTTTTTTTTTTATAGCATTTTCAAAAAAAAAAGTTATTTGGCGGACCCTTTACTACGCTAAGTTTCATGACACTGCGATGTTTTATCCGAGAGTAATTTACATTAACATTTTCTAGAAGTACAACACTTTCTGTACAAAGCGATCTACGGGGTTTGGTATAAATTAGATCACGCTTATAAACAGACACCTACACTGAGAAAAGTATACCGATGTAAGACACGGAGATATGCATGTTTCAACAAGGATTACGTATATAACTCGAACTGTGGTCCATACGTATGAAATAACATGACGCACAACTGTGTTGGAATGACGGAAGTTGCCTTACCGTAATCC